>VWPW01006703.1:118196-231060 GCA_013389825.1 Crypturellus undulatus | reverse complement strand
TTTTTTTTTTTTTTTTTTTTTTTTTTTTTTTTTTTTTTAAATCTTACCTGTAATGAATAAAACTGATACCATGTGAGACTTCATATTTCCAAAATAAGATTTAAATGATACTTGGTTCTCTATCGCTGAAATTCTCTATGATTCATACCAATTTTTTTCAGAGGTGAAAAAACTAAGTGCTGGTATATTTTGGATGCCAATAGCTTTTCAGTGTCTTAACTCCATTAAACTCCTCTGCAAATCTCAGCTGACAAGTCAATAGTCAAATGTATCACCTGTCCTGTAATCCTGATTTATACAAGACTAGAGTCTGTCTTTTCTGCTATAGTGGATGCACCAGAAAGCTATCAATATTTGTTTCTTGTAATGTTTTATTTTCCTCAGAATTTTTGTCCTTTGTTAAGTAGGAAAAAGTTACAGTTTTATACGTGAGAATTCTATGATTTTGCTTTTAGTGAATAGGTGTATCCTCAGTTTTTCTAGAGTGTGGATCAGGCATTGAAAAGTAACTGCTTCCTTTTATTATTCAGTAGAAAATTTTATTCTTACTTTATCTTAATTGACTTGGGAGAACATTTTAATTTTGAGAATGAAAAGGAAACTGTTATTTTACACCAAAATAAGATGCATGAGAGGCATTTGCTTGAGAGTTTGGCCTGAGGTGCTGATAGGCATATCATCAAAGCTCTAGAAATTAATTTAATATGGGATTGAAGCCAAAATGCAATCTCATTTTTAGGACTGTAGACAATCTAGGTTTACTGTCAACTTCCTGTTAAATGTCATTGTCACAAATGATGGAAATATTTCCTAGACCTGATTAGGATATGGATTTCTTGCCCTTTCTTCTTAGTTTGAAAATTCCTTTTATAACTCAGTGATGCATTAAATTTTTTTCCGTACATATTATTTATTTTTCTTTCTAAGCTGTCATTAAATGCCTAGGCCATGTTTCATTTCATTTCCTTCATGTGACACAGCTCTATTTATAGTTCTGATCTAGTGAAAGCTTGAATGTACTTTAAGTGAGATTGTAGCCAAAAGGAACTGGCTTATTTATTTGGGTGTGAACAAGAGCTGAAGTTATTATGTATACACAGAAGATAAATAATCTTCCTAAAGACTAATCTTGTTACGATTTTCTTTCATTTTTCATAGGGCACTGTGAGTCAGGTCAGGCCTAAACTTAGCTTGGACAGGTACCTCATTGTGATCTACCTGTGTCAAGTTATTTGTATAAAGCGGCACAAAGCATTAAGATGCAGTTCCTTTTAGATTTTATTAAGACTGTATGGTAAAGCAGTGATCTATTCTTAGTCTTCCATTTGCTGTGGTTAATTAAAATTGCATTTTGATGAGTATTCAATATTCAAAATCAGTTATCAGTCATTTTGTTAAAAAAGCATTGATTATACTCAAGAAAAAAGTGTAAATCTGCTTAACTTATTGTTTCTGAAAGTATGACACTTTCTTGGTGCACAGATGTCCTTTTGATGTCCATCAGAACATGTCCCTAGCTCAGTGAATAAAATGAATATGCATTTACTGTAGTGCGTATGTAATGTGGTTTTAGAGTATCACTTTCATGAGTAGAAAAACTGATATCACACCGTTGTAGTAATGAGGGTCTAAATGCACTGTCATTCGCAGGTGAAGTTACTATTTAAGGTTTTCAAGGCAAACAGCTCTTTTCTAGTTTTCAGACAGCGGGATGTTTTTGTTTGGGTGTGAAGGCTATATTACTTCTCCAAAAGGAAGAAATATAGCATGGAAAAAAATCCAAATTTTTTTTCACAACATGGGAAAGAGTCTAATTAACCTAACCTGCAACACTAATGTATAAGATACAGTTTTTCTCAGTTAAAACTTGTGTAGCCATCATGGGTTCATAATTGCGTAATCTCTGAAAAATGTATGTGAAAATTCTTTGCTGCAGGAAATGTTTCAATAGATTTTCATGAACCACGGTCATAGTACAATAGCAATATAAACACATCTTGTTTTCCTCATTGTTGAGACATTTCCACAATATGCAGGAAAATTCCGTAGCGTTCTAAAGTGTATTATATTCAGAGACTGCAAATTGCTGTTGTCAAAGCTCTTGATGCCTTTTACTTAATGTAGTCTGTAATCTTTGGCAAATCATATTGGTGAAACTTATTCTTTTCTATGGCATCTCTCATTAATAACCATCACTTTCCAGGACTACCAAATATTCCTAAACTACCAAAACAGTTCTTGGAAGCAGACTTCTTAAATCATCTCAGTGCTATTTATGGCCTTGAACAATTTAGGATATGTCAGGACTTCCATTATAACTCCCGATTTTTGAGATTTAACTACACTAAATAAGTACTTTCTAGTTGAAATATGATAGACAAGGTCTTGGTATGTTAGCAAAATCCTTTGACTTAATTAAAACATTTCTAATGGAAAGCTCTTGAGAGTGGGAGAAACTGGCTTTGACACAGATGAAAAGCTCCTCCACTTCCCATCTCTTGTGATGTAACTTTACCTCAGTCATCTACCCGAGCTGTCCCAGTGTGATTTCTCCTGTGGAACTGTCTATTTATGGTGAAGGGATGAAAGGTTGATAGGAGGGGCATGTCTCTGGTGGGTGTTTAAGTTAAGAGCAAAGGCGTTGTTGCACTTGTTGCGTTCTGTCAAAATAAAAATATTATTCAGAAAATGGCTCCTTGGTAACTCAAACACCATTATGAATAAAATTGCTGCATTTTTTAGTAAGTAGAAATCATGAAATGACTAAGAGAGGAAGAAGGAGGTTAAGAGAGATTCATTTCTAGCATCATAGTTCATTGTAAGCGTGCAGATTTGTGTAGGGGCATGTGGCTTTGTATGAATAGTTTTTACTGACATAAAAGGACATATGTCTTGAAATGATTACTCCTTGAGAAGAACACCTGCCATCGGTCTGTCAAAGAATTAAAAAAATATGAAATGAGCTTCAGTGGTTGTCTCTTGCAAGAGACAACCTGGCTTTGGCTCTGGAGAATAATTAAGTTCTTTGGGGAAGTGAAAATCCCCTTTCTTCAACAGCTACAAAATATGTGATCAGGTATCAGGGAGCGTTGCCTTGGAATCTAACCAGTTTAATTGCAAAATCTGGCAATGTGGACCGTTAAAAGACTTGTTTAATTATGACTCTCTGACAGGACTCATACGGCAGCAAATGACTGCTAAGAGCAGAGGTATCAGAAGTATGTGAAAGGCTGCTGTTAGCCTTTAAAAATGCACTTCTGTGGTCTATAACGATTGTATATACTTGTGTTTGTGGTGAGGGAAGAATGAAAATCTTCAGTTTCCAAAATATAAGCAAAACTAAATGCTCATTGAGTATCTGCTGGTACTTGGGAGTCTTTCATTAACAAGAGAGCCATCAGTAGGACTGCTCAAGAGAGCAATTTTCAGGAAATGTGGAAGCCAGGAGAAAATATACTCTTCATCATTACTTTTGCCTTTCAGTATTGTTTTTATTGGCTCCAATGGCAAATTGATGTTGGCACAGACTGGCTTAGCCTTTATCGTAATTATGGAAAACTTGGTTATTTGGTTATTTAAAAATGGTTATATGGTTATTTAAAAATAACAGCAAAGATTAAAAATTCTTTTAAGGTAGAGCTTGGTAGGTTTGGTGACATTCCTTGGTAGGAATGGGTGACAAGGAAAAGATGATGCTATTGTTAGATATTAAACCAAGTAGTGGGAGCTACTGGATATCCAGCTTACTGATATCCCCAAGGAGATGTTGTCAGTATTGACAGCGAGCCCATTCATACCCTTTCTGTATTAATCCAAACCCTCAAGTCTTCTGTTATTTGCTTGCTGCGTTTACTCATCCCCTGACCTGCATATCCTTGCATATCTTGTCTTTTGATTTTTTCAGAGTTTTCACTTTTATTTGAGACATATGGCAATGGCTGCAGGTAGTCAGAACTGGTGGGAACTGCTGGTGCTGTGAGAAGTGTCCTGGATGCCAGGCTGGCCTGTCATGCTTCTATGATTGGATCTGTCACCAGATCTGGGCCTGGGGGAGTAATATCACCCAGCTTTGAAAGTCAGGGTTCACTGGTTGATTATTTTTTCTATTTCCATTATAAGATGCAGTCTGGCCAAGTCCTTGTAACTTTATAGACATAGGCTATGTGAAGACATAGGCTGTTGTGAAGTGCTTATTACCATCAAATGTGGGGTCACTTAAAAATATACATATATCTACTGCATATTTGCCTGCAGGTATGAGAGATTAGGCTCGATGACGCAGGTAACGTTCTGTTTCTGTGTTTCTATGAATGGAGGCTGAACAAGTAAACCTGGAATTTTCCATCTTCTGAGTGTTTGATTTTATAACCTAATTAACATTTTTAATGTATTTTGTTATGAGAGGAGTATATATGATACAGAATAAAGCTTTATGCAAATTGTTTTTTGAAAAATACTGAATAGAAAATGAAAATATCTCAGAATTTTTCAGTTATGAAGAATAAACTTTCACATGTGGAAGTAACTGCAAAGATGATGCAGTAGATAATGTTGCTGTTAGAGCAGAATATTAATATTTTTCCTCTTGAAATTTTATCTTTTTTTTAGCAATGTTTTTATTAGACAGTAATTATTATGAAAGATAATTTCTATTTTCATTAGATTTTACATATAAATAAAACAATATAAAAGCAACAGACATCTGCTTCAACAGTTACCCTGCTATTTATATTCTAGTTGCTCATGAAATTCATCCCTCACAAAATATTTCTGAGTCCCGACCTGGATGAATCTCTGAAAAAAATGTAAAACATTGTAAAATAAATTGATTTAATACTCGATCCTTTTTAAACATTTGCAAATTTACTTTGTGCTAAGGTAGTGCATAAGTATTTCACCTTCTCACTCAATAGGTCTTTTATTCAAACATATTAACAGAAATCCATGTTTAATGAGAGAGTTTTTAAACTTCTGTTGTCCGTAGATAGGCTGAAGCTGTTAGAAAGAGTTCACTAATGATTCTGCTTTCATCTACATCAGTGCAGGAGCTGTTTCTGAATGAAGCATTGATCTAGGCAGTGTTTATTATGGGAAATAAAGCTGATGCCTCAGCAAGTTTGCAATATTACTTAATTAAGTGGCATTCTGTCTCTTTGCCAGGTACAAAACTGGAAAGTGAGAGCTACGAAGCTGTCAAAAGGCAGCATCACAACAGTTCTTGGTAGGCTGGAAAAGAAGTGCGCTGTGTCCTCCTCTGAATTCAGATGGGTTGTACCTGGGAATTTCTTGAGAAGGGTCTTAGGGCTTTCCTTGCTTGGGGCAGAGATTAGTCTGGAGGACTAGGTTATGAAAAATATATATCTAGGCATTCTGTATCTATAGATATATATGTTAAAGTGAGAAGTGCAGTTTTCTGCTATACTACTTATACAATCAAAATTCAGTAAGTAATTCAATTTGTAAAAAAATTCGGTTTGTAATTTGGTAAGTTTTGCAACTCTAAGGTTGGGAAACTTTTCCTGTCAGCTTAAATTTCCCTCCATGAAATAGGAGGTTTTTATAAAGGAGATATTTTCTTTGATTGAATTTTGCTCTGCTGTCTAAAATGAATACTGTCTTTTTAGCAGTGTTTCCACTTGAACTGAAAGAGAGAATTCACCAATCTTCTTTTCCCAATTTCCATGTGCTATAATGCCTTTTGTGAGAGGCAGTGGCAGACAACTTAGGTGCATAAAACTGTGAAATACATGAAAATCCTAAAAGCATCATATAAAAAATTGAATGTCTAAATGTATAAAACTCGCACAGCATATCATCCTACTACATATTTAACAGTTTCTCTTGAGCAGTAGGCAGCTAGTGTTGGAAAGTTCATGAATATTTTATTAATTGAGATGAAGAATAACCACGTAGCAAACATACAGGATCTGCTGCATTTTTTATTTTGTTTATTCCTTTTTTGTTGTTTTTATGTTTTCATATGGATAAATCAGCCATTCATCATCCACAAATCTAAAATTATTCCCATTGACTTAGTAACCCTTATTGAAGGCAGACCTCATTAGATAGATGTTTGCATAGTGTAGAAGTGAGTTAAGAAGCCATTCATTCCTTTCCACAGTTCAGTTTCTTTAGTTTTAGTGGGAATATGGAGGGAAAAAAAAAAAAAAGCCACAAAATAGGAATTCTGAAATGGTAATGTTGAATGTCAAAATGCAGTTTGAACCCTTTCTGCCCTTGTGGGTGGTAATGCAACCTTCTTAATAGAGAACAGTTGGTAAACTTCACTTTTTGACAGATCGGTGAGCTAAGGGAAAGCCAGCCATCCTCTGTGAGATGCTCATTTTAGTTCTGGTAGTCAAGTTGTTGGCGCTCTGCTGGGCTAAGATGGAAGAGAAAGAGAGATTTACAGGGAGAGATAGTATCTCCTCCTAGATCAGAAGGTACAGATGGAAAAAGGTAAAGGCTTTGAGTGTACCTTGTTCAAGTGAGAAACAGAAAGAACAGAGTTAATACGGGTTGCAAACAGGTGCTGTGAACTTAACTGAATTATGTGGATCAACTAGGATTCAGAGGAAAGGCCCTGTCCTACCTGTGCAGCATGGGAACTGATTGAGGCATGTTTTAGGCTGGTAAAAATTTCTGACACACAGAAACTGACATACAACTTTAACTCCAAATCTACAGGTACATTAGGAGGAATGCATCCTTATAATCATTTTTGTCTTGGCAATTGTTTTGTTTTCATGCTGGAATTTCTTTTACTGCTCGTTGACAGACATCTGTCCGTTGAAATTATTCTAATGTAATTTTTATAATATTGTTTTATGTAATTTTTTCTGAGAACTCCTGAGAGCTTTTGTTGCTCTTTTCTCCTTTTTTTTCTTTCTAAATGAAGTCTTTTTTTTCTTTTTCCTGCCTAATGTAAATCTACTTAGCTTACAGCTCATTCTCATTTTTCATGTTAATTAGAGAGTTCTCTCATCTCTGGCAAAATGTCAATAAAGTTAACTGAACATGCCAGTACAAGTTCTCCAGATGTCATATCACATGCATGATATCGAGAACAGGAGTAAAGAAATGATCTTTATGTATTGTAATCAGAGGCGTCAGCAAGGAAAGCCTTCAGCAGCTGCCAACATCTATTTCTTACAAAAGCTGAAATCAAGCAATCAGTCTGCAGCTGTAGCTCTGAGGTGGCCAGGAGATCTTCTGTAGAAGGGTCAACAGCTGAATAGCAAGCTGTGGTTTTTAATTTTTTTCTTTGTTTTTTAAAGTAAATACTAGTAATTAGTCTCTTTAAGCAAAACACAGATGGACTAGGAAAGCCAGGAGCACCTGAAGAATTCAGTGGAAGGGTCAGAAATCAATGGAGAACTGACAGTTTATACCAGATGGAGATTTGTCATAAGTTTGTGTTTTACTTGTGTAAATGCTAAAAGGCATACTAGTGATCTGAGGGTTTTCCCTGGAAATCAGAACATGGGATGAGCTAGAATACTTTGTACGATACCCATTATTACCCATTTGTATGTGTATATGTCTTCACCTAGAGCAGCTGGGGCACAGAAGGGTTAAGATTTGGGTTTTTTTCCAGCCTGTTGAAGGGAGAGAGTGCAAGGCAGTGTGCTGTGTGAGGAGCAGCAGTGGCCTACCTTCAAAATCCCATGATCTGAAAAGAAGGCTATAAATGGATCTGGACTTGCCTCCCTTAAGAGACTTCTGCTTAGCAGACGAATCAATAAAAATGAAGACTGCATTTACAAAGATGCAAAGTTAATACACATTCCAATTTACACTTTTTTCTTTGGTTTTTTTTTTCATTTTTCTTTTTTTTTTAAGGGTGGACATATTAAACTGTGGCATAGATATGTTTGAAATCCCATCACTTCTTTAGGTTTTTAAGTCCTAATCATTTTTCTTCTGCTATGTACGCTTGAAAATACTACAAATGTTCCGAAGCCTTCAGGTGTTTCTCTCAGCATATGGCTATATTGGTAAAGTACCTCTGAGTATTTGCTACTTCATTACAGCCATGACCCCCTAATCAGTACTGAGTCTGAAGGTAAAACAGATGGAATTTGTTTGCTTATGAATTATGCAAAATTACAGTTTATTAAGTTCCTACATTTTGATGGGCAAACGAGCTAATGGCTTTGTGGGTGGGTTGAGTATTACTCTGTGCACTGATAGACTCTAATTGTTTCAGTTCACAGGTTCTGCTTTCAAATACACCTGTTCTCTATTGCAATTTTAAGCTGGAAGACCTGCCATCTGGATTCAGATGAGATTTTTTTTTTGTACAAAAAATGAATGATCAAAAAATAAATTCAGGTCAAAACATTTTTTCCAGCTAAAAGGAAAAACTTTTTTGTGGAAACTGTTTATATAAACAGCTACTTGCTGAGAAATCTAAGGAAGATAGAAAGTAAAGAATATCATATTATATGCTAATGAATTCTAAAAGCTGGAAATGAGAGGATAATTTGTATTGATGAGACGTTAAATTTTGCAGCTTGCATTTGACCAGAACCTGATATGGCTTCAAACAGCCATTTATTGAGATTTCCCTTTTTTTTTTTTTTTTTTTTTTTTTTTTCCCCCGGTATCATGAGGGACAGAATATAAAGGCCCACTGATTTTTATGATAGAGGGAATGAACCAAAGAAGCTGTGAAGCAGCAGATCACAGGTATGTTATTTGGCGATTGCTTATCTTATACAGGAAATGAAGTACTCCTCTTTAGAACTAGACAAGGTTTAATGGCAGCTAAGTTCCTCTTGTTCTAGTTTTGAAAGACACTACTCCAACCCAGTTCCATAATAGAAGCCCACGGGCAGAAAAAGCCTGAGCAGCAAATTGCTCAGTATCTGGTAGTATCAAAAGGCAATATATTTAAGATGGAAATATTAGTCTTTTAAATTAGGTTCTGTATTCTTATAAGCAGGAAGAATTCATGACTACAAAAATGATTTATTAAAAGGAATCTATACGTAAAGAGAAATAGGAGTAGCCAGTATTAGCAAATTTATGCTTAGCAGTTAATTAATTTAAGCTCTTCCTTTTTGGTGAGGAAGAGTCTAACACTGAAAACGTGAGCCAAAGTATACTTTTATATACCCTGGTGCCAGTGCATTAACCTCGGTGTGAGTGCACAGTTGTAACAAATGCTCAAGTGTGGCCATGAAAAAGAAGCCTGAATGCCAAACACTTACCTTGTCTGCTAAGGGCAAAGACAGATCCTCTTTCCTGCAGATATCAAAGATGTTATAGTTGCCTGTGTTTTACCACCAAGATGGAGGTTATTATGGCCAAAGCATCTCAGCTCCAAGGAAGAGTCATTCAGGTCTTCCTAAATAGCTTAAAACAAAAGCTGTGCTTTGAAAGAAAGTAAGGATGCTTCCACAGTCTTTCCCTATATGCGACTAGTAGGCTCTAGGAGAGGACCAACAGGAAGCAGCTTGGGGAAAGGATGGTAACACTGAGCCACTCTACCGAGCTCCAAAGTGATCAGGAATCTTTCTTCCATAACTTTCCAGTCAATACTTTTGGGTGATTACTGTTTCCTATTCCTATTTTTATGTGAAAGAGATTGATCTTTTAGATGTTGTTTTGGTATTTTGAAAACTCTTTTTTTTTTTTTTTTTCCTTCAGAAAGGGAGTGTTTGGCTGGCTGCCAATCTGAATGATCATAAATGCCAAACACTTCTGACAGCTGCTCTTTCACATTTGTCATCATTATACAAACTGCCCTCTCAAAAATGGGCACTGGCCGAACGAAAAGCCAAAGAATTCTGCTAACTCTCAACCAGTGTTCTGAACTATAAGGGAGCTTAAAAAGTTATCTGGTCATAGAATCAGCCTCATCCCTTTGTGTTTGTTACAGCGATCTTCTTACG
Source organism: Crypturellus undulatus (assembly GCA_013389825.1). Lineage (NCBI taxonomy): Eukaryota > Metazoa > Chordata > Aves > Tinamiformes > Tinamidae > Crypturellus > Crypturellus undulatus. The sequence goes on along the minus strand of VWPW01006703.1, from coordinate 221,161 downwards.
AATGGAATGACTGTGCCTTGATTCAATTAAATGCCCATTCCTTGTTTCTGGTAACTGGGCTTCCCAATAGTCAGTAGTAAAGAGCTTAACTGATGATGCTAATTGTTGGAAATATTGCCTCTGACTCTGGGAGTTTTTTTACCATGTTCCATACTGTATTTGGGTCTAGGTACCTAGTCATTGATTTCCTGGGGATGCAACTTGGAAATAAGTAAATTTGCTGTGGCTGCTGTGAGTAGAATAGAAATAAAGAACTAATGGAAAGTCTAAAATGGTGCATTAGAAGGGACCTAGAGAAAAAGAGGGAAAAGCAGGAGGAAGGAGGAAAAGGCTGCTGAACTGCACGATGACTTGCGGTCTGTGGAGCCTGAGCCTGCTTCTCATGGAGGTTAGTTGGAGCTGCAGTTCCTGATATCCAGTTAATCCTCATGTCCAGCAGATCATAGAATGATCTGATTGCAGAGTGAGGATGTGTGCCTGAACAGTGCTGCACCACAGTGCCCAGGCAGTCCAGTGGCCAAGCTGAGACTAATTTTTGTTTACTGTAAAGGTTTACCTCTCCATGTGGACAGTGATTCAGTTAATGCATCCTGCTGGATTGTAGACCATTTAAAATGTAATTAGTGCACTTAGTCAACACCTAAATATAAACAGAAAATAGCCATCCATATAAAAATATGTGTGCCTGTTCCCTCTGCCCAGAGTAATAGATTAGCCACTAAGAGATTTCATGCAGCATTCTGACGTATGTTAGCTACTGCGTCGCAACATACTTGAGAACAGTTTGACTCGCAGGAATTTTATGAAGCAGCAGAAGATTATTTATTTGAACAGTTTGTATCCAAAGGCCCCATATGTTATGCAACTACAGGCCCCTACATGGCATGTCCCTACAGGAATCAATAGTCCTCATTTTAATTTATGTGTGTGCGTTTCTTCATCAAATACTCAATGTATCAGAATTAATAATACTTTTTATTACAGTTTGCACTTTTTCTCAGTTACCTGAAACTGCAGATATTGAGTTAAGTAGTTTGGAAATAGTAGTGTAGAGTCTGTAGCTGAGCTAGTAGCTGAAAGTAGAAATGCAATAGGAATTTGTGGCGGTACAAATTTTTTCTTATGGTGCACACCAGCACCCAGTATGGACAAACAGCACTTCCAATTTGCAAATCTCGATCAAGTTTTATATTATACACCGACAAACAGCATAAAGTTCTCCCACTGCCTGTGAGCCTTAACTTTAACTTTCTTATCAAAAAGGGACATAACACCTTCCCTCTTCACTCCTGTGTATTTCAGTTTTGCTGCCAACTCTTTCCCTCAATTTTTCCATAAATTGCATAGTTAATCTATTTATTCCTTTTCTTTTGTCTGCACTAGAAGGCTAAAAGGCAGCTCTTTTCTTTTGCTTTGTTTTCCAGCCAAACTCTTTTATATTTTTCAAAAAAAAAAAAAAGCTTCAGATATAAGGGCTTTTGTCTGTTGGTGATTTTAACTCTGAAGCTGCCGCATATTCCCTGGTATACTGGGTGCTGTGAATCTTAAAGTCTCTGTTGGTATTGCAGTGCCTGCAGTGGGTAGTGTCTGTTGTCACAATAATTTTGAGCCTAGGTTCACGCTTGGACTGAAATTCTGGGTTGTCTTTGCTTGTTGTTTGAGTGGATGATTCCCTCGGCTTGGCAGGAAAAAAGGCTCGACTCCTTAGAAAGCCAGTGCTTTGCCCTCCTCAGAGTTGGTGCCGAAATTGCCATGCTCAGTGTTTGTCTGCTCCATGGAGAACCTGCAAACCAGAATATGAGCAAGATGATTCAGACTTTATAAACTATTCATAAAGTATCCAGATTATTTCTGCCGTATTCAGACACTTAGTCCTCATAAAGATTTAGGATAAAAAGATGGAGGAAACAGCTGAAATAATAGTTCTGTGAGCCATTTGTGAACTGCTAATGTATTAACTGTCCTTAGACAAATACGCAAGTTTCTTAGTTCCTAGTGATTTTGTTTCATTTCTAGGTAGAAAGAAAGTATATTTACAGTACTTTTCCAGTGTTTGAAATGGACCAATAGGCTTCATTCTTGTACAACACTTAAAGCAACTTCATTTGTGGTGAATTTATACATTATGTATTTATTCCTTTCCTCCTTAATTTTCCACCTGAGAACTGATTCGGAGGATTTGTTAAGTCTTTATGTAGCATGTCACATTAGGTCTAATGCTGAGAATTGTTTAATCTTGCGTTTGCTGCTGAGATAAAATAAGCAAGGGGAAAAACTGAAAAATGCTTTGCAGAAATGAAACTTATTACAGCTTTCAGGAAATGACACTAATTAAAGCTGAGACAGACATTTCATTCAAATCCTCTTCAGCTGTTCATAGCATATTGAAAATAATGTTGTGATAATTCATCATAGTTAAACTCCTTAATGGGCAGTTTCCAGATGAAATTTTTACTTAATTCTGGGAGATAAAAGTAATTTTCTTCTACTTCATATATTCAGACTTCTTGGTTCTGCATACAGTGCCTTTGAAACTGGCTTTGAACCTCTTCTGTGTCAACCACCATGTATACTCTTCCCATGGGTATTTCCCTGCCAATTGCACGTCTTTTCTTCTCTCTTATCAAGTGCCAAAAAATTATAGTTGGGATTTTGGCATTAATGTATGTCATGTTTGTTACAGATTAATGATTTGTGTGCAAGAGGAGAGAGGAGAAAGGAAAGGAGGCAAGGAGAAAGAAAATAAAAATCAAAACACTGATGGATTGACTGGATTTTAAGTTCTTGCATTGCAACTGTGTCTGCCACAAGAAACCTTCTAGATTTGGGAATTAAAAAAAAATATGAGCAAGATTTGTTCTCCTCTCCTAGCCCAACTATTGAGCTAGGAAAATCATGGCATCAGACTTTTTTTTGCTGAATTTGGCAGCCTGAGAATACTTGGAAAGAAGTAGTTGTTCTTTCTTTTTCCCTATGCAAGTCAGTTCCAGTAAGTCATCTGTGGGTTAATTCTCATTTTCCCCGATTCCCTTCTCTTTAGAATTTTCTGTTGAAAAAATATGTAATATAAAGTGAAGATTCATCCAAAACATATTCATTCCATACCCAGATTTTTCCCATTATTATGGTCGTGTCTCCTTTGATACCCTTTATCATTTTGTTTTATCTTCTCTCACTGCATTCCATCTTTGACGTGTGTATATGTACATACGTGCATGTGTGTGGCTGTGTACATTCCTGATGACATCGGCTTTGGGCTATTTTGGCTCTGCATGATCAACTTGAGTGCTGTTTTTGCTTAGGAAATTGTGTGAGAAAGGAGAAAAAAAAAAAAAGGCAGAGCATAGGAATAAAGAAAAGTAGAGTCAGGTATGAAAAATTAAGGAATGTTAGATTGTGCACAAAGTCAAGCAGCTTTTAATAGAGCTGCTAGTATACTTTTAATATACCACTTTTTCACAGGGTGGGCTCATTTCCCAGGTGGATATCTATCAAAAGATTAAAATTTGTATTGTAAAAGCAGCTGGACCTGGTGTTGGTACATCATTTGTTAATGTTGGAAGGTACAGAGTGAAAGAGGTAGGGATTCTATTTAAAAATTGTAAAGACAGAAAAAAAATATTGTTTTGTTGCCTTGTTTTTTGACTTGAGCAGTTAGTCAAATTTAAACTGTGGAGAAAAATTGATTACAGAGCCTCTGTCTCTTACGATTTCTTTTTGTTTAGCAACAAAGAAGAGTGCTGTTTCTCTGGACACAACGAGAAGCAAAACAACCCAAAGCTGTAACCCATGGTTACACCACTCATTTGTTTTCACTGCAAATCCCTATCTTAAATTCTTTATATTTTTGTTAAATTAATTCAATACCAGCATGTACTGAACGAATATACAGTATATAGAAGGGAATGTTGATCCATCAGAGCCCTTTCCCAGCAGGGAAAAGGGAGGTTTCTGTTTTTCCTCCCTTCCTCCTACCACTTCAGCTGGCATCCTTGCCTCCCTAGAAGCAGGGAGCACTTGCTCCCATCCTACTGTGCAGCCATGGAAATGCTGGCACTCCTTCCACAGACACTATTCATGGAAGGTTGTTATGCATCTATTCTCAAGGAACTATATTTCTGAAGAGCTTTATGTTTAAATGAGAAGTTACATGCACAAAATGTATTTCATATATCCTTCAAAAATATGCAGTATAAGTGCAAATATTTGCACTTATACTGCACTTATTAAATATTTGAAGAATCTAACCTTTTTAAAAGCACTGAATGTTGTATCTGTAGTAAGTTGTTATTTTTAGGTAGGAAGAAGTAACAAATACATTTTTCAATGTCCTCTGTTGGTGTATGACAGGGATTCGCAACTATGAGAAGCCTAGAACTTGNCTATTCTCAAGGAACTATATTTCTGAAGAGCTTTATGTTTAAATGAGAAGTTACATGCACAAAATGTATTTCATATATCCTTCAAAAATACGCAGTATAAGTGCAAATATAAATATTTGAAGAATCTAACCTTTTTAAAAACACTGAATGTTGTATCTGTAGTAAGTTATTATTTTTAGGTAGGAAGAAGTAACAAATACATTTTTCAATGTCCTCTGTTGGTGTATGACAGGGATTCCCAACTATGAGAAGCCTAGAACTTGTGGTGGGAAGCCACTTCAAAGCTGCATACAAAGGCTTCCTGAGCAGCTAAAATGCACCAAGGTGAGTAAAGGGTGACTTTCTGCCTTGTATTCTCAAGCCGTACAATGAGTTTAATCACAAGCTTTTGACTGAAAACTCATAGCATGTTGTCAAGTAGCATAAGTAAAATAGTTGGAAGAGAGAAAAGAGTTTTGTTTCAAAAATAAAAATAAATAATCAAGTAGCATAATAATATGAGACACTGGAGAAAAAAAGTTGTATATGGAAGAGAAAAATATTCATGTTATAAATTTCATCCAAGCTACAAATTTCACAGCTTGGAAGATGTGAACAGCAGCCTTCAGGAAGGCATTTTGGTCATTTTTTGACATAAGGCTATAAGAATGACACATGTTGATTGCCTTATTTTTTCAATTCCTAAATGTCTGTGGTAATGCTTGATGTCTTTAATATATTGTTGCTGAAATCTGCAGATGAAAAAAAAGGCAAAATGACTGCTACAGAATACTACATCGCTAAAGCTATAGGTTGTTAGGAACAATTTTCCAGCAAATCTGTTCTCCACTTCAGCATTACATACCTTTTACAAGACTTTCCACAGATAATTTTTAAGGAGGATAACTTCCCCAGTACAGTTGCTGAGTTTTATATGATGAAATTCTTTGAAGTTCAACAGATCAAAAAACTCAAAAGCCTGTGTATAGCGGCAGATAACATTCTTAATGCTCTATGTTAAGAGATGCATTGAGATTGCTGAGATCGTTTTGAGATAACTATCAGCAGTGCCAGGCCCCAAGAAGGTCTGCAGTGCTTCAGAGGGACACACAAAGCCTGGGGAATGCTCAGGTTTCCTGCTGTGTGTGAGTGCAGAAGTCGTGAGGCTTGTGCAATTCAAAAGTCAGAACATGCAAAAGGTCAAGCAGTTGCACAACTTCATCTTCCCCTTCTCTGCTTCTGCAGTGTGGCAAATATAATCGCTCCATCATTTTCATTTCTTCAGGGCTTTTCCTTTAGCAGTTGAGTTGATGAAATTCTTAAATAACATTTCTTGATACTGAGTTTTATAAGCAAATAGAATGTGTATATATTTTTTTAATCTTAATCCTGCTTTTTGCCCTAGCAATCCATGTCTCTATGGATTGTTGACCTATGTTGACTATGACCTATTAAAGATCTCTCTTGTCTATCAAAGCCAGTCTCCTTTCTCAAATGTCTATGCATCCTGGTATTTTGGTCTATGGTTAGAGTTTTTATATGCTACTGTAGCTGAGAAGAGGAGAAATTATACATATCTGTGAATACTTGAATATAATATCTAATTTCCATACAGAAAAAAAATATAATAAATTCCATTCAGTATTTGTGACACTCAAAAGAAGAAAGATACTGTACTGATTTTGTCCATATTGAGTCAAATAGTTTCGTATTAATGGCTTCAAATGGATGCTTTGGATTATTGGACATTTAAATTTATTGCAGAGTACTTTGTGTAAAGTGATAGGCAAAAAGTGCAAAAATATTATTATAAAGTGTTTTTTATTATGAGATGAAGTAGTTTGAAGTTTGGAGTGTCTGAATAGAGTTTAGGCAGGTGAAATTTGATGGATTTGACATGCATAGTAAGAGCCTCCAGTAGTTGTATTGCTGACTAACCAGTTAGTAAAGACATATACAGTGATGTTATATCTATGGATACAAACTATATTAAAGTACTTGAATTTGTGTTCATGAACTGTTCTTTTCTGTTTCATACTGAGCCCATTTACTTTCATTCTTCTGAATTGTCATGTTTCGATGGGACTGCACTTTTAGGCTGATTGATTCCATCAGATAGTTCAGTCTGTTTTTTCCCCTCTGCCAAATCTATAAAGCTAGTGGTGAACTGGAATCTTAACAGTAAATGAGAAATAAGGCAGAAAATGTTGGAAATGTTATTTATGAAAAAAGTATTCTGGAGGATAAAGGAAATGGCTGGTAACTAAAGCTAGGAAATAATAATTTTGGTCTTTGTTTCCATCTCTGGCAGAACCTTTTGCAAACTACTTAATCTTTTTACAGCTATTTATCTCCAGATCTGTAGATGACATGATAAAGGTGTATGGAAAAGATAAACAAATTCAAAGCTGCGGATATTTTGAGATGAGTGAATGCATTAGGTGCGAAGAATTGAACTTTTGTTTCAGAATAAAAATTTACCCTATTTAAATAAACTTGATTACCATGCTAATTAATTTTTTATCTAGTGTGTAAGGTGCACTATTGAGTAGCTCATGTGTATTAGAATAATAACATAAAAATTTGTGGAAGAGCTAGAAATGAATTTTATTTCCACATTAAACAGCACACCAGTTTTATAATCTCTGTTTATTCCAACTGTGAAATAACTTAGAATTTTACTAGGAATCACCACCAACAGTAACTCTGAGACATTATCTGAAGAAAATGTTCATAAATTTTTAGGCAAAGCCAAATTTGTTTGGAAATGCTGATTGAGCTCAAAAAGCTTTTGAGCTTGAGCTCAAAAAGTTTATTTGGAAACCTAAGAGTTCAGCTGACTTGCACAGAATGTTGATGGAAGATCTGTTTCTTCATGGCCATCTTACTTATTTAATTTTACAAATGATTTTCATATTCCCTTGAGGCACTGTCATTTGGAGGAGTAAAGAACTAAAATTCTGCAGAGACAATTTGAGTGAGGTATTTGAAACAACATGTTTTCTGAAATTTGAATCAGTTTTAATCTCACATCAGTGTGTGGTGGGGTGGAAAAGGAAATGCTCTTCAACAGGACTTTTCAAGAAAATAATCTTTCCCTTTGATTAAGAATGAGCCTACTATATTTTATGATTTACTCTGAATTAGAAAATTTATTGTCCCATGCTGAAATACTTAATAGCCAGTCTGTGCAAATGAAGAAACTAAAAATAAGGAAATAATGAATTAATAAGACTCATTTTACTTGCTAAAATGTCCTGAAGACTTGTAGCCTTAGCGAAAATGAAATGCTGTGTATGTTATCCTGACGATGAGGTGGAAAATCAACCAGTAGTAAGAGACGGTTTTGTTGTAGCTAAACTTATAGGAGAGAAATACAAAGGAGAAAAATCTGAAAGTTATCTGTTCTTCATTTAGGAAAAAATATTGAAAGCATTGTATTAACTTCCTTAAAAAGATTGAAAGGAGGAACTTACTTACATCCAGAAGGAAACTGTTTCTTTTCAAGTCTTCAAGAGCCTTGAATTGAAAGGTAATAAAACAAGTAAGAGAGAGGAGTGAGCAACCTTTCAAAGTATAGGTCTTATGAATGCAGAATCCATGTATAAATTTAAAAAAAAAGAAATTATAACCAAAATGATTGCATCCTTTGATAATATGCCTTTGTATGAAAATGAAAACCTCCCCTATCTGAACGCTATTTTTGAACAAGTTATCAGGACAGGATCATATGATCCTGCCTATACACCGTAAGGGGTGTGGAATAGTTCAGTGCCTCAGTGCAGTGCCTCAACTTTTTAGTGATTAACAGGACAAACTGTACCAGGCTTTCTCCCCTTTAGATGACAAATGAAGAAGTGATTCACAATGTTGTACTGACAGTTTTGAGGCAGTATCAGGCCCTCTGTACGTGTGTACACATGTATGTTCTATTCATACTGATACGCACTCATTCTGTCTCAAAATTGCAAACTCTTGAAGGAAAAACAATGATCAAATGGATTTGAAGCTTTTTCCTAGCCATATACTTTATTAGCATCTTACGTGTTTTGCTTGTTGGTTATAGCTTTTGCATTACTGCTTCAAAATCTATTTTAATATATTGGGCAGATAAAGGAATTACACAATACATGCAAAAAACTGTACTATAAGATCTAAGTAGGGCTGCCATTAAGGCAGAATCAAAGATTCATAGTGTGAGTAATAGAATAAAGTTGGTTGTTTAAGTATCTCTCTGGCTTAATACATGTGCAACATTTCATCATCGTGCGTCCTTCAACTCATAGAACTGCAACCATTTATTTCATTTATGTAAAGCTGTGTGTATTAGTTGGGCTAAATGATCTACTTACTTCCTCTTACATTTTTAAAGTTAACTGTGCAAAAGAGGGGCATGTTTTAAGTTTATACTTGAAGAATTTTCATTACCTAAACCCTGACTCTAAAAGTGCTTATTTCTGTCCAAAATATGAAGATTAAGTTGGCTTTTCAAAATATGAATTTGAAAAATTGAATATTGTGAATGAATTTGTACATTAAGGACATTGTTTGACCATGACATTTTCTATTATCTATGAATAAATGATTTCTTATACTGACTTTCTCCTGGAAACATTGGTGACTTTGGGGGAAAAAAAACATGACATTTAAGTGCTTTGAAGAAACCCTATCCTTATATATTCTAGTTCTGAAGTGTTTAAACCACATATTCTCCTGTATAAAGCTGTCATAGAGTGTCCAGAAAGGAAGATTTTGAAATACCATATGCATTGAAAATTTACTGAATTTTTATCTGAACTAGCCTTTACCTGAACTAATAAGCAATTGTCTATAGCTGCTTTTTTGCAATATCTCTTGAGAATTTTAGAAAAAAAAAGTTGAGGATGTCATAAAACAAAGGGGTTTTTTTTGTTTGCGTTTTACTATTTAAGCATAAAATCAAAAATTAAAGGAGACAGAAATCTGGGTAATGGTAAATAGTTGGAATTAGAATGCAAGGATTTTTTATGAATAGAAATGGAATTGATAGCAATTTCTGTAAGTCTTATAAAAGATCTACGGTTCATCCAAGAATGTAACAACAGAATCACTCTGAGTTCAAACAAGAACTAGACTTTCAAGGATCTTTATCCTGTTCTGTTTCTAATAGATTGAACTCCCTAACTCAATAAAGAGAGTAACTGCTTGTGCTGGAGAACCCAGTGATTTTGCTGTGTTTCTGTTAGGTTCATCGTTTTAGGTATATCCTGCTTTTTAAAATTCATCGCTCTGATCTCTAGCGGGACCTAGCATTTGTCCTGGATTCTCCGTGGTGAAGGGAGATTCATCTTGGGGAAAGAACTGTAACGTATACTGAGTCATTTATGGAAACAAATGTAATGGGATTACAAACAGGCCTTCGTGAAACCCTTGATCGAGAAACCCTTTTCCCAGAGAAGACACGCAGCTTGCATTGAGTGGGGTCCTCAGGAAGTCTGACCAAGGGCCTGCAGGGGGTTAGCTGGGCTTAACCAATAGGCCAAGAATAAACATGCTTAGTATTAGGGTCTGTATTTTAGGTATTTTTCACTGCCAAGGCAAGTATGTCTTGAATTACAGTTCTTCATGAAAAATAGCAGTTTTATCTAAGAAGAAAATTACCCTATCAATTTCAGTTCCAGCTAGCTTTTCTTTGTATTTATATGCCATTACAGACCCCTGAATGTAGGAAGGTTTTTCAAGAGGACGATAGAAATCTGAAGAGCCTTAAACTTAGTTCGCTTAGCCAGAAAATCAAATAAACTGAATATTGTACTTAAAACCTTTGACAAGTTGTTTTCTGCCTTCATTGCAATTTTCAGGAATTATCCATGAAGTTTTAAATATGTTTATTTTGCAGACAGGTATGTTTATAGAAATATATAGTGCATAAACATCATGTAATCCCTTTATGATAATGGCAGTGTGTTCTAATGATGATGACAGCTTGTAGAGATGTTTTATGCGGCGTGATGTTTCTTTGTTACATTCTATTCATCAAACTGCTTATTTGCAAAAACTTCAGTAGGGCTTTCCAATTTTCCTATATATTTAATGGTGAAAATATAAGGTTAGTAATCATCTCTTCCCCTAGAAGATTGTTGGTTTGTATTAGTAAGCAACAGCTTATACTCTGTGAATCAACTTAGTATTTTTGATTTTGAAACATTCCTAATCCCTCCTCCTACTGGAAGGGTGTCTTCCAACCATTCCAATAAGTACAGGGCTAATCAGAAGATATTAGTGAAGTTGAGTGTTTCTATAGCATGTACTCAAAGATCATACCATTATACCGCTGCTCCCTAATTCTAGTTTTATTTTTTTTAGTGCACTGCATTTTTCTCACTGAGCCATATTACAACTTTTCTAAGGGAAAAATATTCAGACTCTTTTCCTAAAGCCTATCTCTAGGTGTATAAGATGCACAAACCACAAGTATCGGGTATAGACATGGCTAACTTCTAATTCTAGCTAGATCTGGTTAATATTCAAGTTTTATGATTTGAAGGCAATCCACAGGAAAAATAAAAGAAAAAAAAATTTGAAACAATTGAGAAAAGCTGAAATCTCTTTAGTAGAGTTTTAGCTCCTAATTTCTTCTTTTACATGGCTTGTAGTAGTTGTGTACCATGCATCACTGCTCTCAGTAGTGATATAATTTATTCTGTATATGTCACTGATATATGTAACTGTATATAATACTTACATTTAGCCTGATGAGATGCTGATTCCAACATACAGTATATGAAGCACAGGAGACATTCCCATTCAGACTCATGGGAGTCAAGTAGCCTATGATTCTTTTCACCTAGCTTAATTTGTCTGTACATTTTTTGTTTAGATTTAGTTAGTGGTCTGGACTGCCACCATAATCAGTGAAGAGATCACTTTCCTGAGACCAATCTTTCTCCACTGACTATACAGGCAGTCAAGACAATTAACTTTGATAAGTAACATTATGTGACTAACATTAGAGGAAATTAATTCAGTTCAATATCCAGGATACTGTGCTATATACTATGTTTTTCTGGAGGCATCCCTACTTAATAATGATGTATGACAAAAATACTTGCATTTGTCCCAAATTTCTACTTCTGTTTTCTGTGTTATATGCAGCCAGATCTATATCCAAGGGGATATATTAGACCTGTCTGGAGTAGCAAGTTAATCTCTTCAACCCAAATTTATCCCACTCCACAAGATACCCATAGCTGAGGGCCTATCCAAGCTAGAAGTGTAGTCACTATCTGGTGTTTCCGTGGCTCTTGAATGGGCAGAACTCTACATGACTTCCACCTGAGATGGGGACACTGTTCTTTAAATGTGAAGCCTGCTTCACTGGATATGCTTCTGTACTTGTCACTTGCAGACTTCTTGAAAGGATTTTACAGATCCCTGGAGTCTGTAGAAGATTATTGTTCAAAACGAGCTTTTCTTAGGGCAGATCATTCTTGGGGGCTACCTCTCCTTTTCCTTTGGGTACTTAAGTGAAGACGCTCTGTGGCATTGAGGTGAACCTGAGCATAAGTGTAGCCAGCTACCTCTATGATTTTTATCTATTAATATCTGCTAATATTCTACATTAATTTCTTTTTCCAGTTACTTCTCAGATGTCTGTTCTCAACACTAGCTGATCCTCAGTTATCTGCTAGTCAATTCAGCTTTTACTAACTCCTACTTCAGGCACTTCTTCTCATTTTTACTTAACATGATCTATTTGTTGTCCCCTTTCTTGTTTGCCACCACATTATTCATACAGTACATTACAGACGTTTTACAGGGTATACTCCTAAAGTAACTGTAACACATTTGCACTTCTGCTATGCTTAGATACTTCAAAAGCTACAACAATCCTTTGTTTTCTTTTCAGTTTTGAGACCCAGTGATACACAATGTCCCTTCTTATAGCATGAACCCTTCACCAAGTTCACTTTTTTTTTTTTTGTCATTTCTGAGAACAAGTAGCTCACTTTAAATATAACATTCTTCCTGAAGACCTAGATGGGTGCCTCAGGCTATGTTGAGGCTGAACAGTTGCTACCTGAACATATCCTCACACCTTTGCTTGCCTGTCTTTCCTTCCCAGGGAAACCTTGTGTAGTAGGGAAGAAAGGAAATCCTTGCCTGTCTGGGTAGGGTTAGGATACCTGGGATAAGGGTCAGAACAAGGCAAGCCAAACATCTGGCCCCAGCTCCACTCGTTTAGCCACAGTTTTGGCCTTTCAACCAAGAGGCAAGAATTCTTTACCAGTACACTGTTAAACTTATAGAAAAAAAAGGGTATTTTTTTTTTCCTTCTGACAAAGTTTTAATTAGGATTTACTTTCATAAAATTTTTCTGAGGGCTGATTTAGCAGAACTGCTGTCTGCTGAGAGATGGGACAATTGAGTGCTCTCTTGAAGTCCCTTAAACAAATGTTAATTGTCCAAATTTGATAAGGACAGTAAGTGCTGGAGGGGAGATGATGTCTGCAGCCTTTGTGGTAACAAACCTAAGATTGGCTAAAACACAGAGAAGGTAACCCTTGGCTAAAGTTAGACTTACATTGTCTGCGAAAATCTCAGCTTAAAGCAAAAACACATGGCTTAATGGTTAAGGATTTCTGCTAGCTATAAAATCTTTCTAGTAAGAAAACAAGGTCTGGCAGGACAGTGCTACTTTTAGCAGGAATTATGCTCCAAGGTTCAGACTTGGGCTAAAGATGGAAGCTGTGACTCTCACTCTCTTCTGTGAGTTTTATTTTACTGAGCTACATTTGGGTGTGAATAACCAATTTAAGGTTTCTGAGCCTGTATGCCTTGCCAAATGTTTCGTTCACCTTCAGATAATCCTATAGACTGCCTAAGTTCCAGGGCACAGATTTACAGCACTGAAGCATTGCCACTGAATTTAGAAAATTTGTTAAAAATATATCCACACCAGCCTTTATAATTTGCAATTCCACTGCTTTCTTTGCTCCTAAGAAAATCCTTTAGGGTCGGAAATGTAGTTCTAGGAATTATTTTCTTGAGTATCGGAATCTTTTTACAGTTTTACAGTTTTATCCAGCCTCATGCCTTCTGAAAAATAATATTTGTTTTGGAATGGAGCATTAAGGAAAAAGAAATGCTAATCAGACAGAGATCAATGTAACATAACATCTGACATAAACATACAATGCACAATATATTTATATCATAATATACAATCAATTTGGGAAAATATTTGATGGATAATTTGATCTACAGTGTATGCAAATGTCCACTTATGTGGTGTTAGTGTTGGAAGCATTAATAACATGAGATTTTCAAGGGTCCAAGGTTCCTATATAGGCCAGGAGCAAAAACAGTGAAGAGAATACAGAATATCTGTGAAATGGTGGTTAATTTTAATAAGAATGTTTTCTTTCCCTATCCTGCAGGAATTAGCAGTTACCTTTCCCTTGCCCCAGTCTAGAACATACACTCAGGAAAAAGAGAGCAAATGTCAAGCAAACATCGTAATTTTCAACTGTTTACTTGTTCCAGGACTGCTGTCTTATCTTTATCTGGCCCGTAATGGAGGGATAAAATCTTACTTTGGGCTGATACGAAGTCACTGATTATGAAGGGAACTAGATTTTGATGTTTACAACATAGACATCTATGTTTGTTCATTAATGCCTACATAATCCTACACATGCAGTTCATCTTCTGTCTGGATTCCATGTAAAATAACCCAAAGACCTGAAGAAATTGCCTTAAGATTAAGAGAGTTTTTTTTTTTTTTCCAAATTTACTATTCTAGTATCATTTAATTAGTGCTAGCCCAAAGATGACAAGGAAGCAACTGTATGACAGGGCCTGCTGGTTAAACACTATGTTAAAGTACTATGCAAAGTCTTTTTCTGTCTGGCTACAGAAAAAGCTGACTCGTATGTAGCTAGAAGAAAGTCAAGTGTCCATAGTGCCAACTATAATCAAATTCAAGACAGCTGATGGAGCTGTTACAGGAGTATATTTTCAGAATAAGCCTAATGAGAACCTTTTTTTTTCTGGTAGCCGATTAAAACCACAATGAACATTATCCTCTTAATTGTATGTATGCGTGCATGCATGCATACAGATATACATATAAAAATATGTTTTATATATATGTATTTATTCCTATAGAGAAAGTGTAACAGAGTAACAGTTTTACTTTGCCATAATCCATGCAATCTAGTTCCATTCTGCATGAGTAATAAATGCTATGTAGCTTTTAAGCATGTAACTACAGGGGTTAACAACTTAATTGTTATGATGAAAAATAACTCCACAGTCTCTCAAGATCATGCCATGTAAAATTTGCAACTGATTAACATTCGCTGGCTATCCAGGTTGATACAAGTAGAAGTAACTATATACAATGCTATTTTTTAATGAAATATTCAAATGGTACTTGTACTAAACTTACTCAGAAATGTCATCCTTGCTTTCATCAGATAATTGGTTATATTCATCCTCTAAAATTTTGAATCAATTAGGCCATTACTGATTTTATGAATTCAAATTACATTAGAAACTCTCTGGGGCAGTGTTTGCAAAAACATACTTTGATTGTAATTGAAATTTTGGTGTTGCCACAATTGAATTAATAATTATAATCGCAGAAGATAGGAATCTTTTAATTTCAAATATTTCATATATTTTGGGCATGCATTACGTATTTTATGGACTTTTGTACTTCCTTTCTCTCCAATTCACCTGAATTCAGTGCCAGCTTCATCTGAATCTGAGAGATGCTATCAGTACTTTCTTAAAACTTCAGGCATTTCCTCCTTTTTTACCTCCACATGTACTGCACTAATATGCCATGGTTAATATAGATTCTCTTGTGTAATGTAAGAGAGTGCAGAACTTTAAGATTCATAAATTGGCTCATTTCTGAATAACTGTCACTTTAATACAGGCTTGTTTTTCTTTGTTACCTAAAATATTTCTTCTGAGATATAAAAAGTGCATTTAAAGGCAAGGGGCAATATATTAAAATGAAATAAGCCTAGAAATGTTTAAGTGCAGTCTTGTTTTACATATTTTTGTATTTGAACAAGTTCTTTTACTTATAAAAAGAAAAAAAATGGTGTTTAGATAGTTGAATGGTGGGTTTATATTTACTTGATGTCCATTCATTGTTACCGTCAACAACAACTTAAAATAAAACAGTTGTATTTTAAGAAAATACAGATTGCTTCATTTATGAGTGTTTACAAGTCATCTTATTGTTTCCTTAGCAGCAGTCAGATAATAAAATGAACAGATGTTTTTCTCAAGCTCATTTACAAGAGCTCAAGAAGAGGGGGAAATGACTTATTAAACATAACTGATGCTAAGGAACATCTCTCTTCATCAGGGATTATTTGCATGGGGAGGCAAAGTGGTTCTTGTTACGAGTAGATGAAGCCTTTTCCTGATTGCATCCTGACTGAGGTGCATTTATAGTACTAACTCTTGGCGTTGGTCTCTGTGGCATAGACTTGTTCCAGAGGGCTTTCTGCATGAGTTTTATTTTCAGACTCACAGATAACCTTTTTAGGTTATCTTTAGGATTTGCAGAGAGAACCTGCTCTGAACTGGGCATTATAGTGCTGCAGAGAATCAGGAATCTTGCAGAAATTAATTGCTGCTGGTCTCAGCAGCTCTGAGTATTCATAAGGGACTCGGGAAAGGCCTTCTTACCCTCTCTGTGGCCAATCTCTGTGGTCTGAGGAGGCAAGGTGACTTTTGGAGACTGAGTCTGCTGACACGTTCCCCAGTCATTCTCTCCAGTTGGGTGACTTTTCATCGTTGCTGATGCTTTGATTAAAAGGCAATAGCTCAAAATGTATAGTTTGTTCTAGAGGTTTGTATAATGTGTAATCATCCTTGTCTTGCTTATTTAATATGGGTGGAAAATGATGCAGGTTATGAAATTTGCAAGAGAGACTTGTGGCCACAACATTTTGAAAATAAAAATGCCTGATGACTGTTTATGCTGCTGTTCTTCCATATGCAAATTGGCTGATGATAAATGAATGCAGTGTTTTTATTCTGCATGCAAACTGAAAATATAGGAGACGTGAAATCCTCTACCCTGCAAAATTCAAGCTCATTGGTAAAACTAACTGAATGTTTACTTCTTTGGTTTCCTTTTCTGTGGATTGGCATGGAGAAGGGCAAAAAAAATCTTACCCCTGAAATAAATCTGTTACTACCTAATCATACCACAAATGGTATATTGGAAATACTTCGGAAGTGGATGCTTGTTTAGAAATTTCCAGCTCTACCTTTCAGTATGTTTCACATCCAAAGAGTTCTGTCTCTGTGCTTCCTCTCTGAATAGTGCCAGGACGGTCTTTCTCTGTGAACTGGCTTGTAGAATAAGCTGTTACCGTCTGTGCTGGGACTCAGGAGGAGTTACTGCGTGACATAGCTTTGCTATGCCTTGTGCCATATACCTATTACTTTGTGGCATTTGCACTGTGTCTTTTAGAGTGCTTTCCTGTATCCTTCATAAAGGATACTAAAATTCCTAAAATTGTGCCTTTCCTTCAACTCAGCCACATGCTAAACATGCCATTTTATTCGCAGGATTTGCTGTTGTCTGTTAATCACGGATCCCTTTGATGACAATCTTTGACACTATCAAGCAAACAATAGCAATGTTTTGCTGGTGTCTCTGTCACAAAATAGGTTGCTCATCAGCAGGGATCCAGGATTTATCCCATTTAATAATGCTGTATGGTATCAAGTATTGAACATTTCATTAAGGTTAATGATTAGGTTCAAATGTATTCGATGTTTTGTAATTTTATTAGTGTACCATCCTTTTCCTCCTTTCACTTGGCAGTAACAAGAAAATCTGTGACAGCAAACCTCTTTCTTGGTGTTTTCTAAGTATGTCATTTTGTGCTGATGGTAGGTATGTTTCGTACTCACCCACCTTAATTAAGCATATTAGGACCTATTTCATCGTCTTGCAGATTGTTTTCTGCATTCGATTGCCATTTTGGTGTCCCTTTTCAGTTGAAACCGAAGCTCTCTGATCTTCAAAAGTCACCTGGACATCTTGCACTATTTCAAGTTTTTAATATATCTAGAAATACCATGGAAAATAATATTGTGTCCTTAAGGGCCTTGGTGGCAGATAGCACACATGAAAATCAAGAGAAAGACAAGACTAACTGTTCAAGATCAACTTTAATTGGAACACTTAGGTACTTGAATAGGAATAATCCTTTTATTTTATTCATGGGAATTCTGTTTCGGTAAGAGTTAATGCTATTGAAGATTTCAAAACAGAAAAAACCTTTCATCTGCCAGACCACTAGATGAGGCAGCACTGTTTCAGTGTGCATTGCTTCTGCACTCTAATAAAATCTATACTGCAGAAAGTGGTATTAGATCTTTGGAAAGGTTAAGATCAGCAACCCTCTTCCACATGCAGTTCTTGCAGAGGAAGCAGTGGATAACACTACTGCTGTTCCTGTTCTGAGCCTGATGCTGTCAATGATGTGGGCTTGATCTGCTGCTTGAATTTGAATTTCCTGCCCAGGTGTCTTGCTTATATTTCCAACAATAATGATGAATTCCTAGTCACTGATTTCAAAATATATTCTGTACTTATGATTGGAATAAGAAAGGCTGTTTGCACATTTCTCTTTTTGTTGGATTTGCTGCAGGATTTGTTTTGTCTAGACAGAGAGGTGACCTTGTTCCCCTCACAGGGTTCCACCTAGATATAAGCCATCTTTATAAACTGACGGAGATTGCTTGCTTGAGTTTGACAGGACCTTGTAAAATATAATGTAAAGTTGCACAGACCAAAGTTTTCAAATGTTTATTGAACTTTTAAGGTATTTTGTGGGTGTCTAGTGGCTATACGGACAATCTGGGAGTTCCTTTGGTTTCCTCTGCGTTGTGGGCATACATCTGTGCAAAGCACACATGCTAGGTCTCTGAGTACAGGATAGTGGATGTTTTTGAAAAAAGCAGGTAATATCTTTTAATAGTACTTTATTTTATGTAGCCATTGTGACTTATTTACAATGGATGTGTATAATTCAACAAATTTTGCCAGTCTTTTAAAAAGCACAGTACAAGTGTTAGGCTTACTGGGGGAAAAATTTTAGTGGCCTCCTGAGGATTTTGGAAACTCCACACACCTGGCACAGGGTGACAGCACATTCTTGGACTAATATTCTGTTTTATCTTTTTTCTTGTTTTTTTATCTGAACAATCGGAATTCATAAGCATGATGTAAGAATAAACTCTGCTGTTTGGGTATTCCAATATTGTTCTGATGGGAATGATGTTAGTATATAAAGTAGAAAAAGAAAGCTTTGCAGAATGTGCTGATTTTTGCCCATAAGAAGTAAATACTATATTTCCTGGCTGTTCAAACTATTCATTTGTATTCATTCAAGGTAGTTAAGCCTTTTTATTCTTATTTGACCAAAACTAATAGAGGATGCATTATTCGTAGCACCTGGATAAAGGAAGCCATAAATTTCCTTTACAGTCAAGAAATGGTTGAACTTGATGATCCTTAAGGCCTTTTCCAATCATAATGATTCTATAATTCTATGAAACTATGATCTATGAGATGCCAAAATGAAACTTAGGCATTACATAATGAAAAACAAAAAAACAAAAAAGATAATCACAAGCCTCAGATTTATGGTAAATTCACTGCAGAAATTACTATATTTATCAGAATACAGAAATCACTATCTCAGAATTTGAATGGAATTTTTGAGTAAAAAAATAATATTTTAAGAGGTTAATAAAAGTTAGATGAGAGGTTTAAAATAATCACTAATATTGACAATTTAATATTGACTAATACTAAAAGAATTGAGAGAATAAGTCATACTGGCAAACTGACGTATTTTTTCCACCAGTTTATACTGATATTGTAGATACTTGTTCCCTTAAAATTTCCAGGGAAGTTTTGTTGGAGGATCAGAGAAACAATGAAGTAAAAGGATATAATAAGTTAATAAGAAAAGCATAGTGTTATGAGGAGAAGAATAAAATAGCTTTGTGATTTATATAAATGAATAGATCACCTATATATCTGATTAGTTTGAAATAATATCATGGATAAATAGAGGCCAAAAAATTACATTGCAAAAGCTGGGCAGTATTGAGTCAAAAGATTATGTAACAAAATCCCTAAACAAAGTAACAAGAAAAATTCAGTCTCTAAATACCAATCTTATTTTCAGTAAGATTTTACCTGTGTACGTGTACATTACTGTGAGTTGGAAACTAAGTGCTTTTAAACGTCTTTCTCCAATTTTTCAGCCACTGAGAAAAATCTTATGTTTCTTTTTGGATTATTTAATTCATTTTCAAATGAAAAGAGTTAAGGTGAGAGAAAGAAGCTATAGATCTTTTTTTCTGCTGAGATTTGGGTAATTCCATTGAAGAAATCAGGCAGTGACACATGGAAAAGGAGCACTGTATACAAATAAATCATTCTTGACATATCCCTTGGGCAATTGGCTTTCTCATGCTATGCAGTTCACTGGGATGGTCTATTATTATTTTCCATGTGATTATATGAGTGCATATGCTGTCACTTTCCATTGCTGGAATAAGCTGTTTGAGCTGGATTGTTTTCTGTGTTCAAATACTTTCCCTTTTATTTCTTAATGAAAAGTTGGTTTTGATGCATATTCAGAGCTTACTAAATTTAGTCAGTAAAGAGAAACATATTCTTTCTTTCTTTGATTGCATCTCCAGCTTTAAAGAAGAATCAGCAATGGTGGCTGCTATGGTATCTAATGGCATTAGATGCTAGAAGTGGTGTGAAGTGAACAAAGTGAAAATTTATATTTGTCCATTTCCAATTTCAAGGCTTGCTCTTGACTGTATTGGCAACTAGTACTGGCATCAAGAGGTGTGTCTCCTCATATGAGACTTAAAGAAACATGTCTTGCGTGAAGCAGTTGAAGAGAGAACATTGTACCTTTTAAGCAACCAGGTGATGCCTTGTGTGGTTTTCAAGGTGATTCTATTTCCTTACATCTTTCCTTCCCCCTTCTTTTTACAGTCTGACTAGATAATACTGCTTTTGCAGTATTAGATTGGGACTAAGACCTCTGTGACTCCTGATCACAATCTCATCTGATTTGTCCTGGAGGGAAGAAGAGCCTTGTTAGGTTCATCTGTTAATGCCCCCTCCTCTCTCATACTTCATTTGACAATTACTATTCCGCACTGGCTGAAGATGCTTGTTAGAGGGGCAAACATAGTGCTTAGCAGCCATGTCAGCACAGAGCTCAATACTTAGTACCAATCCTTGTATTACAAAATCCTTCAGTAAAAATTCTTTACTACATCCTTGCCAGCACTGAGTAACATGTTCAATATTTGGTACAAAGAGCAGAAATACTAGTTATTCTGTGGCAGATGGATTATTACAGTAAATATTAATAAAATATGACATCATTTTTTGTTATTTGCTGGGTGTTTTAGGACCTGCATTGCTGTGGAGAGTCATAGGGATTATACAGATTGGCAACAGTGAGAGAGAGCTGAGAGAGCGATAGGCTCCAAATACAGAAAGTCCAGGTAGTATTTAGGCTTGCAGTGTTATTTGTAGCATGTGACCAAGAGAAGAGAGGAGATTTCATCACTCAGATGCAGGCAAGGTTTTGCCTTGAAGCCAAGGTTCTGTAGGACAAAACCATACGTACAGTATTGGCCTGTGGTGCTGATACTTTGTGCTCAGCTGTTGGTTTCTCCTCCTGCAACACAGCATGTTGCTCCCTTGGTTGTTTTGCCAACACACTTTGTGCAGCTGTGCTGTGAATTGAATCTGGAAATTGATGACTTGGAAAAAAAAAATTGAAAAGCCTATCGGCTGGGAAAATTCGAGCCATCATTGCAGAATTCTCATGAAACCACAGCCAAATTCAGAGGATAGTTTTCCGAGAAACCTTGTGTAGTAAATGAAGAGAAAGCAGTATTTCTTGGAGGGGCTCTCTAGTCACTACAAAGAAAAATAGCTGGCTAAGTCAGTAAAACGAATTATTAGTGTGAAGATGCCTTATAGAAGGACATTTTGGAGGAAGCCTGACTCTGAATTGTCCTTTGTGGATTTGAATAAATATTTTTTATTAATCTTTCTTGCCCTCACAGAATGTGTAGGGTCTTGTATTTTGTGAAAACTAGGTTATTACCAGTGTCATATACACATATATTAGTACATATACATTTTACAGTAATCAGTGCAAGTACAGCACCTGCCTGCTCTCTTGAGGCTGTATGAGAGGAAACACTGGGGGTTAAGCAATTTTGTTTCTCCTGCATTTCACCCTGTGCCTGCAACTTTAGAGATTTTCCACTGGCCCTGGCAGTTCTAACGACTCTTCTACTCACAACTAAGAGACACTGTGTGGTGACTCTAAAGAGTCAGAGCCCCTTCAGAGTCTGTTCCCTGCTCTGGTGGTCTGGGCAGAGGATTTAGGAGAAGCTACAGCTTGAGCATGTTGCCTTAATGCAGCTAGTGTTGAGTATTGTATTTCAATCAAGTTCACTTACAATATCACTGACTCTTACTGGCTGTGTAGGCATAGTTAGCTCTCAGTCTGTTAAATGTGCATGCTGGTATGTCCCATACACGCCTCAGAAGGTTATTTCACAGATCTATTGTTAAAGTGTTTAAAAATAAACTGTGGCTTTGAGCCACAGTCCAAGGTTAGAGGATTGTGAATATGCCCTTCCCTACTAGAAGCACAATGGAGAGCCAAGGTACTCAGGTCTTACATTGTCAGAAGGAGCTGAAGAAAAATGTCTTTTTATGTATCTCTTTTCCATCCCATAATCAATTCTTGGACTTCATTCACCATATTATAACTCCAGGTACTAGGAAGCAAGACTTTTATTGACGGTGTGAGTTGCGTCGACTTGTGTGTAAGAACTGTCCAACTGGTTGAATTACGGGTCCCATCTAGTTAATGCTCTTTAGTTACTTCAGCCAGCAAGAATTCTTCGTCTTTTCTTTACTTACTCTTTCAGCACAGAATCCATACTGAGACAATAAAGACAGAGACAAAACTGATGTAGAAAAGGAAACTTTTTTAGGTATTCTTATGGCAGCACTTCTATAAAACAATTCTAGGAATTTAAAAAGTTTATAATCATAATACTTGTATAGAATATTTTTGGAAGTTTGAATTATACATGGATATTTCATGGATATATTTTTATAGTAGGTTGAAATGATTTAGTGTGTAAGAATATACATACTTCCTGTTAAAATGTTTTTCGGAGTTTTCTGCTTTCTGCAGAGAGAAAATGGGGAAAGAATAAACATCCCAATGCCTAATGTTCACACTAGTGTGCTGTATTGCCATTTTAGTGTTTGTGTGTATCTGTGCATTAACAATGCCATTATTCATCTTTTTAGATGAAAATTATTCAACTTTAAGTATAATTCTGCCAAAGTCTTCTAAACAGAAACATGCTTTTATTTTTTAAAGATTAAAATTTTAAAGATTAAAGATACACACAATTAATCCTTACTAGCCACATGAAAAACAAGAAATGAAAGTCATTTGAACCCACAGTAGTTTAATTCACACAGAAGCCTGCCTGTCAAGAAACCTGGGTTGTTTTTTAACCTTATTACATGAAGCTGGGGGATGAAGGACAAGGGAAGTAAAGCAACTAAGTACTTTAAGAATTTTGAGAATTCCTGAGGCAGTGGTTCATAATTCAGGCATTGTTTCCCCTTGGGAAGCATACCGGCAGAATTAAATGAGAAAACAAAGTGCCTTCTTCAGTGGTGTGCTCTTACTTGTGGAACAAGAGGGATAGAAGTTCATCCTGTGCTGAATTTTGCTTTGATTTTTGCTCTTTCAAGTCAAGCACTTGTATTGTATTTTTTTGTCTTCTTTTGTTTTCCTTTGTCTTGAATTGATAAATCAGTGCAAAGGTGCAGGCTGTGCATGTTTGCAGTCAATATGTAAAATTAGTACGCAAACTATCTTTTTAATTTTAGATCCTTTTAATTGTATACAAAGATTTATTTAATTGTTTAACAATTAACAATTTAACAATTTAATTTTTTACAACTAACAATTTAATTGTTCTAATGCCCTGAAACATTAGCTAAAATGCATACTTTTTTAGATTAATTTTGTTATTTAAGAGGTACTACATGGATTCTAATTGCTAATAATTTCTTTTTTTGAAGATATAAGGCCCTGCCTAAAATGCAGTGTTGGCTTTGTTTGAACTCTGATTATTATTTTCTTTCATTTATACCAGAATAAGAGAATATACAACCTAAAGATGCATGTGCCAGACAGAAATGCAAAGTGCTCTCACATGCTGTCAACCTAAGGTATAAATAGATAGTCGGTAATCATCAGTAGTTCTAAAGGTCAATAATTTGCAAAGTTATTTTTTTCTTCCATAAAGACAGTATTTCATGTAATGTCTACACCTCATAGTTATAAATCTGCTTGTGTTGGTTGATACTGTTCTATTTTTTTTTTACATAGAAAGAGTTTACCAAGCAACAGTTCTAGATCTATTAGATAGGCAGTGCTTTTTCATTAATGTCTAGCTTACGAAATTATAGCAATGGTAGCACATCGAGGAAATAGAGAGTGATTGCAGATGTTATTGTTGATTCATTTATTAATACTGTGAAGAGGAATATTAATGTGCTGCCTTAGTTTGGCTCTATATATGACAATTATGTCATATGTCATATATGTCAGTATGTTATATTTTCTCTATCCAGTTCATAAAAACATTTAAGATTATGTTTTCTGGAGGATCTGAATATTGTGCTTTAGTCTTTTTTCTAAATGAAGTTTTCTATGAAAGCCTGAATTTCTGTAATAGCGGCTATGTAACTTTTTTTTCCCAAAACATTGCTATGATAGAGAAAAGATGAAGAAGCACAATTTTTACTAAAAGTATTACTGTGGCTCCTGTAGGTAATGTCATTTGACAGCACTGTGTCTCAGTTTTTTTCTTCTTTAAAACATAAGAGGAAATACGTTGTGATGATCATCTAATGTTTATAAAAAATGCATCTAGACCCAAGGATTTTATGTGAGAATCGCCTTTACTTTCAGCAGCATATTGTCCCCATGAAGATCCTGTTTGTGAGTCTGAGGTCTTCTGAAAAGAGACACATTTGAGTGTCCACATTAAGATACCTTTCAAATTTTAGAGGAAGGGATCATTCCCTGAAGATTCAATCTTGTTAATAAGTCTCTGGGGGGACATTCAAAACTCATGTTCTCCCAGCCATGATTTACTGTAGAAAATGTAGACTATAACACTTTTCTAATACTTCTGCTTTCTACATATGTATATAAGCAGAAATGTATATATGTATTAAACTTGAACAGTAGAAAGCAAAAGCTTACCTTTGTTAAATAAAAATGTGTTAGTGTAACAGGGAATATCACTTGTCCTTAGAGTTATAAACACACATTAAATCGAATCATATAAACTTTTTTGGTGATTTTTTTTTTCTGTAGAGCAAGAGATGTTATTCATAGAGTACTTAAATTGTCACTCTAGTATAAAAAATAATTTGTAGACATGCCATTTGCTTTAACTGGTAATTTCTCTATCCTAGGTTGTATTATCTCTGTTTTAAATAGAAAGGAGTAAATGGCCAGTCATTCAACCAGACTGTATTTGAAGGTCATATTAAGACTTCACATTTGTTTCATGACCTGATAAAATTGCAGTGATATTCTTTTGATAAAAAATTCTTCTGATCTGACTTTTAACAATCCATTGGAAAAATTCTTTTGAAATGTGCCCTTATATTACAATTCTCTTTACTGCCTGATTTTATAGGAATTCTTTCTTTTGACATAATTTTACAGCTACAAATGGCTTGAGATACAACAAGCAGAAACTGTTCTATTGTGCTGCAGGGTCCAAGAGAAATACTTGGAAAAAAAATCAAAAAGGCATTCAAGGATATCCAAACAATATGATGCAGCATTAACATGAAATATTTCAGGGAAACAAACAAACAAACAAAACAACAAAAAAGCCTTTGCAATTTATTTTTTATTGAGTGAAATAAACATTGACTATAAACACTGCAATATCTGTCATTTTCTCTAAAATACACAATTTTATAGTCAACATTTCAGAGTTTCAGAATTAACATAATATGAATTTCCCATCTATACTTCTCTTCCTACCCTCAAAATTAGAGTAACTTAAGGCTAAGACATATAACTAGACTTGATCCCACTGCCAAATCTTCTTTCTGTGTGTAAGATTTAACTAGACTTGATCCCATTACTAAATGTACTTTCTGTATGTATGTGTCTATGAAGTATCTACTGATAGATCAGCTGACAGATAAGAAACAAGTTATTTATATGGAATTAACATTTCAGATGAGTTACATGGAAGATAAGAGTTGTCTGCTCAAATATTGGTGTCTCTACTGGGCTCATGCCAGGCTTTTGTAATCAGTGGAGGTAAACACAAACTTGCATGCTTTGCTTCACAGTTAAATTGTAACCTAAAAACGGCCAACTCTCTCCATCTCTCATCTACCCAAGCGTAATGGGTAGATAGAAGACAGAATTTCTGCAAGGACATCCTGTAGATATGAGAGAATGTCTGTTTTCTGGAGTCTTAGTCATCTTAAACAGGACAGAACCCTCAAAATACCCCAAGTGAGACTGTGGTCTGGGTAAGGAGGATGTGAAGAATCCCAGATGGCCAGAAAATTATGAATGAGACAGAGGGAGTCATGTGGCAATTTGAGGATCCTCCAAAATTTCGTGATTGATGGGTAGGCTTTTTTAGATCCTTGATTTGGTGTTTGGTGGAACCGTAAATCACATTTGGTGTCCATGACCTCTGGCTCTGGCCATAAGAACCTGGAAACTCAAGAAAAGTAGAATTTATATATGTAGGTGCTACTTCAGGAAAATGAACAGGCAGTAGATTTTCAGCACAAGCTTATTACCCTCTAAATTTGCTGAGATTTATTAAACCTACAATAACAGGTGCTTACAAGGTTTAAGAAAACATCCTTTAATAAGACTTCTTTGAGATAACTTACTGCTTGGTGAAGGATTCCGTAACATTTTCTATTCAAAAAATATATGTGCATGACATTTACATTAAACAGAACATTTTCATAGTATTAGATGTGGTCTCAACACTAAAAAAAAAAAGGAAAAAGGAAAGAAAAAAAAGCACATCAAAGCATTTTAAATCCTACCAATCCTACCAGCTCTGTTTCCCCCTTTCAGCATAATTAAGTTAATCTTTCAAGGCAAGTTGACATATGTAGTCAATTGGTTATAGGGTCCTTTTAAGACCGTATTTCATATTCTTCTAACGGACTAGTAACTATGGTGAAGTCTAACTCAGGAAATTTTCTAGCTGTGCTGACAGTTCCTTATTATTAAACTTAAAACATATATATGCTGATCTATTTCTTATTAAATCCTGGTTCAAATCTTGATTTATCAAGACAATTTCTTTTATAGTCAAATATGAGGAGTGAATAATTCACCATGTTACAGGCAACTATTGCAATAGTGATATGATAATAATAGTGATATGTTTCCAGGATTCAAGCTATTGGCAATATAAACTGCAATAAAAAGCATTATCTTTCAGTCTGTTACAATTTTACTCACATTTAGGTGCACTCACTTCATTATTTGAGGAATTAAATTTACAGGCAGCTTAAGCAACTAATAGCTACTTTATATGAAAGGAGAAACTTGTTCATAGTGACTGGCTTGTTGTCATCTTGACTGATGTTCGGCTGTGATTAAAAAAAGTGGTGTATAAACAGTTTACTAATGAGGGGAGAATATTTAGTAGGGAGTTTGACCAAGGTCAACTAGATACTCAGAAGAAAGTGCAGAAAATTGATTTGCTGATAAGTAGCACGATCATCTGCAGAATGAAATCAGGAACTTTGAATGACTAGTTGCCAAAAGGGACAGTGCAATAGAGTCTTGAAGATAAAAGATTTAATAGCAGCCTAGTGAAATGACATTGGATCAGATACTTCTTCTGTTACACCATGTTCTGAAGTCACTGAGCCACCCTGGGTTTCTACTGTCTGATTTTCACCATTGTGAAGCTATTTCTTTACAATGCTGCCTGGAAGACATGTAGCTGTCTGTGTGGCTAATACCACTTACTCCTGGATCCTGAAGGAGAAGTGTCCAAAGGAGAGATACCAGAGGAGGAGGGAGGGCTTGTGGCCAGGACTCCGTGCTGACCCTTGCCTAGCAGTATGGCTATTAGAGAGCCTTTCCAGCTGGCGCTGTGAGAACAGCCACAGTGAAGGACAGATGTTGGGCTGTCAGATTCAGTGGAATATCTCCAGACTCGCTTTAACTCAAGTGGCCCATTGCTGACCATGGCACAGATATGTTGCTATGAGAAACCAAGCACATACTGGCCAGACTGAATACTGCAGATTGAATACTTTGTATAATATTTATTTTACACATTTATTTACCTTTTCAATAGGAAAGGAAATTAATTACTTAATGGCATAGTTGGGTTAAAGATAGGATGGTGTAATTTTTATTGTTCCTAGTTAAAATATTGACCTCTCATCAGATGTACACTTAAAAAAATCTCCTAAACAAAACACCTTACATGCTGCAAAAGTTGCAGAGGAGCCAGCAGCAGTGGCCTATTTTCAGCTATATACTTCTGGCAGAGAGGAATCCTATATTCTAAACAGCAGGTCTTTCTCCCATCCTTTTGTAGCTGAATGTGAAAGAGCATTCCCCAAATCTGTGGGGAATGGAAGGAGGCAGTGGTTTTGTTTCATGTTTCCCAGTAATGTGAAGCTATAGTATATGTGGTAATCTCCTTCACAATTTTTCAGTATTCACTATGACACAGACATGCCTCTGATTTGATGTATGTACAGCTTGGATGTGAGTCTAAACTAGACATCCCCACCTGTTTTTTCTGTGGAAGGTGGTAGATGTTTATGGAAAACCTGGTTTTGACTGTGGCAGTTGTAGGTGCCAAGACACACATGAAAGGCTGCCGCATTACATCAGTGCCGATCAGAAGAGCAAATGGTCTCTCCAAACCTCTTTTTCTCCACCTGGGGCACTATTGTGCTGTCCTCAGGGAAACACCATAAATTACCTTCTGGATGAATGTCAGCCCTAAAAAATTATACCAGAGAGACTTCTGATGCATTGGTACACTGCAGTATTAAAAACAGCTCAGTTTGACTTGAGGACTGCTGCTCATGACACCTGTTCAATGACAGACTGACTGGTTTGTTTAAGTGAAAAAAGGAATGGATTATTACACCTTTTTTTTCTGACAGTTTTCTCCTTAATAATAACGGGGGCTGAAAATATAAAGAATTTTAAGAACATAAAAACACACACAAACACAAGCACTATAGCACCCTTAAAGATTGGAAGAAGTTTAGAAAATATAAACCTGTGCTTCACTGTTTCAACGTTTGGATTAAACTCTCTGTCCAAATTATTTGTATTTGAAAAAGAGGAAATGCTGAAGAGGTGCAACAGTATTTTCAGTCTGGCAATGAAGGCAGCAATCAGTGAACCAAGCCAAAATGCCCTATTTGCAGGTAGCATATTAAAAAAAATAATAGGACTCAGTTGAAAAATATTTTGTTTATCTCTAGTTTAGATTGAGAGTGTAAGCCTTCCCCTCCTCCCTAGCTAACCTAGGGATTCCTCCTATCTCCTCCTAGAGCTACTCGGGCACACATTCTGTAAGTAGCTCTCAAATCTAGCCTGAGGCTTAAAGTAAGTTCATGCTGAAAATCAAAATGAAACTTCTAATCAGATGAATGCCATTAATTCAAAACATCTGTGCTGGCATTTAATCCATTTGGGTTAGATCTAGGATAAAAATAGCACAAAGAGATTGAATATGGACATGTTTACATTTTCTTTTACTCAGCTGTGTTTTTAATGTAATTATTAGTATTATTTTTAGAAAATAGGAGTCTCTTTACAAAACCTTATTTTAGAAAAGGCAACAATTGTTTACCTATCTCCAGTAAGTCTTTTTAGCTGTTAATCTTAGAAATTTCCCCATGCAGACCTGGATAAGTTTCATCTTACTAACCTTCTCCATTACCTGGGGAGCTATCCACATATAACTGTTTTACAGTGATGACTGAGCAGTTAGTTTGTCTGGTTAGGTATATGCAGAGCTTCCAATAACTTAATGTGTATGTCCCAAGTAGACTGAGTTTAATAAACATTTTTTATAACATTAATAGAGTCATGGAGGAATTTACCAGAGACCTGGAAGAAATGAAACCTTTTCACTTGCCCTGTCACCATTTTGAACTTCATTTCAGGCTTTATTTTGAGGTAAGAGAATTTTAACTGATGGTTCAGAACCAGCACCACCCTATGTCTGCTTATTTTACAAGCCTGCACTGAAACTTCTGCAGGCATCTCTAAATTACATAAGCCTTTACAGATTTACTTGGATAAGAAAGATATCTGTCACAAGCTGAATCTTGGATCATGTAACAATGAATTTGGAAGTTTATTGATTTTCCATAAAATTACTACAACTAGTACCTGTAGAATAATGCCAGTGCACCAGTCTGTGCATGTTTGATGAGCTTATGCACACAGGATATGCAAAGTCAGCACTCCCTTAATCGCTGTGTTTATCCCTGGGTCAGTGAGATTCATAAATATGTGCCCAATTCAAACCTCTCTTTCCTCATATTGACTTCAATATGAGGAAAGAGAGTCACTGTCTTAGACTTACTGACATCTCTGTACATTGTCTGAGATACTTTTTTGGTACGTCTTAAATTTCCCAAGTTCTGCGACACTGGGTTTATTTGTGAACCTGATTATAACAGTGTGAAACTGCAAAGCTGCATTAGCTTATTTTGAAATTTCATCTGTGCAGCTGCATTCATAATCAAATCTTGCATGGTAATGATCAGCCACTGAAGGAATTCAAGCCTCAATCAACTTATATTTTTGGAAGAGTGTCTTTCATAGCAGCAAGTGTTGCAGGCAGCCTGGTTCTGATTGCTGGAAGGGAAGGAGTTCCTTTTGCCATTGAGGCCATTGGTGCTTGCATATAGGTGGGTGCATGTGTACCTCACTAAGCCTTATCTAATGACTTACTACCTATCTAGTGCAGCTTGTAAACACACTGTTGGACAATACATACTTGTTTCAAGCTTCATTTGCTCTTGAATGTTGCTTATCTTATTGCTTTCTTTTATCTTTCACAGGCCACGTTTTCAAATGGGGTACTTCGTACCTCCATGTGTGCCTATTCATATATGTAAATCTTGTATGACCCTATTTTGCAATGAGTCATTTTTACGCACTGTCATTTCTGCAGCCCTCCTCCCCCGCCAATACTTTGTGGCCTCATTTACACGATAGGTGTTCTTTTACTTTCATATAAGAAGTTTTTAAGATATCCTATATTCTTTGCCTGTTAAGTGCAAGCATCTTATATGCAGGTAGGGCAATATCACATTTTGACTTTGTGAGTCTCTTGAAATGTGCCTATTTCAGTAACAATTCCAAAGATTTTTTTTCACATACTACTATTATCAGATAGGTAAAATAGAATAGTTCAACTGGAGGAGTACAGGTCAATGACTCCATTTTTCTGTCCTGGATATCTGATGCAGTCATGGATGTGTGATAAGGAGTAATGTAATATATCGACAATCTGTCCTTCTCGAGTGGGCACAGGTCTATCTACCGATGCACCAAGCTCTTCTCCACCCATCCCCAGTTTCTAACATCTGAGTGTTAGAATTATTAGCTGTTGGCAGATTAAAAGGGAATTAATAATAGTCTCGGAGTGCTGATTTCATGTCATATCCAGCATCATTTTCATGCATTTGAAGAACACTGTTAATGGTTATGAAACTATGAAACTTAGATTTTTATACTGTTGCTCATCGCTTTGTATCTGAAGCATTGTATCACTTGATAGCCTGCTAATGATCATAATGTTTATCTTTAATGAAATCGCTATTAGTGACATAGGGAATAAAATGTTCAGTATCTTTTACGCTTTTATCCAGTGAACAAAATGCTATCCGAGTTGGCCTGACATGTATTTCAGTTAGGAAAGGATATGCCTATAACCTGATTTTTTCAGGAAGCACTCTCAAAATCCATTGCATATAGGTAATCTTCTAAAAGGAAAACAGGCTTTAGCTGCACAAAACAACTTCTTGCTGCCAGTATTTTCAGAACCTTACTGAATAGATAGATAGATAGATAGATCTATAGATAGATAGATTTTTCAGATAGAAATAGGATTGGTACCAGCTGTGCAAAACAGAGAGAAAAAAAAAAACCCACAACATAAAATAAATGAATAAATAAATAAAACAAAAACCTTGCTTTGTCTCATCCTGCATCTGGAGAGAAGCTCTTGTGCTCAGTGAGCGCTTGAACAGGCCATTTGTCTGAGGGCCAGTTTTTGTTCTGGGCTGGCAGAACCCAGTATTTTTGGAGGCTTCCTCCCCCTGCTATCACTGCAGCTGCACCTGGCAAGAAGAAGCAACCCGCAATCTAAAAAGCTCATTCGAACAATAATGTCTGCTTCTCTCTTGACAGGTTAATTAATTGCATGCCATTATATTTTGTGTGTGCTTTTGGATGGTTTTGATACTTTTATTTCAAGTGTGCTTCCCAGTAGAGTCTGAAATGGCTTGTGCATTGTGTGCCTGTCTGTCAGCTTAGATGGTGCTTGATACAAAAAGAAGAGAGGGAGAGGAAAATTGAGAGAGGGGGAGATAGACTATGCCTAAGGTATTATGGCTGGAAATTCTAAACCAGGAAACAGTGACATAATCCTGCAGGGTACAAACCAAAAAAAATCTGTTGAAACTTTAAGGAAGCAAATCATTAAATGCCAGACAAATAAAAAGCTTTTTTTCTTAAATATTGGTAAAAAGTAAATGTCCTAGCTGACCATGTAAATTTTTAATGTTTGAGTATTGTTACTGTGTTAGGTGGAAATGGGGCAAGTGAAGTGTTCTGATTCATGTCGGGTGAATATATTTTAGAATATGAGATTCACTGTGTTTAAAACAACTTCTAAGAATCCCAAAGTTACTCATAAAATGGACCAAAAACTTCATTTTAGGACAGTTTCTTTCATAGTTTGCTGGACCTGTAGATAAAAATTTGGCTTCTCAGTGAACCACCAGGAAGGCTATTAAGGGGTGAGGTGGTAAACTGGCTGGTTTCCACAGTATGTTGTTGCATTGGAAGTATCTGTTTTCAGAGCAAATTTGAGAGGGCAGTATGTACCAAAGGGGAGAGAAAAATATTAAAGGGAATTTAATTGACTTGAGTCTTCTGCATGAGATCATACAACATCTATGACTTGCATGGTAGTGAAAGAGGGATTTGAAAGTAAGCCCATAAATTATTGTTGTTGATCATTTTGGATCTTCATAGATACAGTTTAGAGATAGGAACAATTCCTCTGTCTTCTGTGAGAAAAAGGATGGGGAGGAAATAAAACGGAATATATTCACGTCCTGCTAATACTATGCCATCTCCTATTTTACGATAGAGAATGATTATGAAAGTTGGATGATCAACAGGGTTGCACATAAAGTCTTTAATGTTGATGATGGATGGCTTATGAGTTGTGGCAGTAAAATTATTTTGATTATCATACTGGAACAGCAATAGTCTCAAGGATCATTGCACAATGATATTATAGTGTTTTCTTTGGTGGAGTTACCTGGAGCTATAATGGGATCATGGTTATGGCAGACTCAAAGACAGGAATTTTGTTTCATGAAACATTTGGGATTTTGAAGTCTGTTGTCATTCAGCATAAGTCTCTGGAAGAAAGGGGAGATATAATCCACCTCAGTCCAAAACCCTAGTCTAGGATAGGGGGACTCTAGTCTGGGGAGGGGGGAAAGGCAGAAATGGAGAGAGGATCAGGAGAGGAAGATGGAATAGAAATTCAGTCCTGGCCCAGGGAAACAGAGATTCATACTAAAAAATTTGTGAACAGTTTTTCTGTGAATAATTGTGGCTTTTCATATCTTGGATTGGGTTATACTAGAAACCAAAGTAGCATCATGATGATGAACTAGAACTAATGGATTTGACCGCGTGTTAGGATTTTTTAAAACTAGAATATTCCCAGACATTGTATAACATCTGTCTTGGTCCTCCCACCCCAAAATATGTTGGCACTTACGGAATAAGGAAGTCTATTGGTTTTCAGTATGCTTGGAAGAGTCACTATAGCAGAAATCTTTTTAAAGCAGAAGTCCAAAATAAGACTGTCTTATATCAGCAAGGTAACATATCAATGTTCACAATGTTCACACATGTTATTCATATGCAAGTTGTTTAGGTTTGGGGAGTGTGTGTCATATGGCCTGACACAGAAGAGTTGTCTACACACAAAAATTTTGCCAATGAAAGACCCTGTATGCCATGGGCTGTACAGCCCTTCCAAATGTTCTCAGTAATGTGCAAAAGTAATGTGCCAATGCGTTGGAGTTTCTAAGCGCTGTATCAGTCTCTTCTTTCGTTTACTGCTCTGTAATACCAATGGAGAAAGTATACTCTAGCACTGGGGATTCAACCAGTTCCACTTGTGCAAAGTGACCACATAAACTTCGATGCCTGTTGATAAAAAAAATTTTCATTGGCTTCCAGTTCTATAAGATGGTTGCATTTTTATACACAACATTAATGTCACTCTTCCAGTGCAATTCTGTCTTGGAAGGCAACATGCAGTCACATGAATGAATCAGGTACAAGTGGGCATATTTAGATTATAAGAAAACACAAACCTAAGGCAAATTAGGCTACCCAAACACACTAAGTTATAACTGGATTTCATTAGTTATGCAGGATTTTTTTCATTGAATCTAGCTATAACAGATAAATCAGAAGCTTGAAGGTCTGGGAAGCTTCCTGAGACATGTGGAAGACAGGCTATTTCTATCCAGATTTCAACCATTTTCCTCTCCCTTGTAGATGAGGGAGGTAGAAATAGTTGGGCTTTTTCATTTGTTTGGTTTTTTTAACACTAAAATATCTGTAACAGTGTTGTGTCCTGTCCTGGGAGCTGCCTGTTCATGTAGTGGCAAGACAGAAATAAGATCAAGATCAAGTAGCAGTGGAGGGAACTGGAATCCAAAATCCTTGCCCACACAATCCTGAATATCATGAATCATACTGGAGGACTTGAACTGAGTCAATGAAAAATACTTTCTGCATTTCGGTTTCTTTGCTATGAATTTTTCTATATGCCTGTCTTTATTGTATTCCTCTGGAGAGCAGGGGAATTGGATTTGCTCAGTCACTACTGTTGTTTTGAAATAAGATGACTAGTTTTTTGCAGTTGTAAAAATCTTTTTGTAGCAACATTCTTCCTTTTTTCCAGTGCACATGCTGCTGCCAATTTTGGCACCTTTGGAAGCCATGTAACACACTCCTCAATGGTTGCTCCGTGTCTCTCCCTAGTGCTTGAGGTCATATTCACTTTGAGAGGCATCCTCAGAAGCTGCCTGTTCTAAAAATGGAGGTCAAACACAATGAATATAGGAATGAATATAACAATCTTTAAACAGAAAATTGCAAAATTAAATGTGATGTAACATAAGCTATAAACATGTCACATAAGGTAAACATTGCATGCATAGTAAACTGCTCACAATTGATATTTTCTGAGCTGTTCATATATTGAGATCAGGGAAAGTACCTGTTTGGCTGGGATAACATTTACATTATAGCATATTCTTTAGAAGAGGGAACAGTCTTTTATTCCTAAATTGCAGATGAAAGAAGATGACCTCTCCCTGCCGTGTGCTGCAAACCAGAAAAAGCTCTCTGGTGCTCTGTTTTTCCCCAGTCATTCCATGTCATCGGATCATCAGTTTTTTAATGTGACTCTGCTCTAGCTTAGCAAATGTGTCCTGCAAGAGATAACTTTATGTTAGATGGTTGTTTTATTGAACATCATCTCTCCTGCTTGTTTAGTCTAAAAAAAAAGAGCAAATAGTTAAATAAAAGGTGGCATTTTAATGTTGGTATTATTGTACTGAAGATCTTAAGGAACAGGGAATCGAAAATTAAGAATCCTTTGTAAAGATTAGGAATCCTTTGTGAGAACCAGGCAATGTTTTTTGTTAGGAATTAGGTGACTGTAAAGAATGAAATTGCCATTAAAATCCTCCTAACCTTTTGTTTTTGTTTTCAGTTTCCCCAAGATTTGCCAGGGCATATCTCATTAGACACCAGGGAAATGGGCTTTCATTCAACTCCAGAAGAAGCAAACCATCTGGAAAATGTGAATGAAATGGCAAATCTGCCTTTTCTGCATTTTGAACTGCAGAAGGATAAGAGTAGGTGAAGTGATGAGAAAGAGCTGAAAAAACAAAGTGAGAATAAAGTCACATAGTTCCCCAAGGCCAATCTTGCTACTCATAAACACCATCAGTGACTGGCCTCTGATGGTATGTCCCATGCATATTTCAGCAGTGACAATGCTTGTAAATCCATGTACAAGTGACCTCCTCCTTATCTGAGGGGAGTATATAGATAGACTTAACCAGTCTTGAAAGCAAAATGGTAGCAGTAAATATCCCACATAGACCTGAAATGGGAAGTGGAAACTGAAAACTGTGCCTCTGTGCAACATTGCATGCCACTGCTCTTACAGATTAAGTTTACAAATCGTCTGTAATGACCAAAGTCTGTCTAGTGCTGGCAGCAGTTAAAATTTCTTTGCTCCAAGTTCCCAATCTGTGAATAATCAATGTCAAATCTTATCAAGAGTCATTTTCTGACTGTGGTCTTCACCACAGAAACTATCCCCAGAGAATTGTGTTCCCTTAATGCTAAGCTTAGCCAACAAGTTACAAACTTTGACTGTGTGAGGATCATTTTAAAGATAGCAGCTCAAGCTGCAAGCAGTGCCATTATTTTCCTTCCAGTAGCTTGAAATGCAAGTTGCATGGAGCAAGTATGGGTCCAGCCATCTCAATAGCATATTGACTTTGAAACAGAGATGATAATACTACTGAATGCTTTACTGATAAATTTTAGTTCTCCAAGAAATCCAAATCTTAAACTGTTTAAATTACTTCCTACACCTCTCTTGTGTGGATAACCTAATAAAAAATATCATTGAATGGATGCACTGTGCATATTCTACTAATGATTACCTAAAGTAAACTATTAATATAAGTTAAAAAATAAATGAGGTTTAGAATAACCTGAAAGTGGATTTAAAAACTTATATATACCACCATACCTCTGAAAGAGATGAAGTTATTTTACTAAGTATGGCAGATAGACAGTGCCTTTCCCAAGCATTTTTACTATTCTAAAGCCTGCCAGATTGGGGCAAACATTCTTGTCCATCTAAGCACTTCATGATTGTGAAGGAATAAATACATGGTGAATTAACAGGTTTAATAAATGAATTCATGCCTTGATACTCCTTAGATTAACAGGGCAAGTCCCCCATAGTTCCCCTTTGCTGCTAGCAAACTCTCACTTATCAATAACAAGCTCTTGGATAAAGAAATTCTCAGCAGAATGCTGGCCCGTGCTTAATATCACTGGAGTTTGTTGTTACAGTAATTAGTCCAACCCTGGGTATAAGGATAAGTGTCAGCCCTTTGGGCAAACTGATGATAAAGCTGTAAGAGAATGTTTAAACTAAATAATATTGGCAATGCAGATGCCTCTAATGGGAATACATTTGAAATCGTGCTATATGCAGCTTCACTGCTAATACTTGCAATTGCAATAGCCTCAACTATAATTTGTGAATACAGATTATATATACAGAATCTACTGAATACAAATTGTCAACTGGATTTTGAAATATTTACAGGGACAAAGGATGGAGGAGCATCTTGTGTCATTCAGTCCAGTTTTCTGTTATCACAGGCCCAATGTCATATAATATGTCTCATAAATTTGTGTAATCTTTTTCATAAACTTAAGCCTGCTTCTCCAAGATCTGGATCACAGACTCGAACTGTCTTTTGCCTGAAATCAAGTGTTTGCTTTGAACAAGGCAACAGTGAACAGTTCTGTGTCACAGTCTTTTGAAGATCCTAACAGCTATCCTACTAGAGGCTTCTGTTTTTCTTATGTTGTCCTTTCTTAGTTCATTTGAACAGTCACTTCTGCATCCCTGGTTACAGAGGTAAATTGAATTTTAATGCATTGAAAACTGAATGTAAACTTCATATTAATTTTGGCCTTTCTTTAAGAAAAACCTCGTCAGGATTCTGGGCAACTGGCTGAACCTTAACGCCAGAAGTCAGATCTGAAAAAATAAGGCATATGTATGAAATAAACACATCTCGGGTGATGTACTCAATTCCTGAGAGTCCAGATAAGCTTAGCTGACTATTGTTGCAATGAATAATTCACTGTCTCTAAATTTAGCTTAGATCCATGTGACTGTGTTGTGAGTTTGGAAGACATTCACATACACCGTGCAGAGGACCTTAAACTGTTCTCCCTTCCCCCTCTCATAAAACATCTTCCGACCTCAAACTGTTCTGCAAGTGCATCATTATTTAAGATGTACCAGAATGTTAAGGAGCATGGTTTGTAAGTTTAAGTATCACAAAGACTTTTTTTATCTTGAAAGACTTTTCATGGCTTCCATGAGATCACGGAGAGACGCCAGTGGTGCCATTTCATCTGGCCTAGGAAGAAATTAAAACTGAGCTACTGTTTTGTTTTATAGGAAGTCCAGTGTTTTGATGATAAAAAGGCATAAATCTGAAGAGAAACTTTCTTAATTATAATAGTAGATTTGTTTAATTAAAGTCAACATTTCTCCTGTGCTCCCTTCCTCCTTTTTGGCATCCAGCTGATGCGGGTGGAAGCAGAGTGAGGCAAGGTTTGGAGGAAGAAATAATACCTTTCATTAGACCAATGAATACAGTTGGAAAAAAGCAGATGAGTTGGCAGGCACATATACCCTTCAAATATAAAAGTCACAGACACCTCACAGAGACAGTCAGAGTTTTGTGGCATATAAATCCCAATGAGATTGTGACTGGAAGGTTAGAGATGCTGGACCAGGGGCTGGTGTTAGATAGAAGCCGAAGAGTATGGAAGAGGGAGCTGCATTTGGATATAGAAGAAGGGGAGAACAGAAAGATCTGAAGAACCTCCACAAATATGGAGGGAGGCAGAAGGATAAAGAGATTGACACTAGGGGACAAATAGAGTTGGCTGAGCAAATAAACTGGGACAAATAACTAGGACAGTGTGTGAAGTAAAGGCTGAGCCTGGAGACAGATCCTGAAAAAAGGGGCTGAAACAGTGAGGGCCTAGAGGGATGAATGCAGGTACATTTGTGGCTGTGTATGGAAATATGGAGTGGTTGGAGATGCAGGTTATGGATATAGAAGAAGGAAGGGGAAAGATATCTGCAGCTTCAGTCCTGAGGAATACGACTGGAATTGAGAAAAGAAATGAAGAGTAGAGAAAAGGCAGTACCAACGCAGGGGCAGTCTTCAAACTGGTGTTAGAAAAGGGAGAGGGAGAGGCATAGGGAGAGGGAGAGGGGAGGGGAGGAAAGGAGGAAGGGAAGGAACTAGGAGGGGTGTCGGGTTCGTTATCAACCGTGGTGGTTGTCCGTGGTTATAGAGGGAATACTGAGGCCAATACTGAGCACTGACACCTATGAGATGATATGCCAAATGACATTTATTGAAATACGCTGCTGGCTCTTATAACTTCTGTCCAGGTGGAAGTTGTCTTATGTACCAATTAGGCTCCAGATATCACTTTTTGCCCTAATATGGTTTAACCCTTGCCCGTTCCGTGACACCGCGAGATCTTCTGTCCGCCATTCCTTATCTCTGTTTCTGTCACGTACAACAGGTCTCGTTAACAGTACGGCTGCAACCCCCACAGAGGGGAAAAATGAAAAGTGCTTCCTACAGGTTGTCATGCCAAACCTGGGAAATTTGAAATTCCCATGTGTCAGGTCTGTGTGCTGCAGCATGAGTCAATTCAGTCTATCCCCACTACTGACTGCCATGTTAGTGCACATGGCAGAGGGGTCATGAGTGCTGGCTTGCAAGGTTCTGCATCTGAGAGTTTCTCTGGGAAGCCATATGATAAAGTTTCTGGGATACTCATTCGCTTTTATTAAATCTAAATCACAAAGCAGAACTTACTGCATTGAAAGCTTGTCATTAAGACTGCCATGCCAAGTAATAATGATTTAGGCAATGCCATAATCAGAGTTCATGTGATTAATTTTCAGCTGTGTAATAAGGACTGTATCCTAATCCATGCACCCCCACTGGGACAGAATTGCTCCATGTAATGTCATCATAGACGCTTCCTAACCTTTAAGTGCTTGATTGCACTTTTTGTAATGTTATTTAATTAAGTTTTTCTCTATGTGTTTAATTAAGTATAGACTGCATTAATCTGCACTAAAAGACTATTTAATCTCTCAATATTTTAGCATGTAACTGTTAAGAATCTGTTAAGAATCTCCATTTCCATTCTGTACTTTATTCTCTTCTAACTGACCGTATCATTTCAGTGCTGCAGCTACAATGAATTAAACCAGTACTGCAGTATAAGGAATAAAAAGGAAGTCGAAGGAAACCTAATAATCAGGTGTTTGAGGGCTGTAAATGCTTTTGAACACCATGGAGATGGCTCTCTCTTTTCAATTTTTAAGATGTACTTTGGCAATTTCCATTTCCATATTGCAGTATAAGTCTTACTATGTTGTACAGGAATGATGCAAGCTCAGAAAAATTGTAAAGAAATCTAGTATTTTTGATTAGATTGTGGTTGACAAAAATAGAGGTTGTATGGTTTGGTTATAAGGCCTCTCTGGTGAAAGCTAAGATGATGTCTATTAAAAATCTTAATGGATGTCAAACCTCATACTCATAACATTTTCTAATTTTGTCGAAGTGTAATTTTGAGTTACGTCAGACTTGGGAGAGAAAAATTAGACATAAATGAGCATGAGTGCTTAAATGAGAAGGAGATGGTAGGGCACAAAATGTTTCTGTAACTTTAATGGATATAAGATTTATGAACTGGATAAACTCCAGCATAATAGATTTTTTCATAAATTTGTCTTCTACTTAAGAGATTCTCTCTTTCCTTTATTGGTCGGCACAGGTGTGAAAGTCTATGAATAAGAAATAATACTATATTGAATGCTTTCCCCAGTTTTGACCGACAGAGCCAAATAAAAAAACCTTTCATAACCAATCAAATGAGGAAAGAGTGTGTATGTACTGCTTCAAGTTGCCAGGTCCCAGAGCCTGATCTCTGCTGTAGTGGTGCGAAGAGCAGGTAGCCTAGGGCAGGAATATAAAGCATGCAGAGAGGCTAACTTGACATATTGGCATAAATTTGAGAAGGGAATGAAATCAGTTCTTTAAAATCTGTCTCTTTCAGCCATTCAATGAGTTTTAGCTTGTTTTTAATAATAAGAAACCTCTGAATGTCTGATACCAGAACCGAGAAAAGTGACTGAGAGAATTCTTCTTTTTCTTATCATTCTCTTAACTCCAAAAAGAGCGTGTATTGCATTTTTGCAGCTGTTGGAATTTTTTTGCTCATTTTAGTGCACAGATTTCTAGCAATGTTTAATGAATGAGTGACTGTAGTTTGCTTATCAGTCCATGTAACCATGCAGACATTTTCAATAAAGCAGGGTCAAAATCAGCCTTGCTGATGCATTTTTAAAAAATGATTGCTGGAATGCTGGACTGCTGGAAATCTAGATAAAAACAACTGACTATAAAACCTAGTATATTGCTGGAATAGTCACAGCTCAGAAAGACCGTAAGTAAAATAAACTTGATGATAGATTCAAATGGATGAGAAAAGCAAGCTTCCAGAGTAGCTCAGTTACCTTTCAATGAGAAGGTCTGTTGCATGTTCAGGATTAAAAGACTTGGGCAGCGGGCTCTATGCGGGGTGTGGGGTGTTACATGGTTGACTTAGCCTCTCAAAACAACAACAAAGTCAAGGAATTGTGGTTTGTCCAAGGTGAAATGGCTCTAGTCACTTGGGAAATTAATAACTCTTATGGAAATAAGCCAATGAGGGATGGAGTCCAGGGGGTGTGTATGAATGCCATGAACAGCAGGTCCGTGTTGTCCCTGGGACTTTTGACCCACCACTGACATGCACTGTCACATCTTTCCAGCTACAGCAGTAGCAAAATTATCCATGTTGAGCAGTAGAATACATGTATATATGAGGATATGTTTGTAAATTGTTATATAGCAAAATTTATAACTGTTTTTCTTTATGACATGCTTTAACATGCAGATTTATCTGGTGTTAAGTTGGTATTAGGCTGATGATTTACCTGACAGCTGAGTTAGAGCAGCTTAATTGTGGGACTGTATTTGAGCAGGGGCATTCGTAATCTTTCATTTGTGCTCCAGCTGGTAATGAAAGGAATCTGCTTTGTGAGACTGTAAGGAATGGGAAGAGAATGAGCAAGCAAGAGAACATTTGTGTTCCCACTATGATATGCAGATGGTAGCCAATCTGAACTGTAGATACCCTCACACTGTAAATCTTTGCATATCATATTACTGTCTATCCTAAATGCTGTTCTTA
Organism: Crypturellus undulatus; assembly: GCA_013389825.1. NCBI lineage: Eukaryota > Metazoa > Chordata > Aves > Tinamiformes > Tinamidae > Crypturellus > Crypturellus undulatus. The sequence continues at coordinate 179,169 of VWPW01006703.1, read as the reverse complement.
AACAGTGTATCAGTAACAGTGTATTAATTTATATAATTTTTCTTCTAATATGATGGTGCATAGAATTGTAACAGCAGAATGTAAATTGTTAAACTGAATGCCAAATTCCGTTTTGAATGCCAAACTCAGGGGAGAGTACAAATGAGAAAGAACTGTGCTGGAGATTTAAGAACAGGAGGCAATCCAGATGCAAAGTAAAATACTGGCAAGAGCTGTATTTTTGATTTTTTCTAACATGTTTTTGCTTTTCTCTTGAAGATTTCATTAAAATGCTGTACCTGTATCCTTTACTCTTTAAAGAGTGATAATAGGCGAGACTGTGATTTATGAGTGATTTTGCAGAATGATAGTGCTCACCTATCGGGCTTCAAATTCCAATAGTTTGGTAAATAGCTATTGATGATCTTTGGTTTCCTAGTCAATATACCCAGATGAAATACACCAAACATCACAGCTCACAGCATAAAGACATCTGTGATTGATTTTTTTTTCTTTTCTTTTTTTTTAGTGAATAAACTTATACTTGAGGAATAGCTTTGAGAAATATGAACTTTGAGTTGAGTCTTGAAGAGACTGATTTGTTTGGTGAGATTTTGGAATAGTTTCTATCTTTGGTGGGATTTATGCAAAATGAACTTTAATATTTAAATTTCACCTGAGCAGATCATTAAGCAATGCAAGGAAGCAAGATCATCAAAAAGCTCATTCTGAATTTATATTATGATTTTAGCAGTCTCCTGATACTCAGATGAATTTAAACAAAGGGAAAAATCTATTTTGTTAAAAGCAGAAAATGAGAACAATCCATCATATCTGAACCCAGAGACAACTTTCTTTGAAGCTGGAGTTGATATCTAATTCTATGGTTTTGTTCCACAGCTAACTGCTGCTCATTAGCGTGAAGCATGTCATGTACTTTACAAATGCTGTTTCTTTCCCTGCCAGCATAATATCCATAGTTATAGCTTCTTGAATTCCCTAAGTACTGGAGTTTTGTTTTTTCCTTTAGGTTTTGATGGATCAGTAGTAGTACATGACATTGGCTTTGTTCCCTGTTTGATTGGGTGTCTCTCCTAAGGAATTAGGAGGATTCCAGAAGTAAGTGGAGATTTGAATTCCTGGAAGATTAAAAAAGAAAAAGCTAATGGAAACTGTTACATGAAAAATATAAGGAAAATCTGCATGAACAGAGACTTTTCTGTCCTGAATCTTGAGAGAAAAAAATGTAGATATTAGATTATAATGTTTATGATGGGAATGTTTAGAATTAATTTCAATATAACCTTTATGTTACAAGATTTTTTTAAATCAAGACATAATATGGATCAATCAGTTTTAGAGTACAGAGAAGAAAGACCTGTTATGAAATACAATTTGGTAATTAATATATATGATGATATGATTGTCAGAGTGAGATTGGATGTATTTCACACACAGATTATTTGTACTTCTACTTCTGTAGTCTGGGGTTAATTTGAATGAACAAATCAAATCAGTTATTTTTTTCAAATCATATGATTTAGTTTTGTTTTTTTTTTTTCAAAATGGCTGCTCTATTAGGAAAGGAAAAGATCTTGCTTTCCTTTTAAGCATTTTACTTTCATTGCCTGACAGAAAAGTTACTCTTTGTTTGACATTCTTTTGAGTATGAATGGTCTGGGGGGAAAATGAACTCATGAGAGATGAGACACTACCACTTCTCCTCCCCAGTGCTTATTTTGTTTGGGAAAAGCTAAGAGTCATTTAGTAAATACATATCTTCTGTAATTCAAGATGAATTTGGCTTCAGTAGCAAACAAACCTTCAAAGTCGGTTTCTTTAAGAAATAATAAGAAATTTATTTGCTCTGTCTGTCTCTCTGTGGCCATATTATCAGCTTAATAGGCCTGATGAGGGAGGTGATTGTTCTTTTCAACAACTTGTACAGGTGATTACTGCTAGGCTTATGTATCAAGTCTTACAGTGTGTCTGTGAATATACTTTAAAGAGACTTTTTTCTTAGTCAGCACTGTACCTACATTAGAGAATATGAAATGTTGTATTTCCAAGGGTTTATTAAATATTAAGTAGTTTTTCTGTAGCTGAGTGTGTCAAGAGCAAGCCTTGCGAGTCCTGCAATGAAGTTCAAATGAACTAAGTGAACCTTAAAAGCTGCTACTGAATACTCATGTTAAAAAAATATACCTTACGCAGTGAGGGGAGTTGAAGGAGGAGGTACTGAGTTCAAACCTAGAGTGAATGGTATCCAGACTGGTCTTTCTGAGAGAATACTATAACGCTATGGTAGACTTTATTTAAAAAGTTAACTATCAAACCAAACGTGAGGACATTAACAACAACTGACAGTGCATTAACCACTTGCCTGACTGTGTCCTGTTCATCTTAGAATGCAAGAGTATGTAGAAACAGCATGCTTTAAGGGAGAGGAAGGAAAAAAAACAAGTTTTGAATATGGAACAGTGAATATGAATCTGATTTTATGAGTATAGATCACAGATCTGAGTATGAAGATCAGTTTCTTGACCTGTTGCTGATTTATTCAGGCTATGTCTAAGCTGGTAAACTTACAATAATTGAGGTCATTCCCTGACTGGTTTTAACAGGAGAAAATCAAGGGGTGTCTCATTACCATGTCTTGGTTTGCGCTGAAAAATAGCATTGGTCAAGTGGCTGGATGGGAGTCACAGCATCCTCTGACGGGACACGTTCTTCTCCTGTGAAACCTAGAAATGGCCTAAGAGATTGTTATCAGGTTATTTGCAGGCAAGGTTTTTAGAGCTATGTGCATATAGGAGCTACGTGCAGATAAACCATGTCATTGGATGCATGAAAGTTCTGATAACCCAGAAATTGTGCAATTTTTATTCCTAAAGCTGGCTATCATTTGAAATTGTTTCAAACTCTGAGTGGCTCTTCCACATGGGATGCACATCAAAATAGATATTGTAAAGTTATCTACCTCCTACCAGTTATCAGCTAGCATCTTCCACTTGTTTTAGGTTTGTGTACTTCACTGAAAAACAAGGCTATGGGTGATAAAACCAGTTATCGTGAACATTAGTAGGGCTTGGAAAATGAACTTTGTTGATGAACTCATCAACGAGAGCTGGAATTTGCAACAGCTTTGTCTGAGGTGTGATGCTTGTACACATGAACAAAAGGGGATTTTGCTTTCAGAATGTTAGCAGAGGGAATTGTCAGCCTCCGGGGAGCTTTAACTACTTAATGAAAAACTTTTCGCATGCTTTGTGTTACATACATAAACATTTCCCTTTTCCTTTTAACTATGCTCTCTCCAGTCCAAATGCATTAAACATGTCTTAATTCAAATAATTTCTGGAAATGCCTACTTTTGGTGCCACTAGATTGACTATACAACCATTCCCTTATTTAAGAATATTATATTCCCAGGGGGAAAAAAAAGAAGAAAAAATTTTATCTTGCCCATTGAAATAAACAAGAAGCAACAATTTTTGGAAAACTGTGAAGAAATGAGAAAATAGTCATAATTATTAAGTCCTTATTTACAATTATTAAGATATTATTTGAGACTCTATTTTTTTCCATTGATCTAAGACAAGGGATCTTAGATCAAATTCTTTGCTGTAAAACAAGAGCTTGAGGAAATCAATTTGCTCTACACCAAGGTGGAATTTGTCTTACAGCTAGTCAAAACCCACATTTTCAGAACTTACCACAATGAAGGGTGGCTAATGACCCAAACAAACAAACAAGCAAACAAATTTTTCTGTAGCATTTCTCAAATGATGATGTGTAATTCTCATGTTTCATGAAATATAAGGGTTGTGGATGGTACCGTAGTTACACTGTACGTTAGCAGGACTCAGGAACAGAATTCAGCTGGATGTCCCATCCACAGGAGAAGTTGGGAGTTTGAATCTCTCAACCAGCTTCGTTGGAAATGTGGTGGTTACTCGTATGAACAAAACTGGGTGTGTTTTTCTCAAGGCTCATTGCCTTCAAAATAAGAAGATGGAATTAGGATGAAACAGGAAAAGGGCAGTTTCTACCATTGCAACTGTTTATGAAAAGATTGATAGATTCCTTTCAATCTATTGCCTCATTCTGTGTAGTAGAATGTCAAGAAAATGGTTTTGTTGATGCAAAATAAAACCCTAAACTTTCTTCCTTTATTTTTTTCATTGAGAAGTGTTCCTTATTACATTGGCTGCCATTTTTATCTTTTTTGTGAGCCCTCTCACCCTCTGATTATTGCAGTAACATCCTAGATCCCTTGCGTGTATGCAGTTTCATTGCGATAGGTGCTGTATAAACTGTAACGTCCTAATGTCAGGAGCTCACAAACTAAAACAGTATACAACGGGAGATATAAGGAGTAACAAAAGAAAATCAGTGGGTTTGCTCAAAATCTGAGACAAAAATGTTGCTGTGTACATGCGTAAATGAATGTGTACTTCTCAATGTCTTATACTATAATGAAGTTGTAGGATTATGGAGAAATCTAACACCAGATCTAACACCTTTTTTATTTTTTTTCTTTTTATAATCTCTGAAAGATGCTTGCTGTCAAAATCCTAACAAGAAATATCGTAACAGGATACTCAGCTGATCTTGAAATGACTGAATGTTTTTCTCCTTTAGGAATAGAAAAATATCCTTGAATGTAGGTTCACAGTTAAAATTTCTTAGCTTCTTTGTCAAGCGTCAAGTGAATTGCAGCCTTTCATAGTGTCAATGTTGTACATAATAGTAATAGTAAGTTTTTCAGGCACTTTGACCTGTACCTAATCTCACACTGGTGATTTTTGAAAGAATTTGCACCAGAGAGGATACTTTTGCTGAAAAACAACTCCAAAATGTGTGCTGTGCTAATTATTTAGCTACTGCTGTATTCACCATATGAATATTCATATAAAATTTGTTATTTCCAAGTTTTTCTTCCTTATTTTTTTTGGCTAGGTTGAATATAATTTCTTGTAATACTGAGGTGAAATTTTAATCTATTAAATTTTAATATAAAAAAATAGAATAGATTTAATCTATTAAAATTCCTGACCCAAATTATAATTGTTCCTTAAACTCCGCAGATTCATTTGCCTTATACTCTCTTGTACCATATAAAAGATGCTGGAAGGTGCTATCATAGCATCCCAAGGGTCATTCTTAGTCTACTGTTAGCATAGAGTCTAATAGATTCGCTATCCATGTTACAGATTGCATTTGCAAAGATCCACTGAGATTAATTCACTTAGGTTATATAAACCCGTTTGTGTTTGCTGACTGTAGCTATCTTGCACAGGACTAGGGCTTGTGTGCTTACACTGGTGTCAGGCGCCAGGAATTAAATAGCTTTGAAGATGCAGCATTTTTGTAGTTGTGGCAAAGGCAGAAGGCCTGTTTGATAAAAGTCAGCTAGAAGGATTGTTTGCTTAGTTTGCAGCAAGAAATTTGGAGTGGATGATAAGTGGTTATCTGTTCAGCCCCTGAGTCAGTCCTTTCTGAAAGATACCAGATTGAGAGTGTAATTGAAGGGCTTGGTGTAATGACTTAGTTCCATTGATTGGTAGAAAGGAAGCTATAATCAAGCTGCAAATGTCTGATAGAGATAGATATACGTTAGATATACATTTTTTGGATGGATAGATATAGCTTATCTATCCATCCCTCATATACCAGGCCTTTATATACTAGGCTCTCGTTGCAAATTTAAACTTGTTGTGCAAACTAATAGCAATTCCCTCTACAGGCTGTGTAGACAGAATTTTGTTGTCTACCTGATTTTCTGTGTTGGGAAAATACAGCCATGCCAGCCCAAATAAACAACTCTAGCACACGATTCTAAATCTTGATTAAATTAGTGATTGATTACCGAAGTACACAAAATTGGCTTTACAGTAAAGTTGTGGCCTGGACTAAAATGGTAGAATGGAGACATTATTGCTTATGGCTGCCACTGTGCACCCACTGTAACTAGATTTCTTTTTTTTTCAGTGAGATTCAATGCATTGGTGTGCTAACATGCCAACATCATGCTGCTACCACAGTTTCTTCTGTCCATAGCACTGGGACCCAGAACCTAAGATGTCCTTTTCATTAGACTGGTAGTAGCATGATTCCCCCCTCCCTCCCCTTTTTTTTCCCCCTATTTTCTGGACATTGCTGATATGCTCAGTTTCAGGTAGGGAATTAGGAGATAAAAAAGTGATGCTGTGAATGATTTGTAAGTAGTACTAAGACAAACATAAAGCACATTAAGTCTGCTTACTAAAATAAATAATATTAAAAAAGAATTAAGAGCCTGCTTCATGTGCATTAAGTCCTGAGATTTTTATTATTTTACTACTACTACTATTAGTTTGTTTTACTAGTAAAGAGTGATTAAGATTATAAAATAAAAAGCCAAGAGAGATAGTCACCTGCTGCCATTTCCTTGCATTTCTGTCTTGATATCGTACAAAGTCCAGTCTCAAACTGCTAGATGTGTAAGGAAGCATATAGGTACTATGATATTTGCAAAAAACGGCTTAGGCATCATTCTGTCTCTTTTGGCGCTAATGCCTTTGAAAACCTTCAAGTCTTTAGAAAGTTCAAGAGTGATAGTGGCTATAAAATATCTATTAAGTGGGAAATCCAGAAAAACAAGCAGATTTGAGAACATGTTAGAAGCCCTAGCTCAGACTCCTAGCTCAGTGGCATTTAACCACGTTGTCTATATATGTACCATGCATTCACAGTTGGATAAGGCTGGTAAAATGTTGTAATTTAAAAGAAGATAATGATTTAGCAGAGGAGCAATGTCCCCCAAAACACCTTTTCATTCTATGTGTTCTACTGGGTATAGGGATTTTTATCTCCTCTTCCAGCTGTTTGGTTCAGTGTTGATTTTAGTGAGATCTTGTCTTGGAAATTCTGTTTTTCTTCTGTGTTTGACTGTAGCAACCTGCCTTAAAGATTAAATAGTACCATTTTTTTAAGTCCTTAAAAGTCCCAGGTAGGTGCTGTGGTGTCTGCAGATTAATGGTACTTTATAGGTTCAAATATCCTTATTAGAATACTTGTGTTTTGATTTCCCTCATACTGTGTGCAAGCTGTCTGCTGTTCTCCTCTGGCCCGAATGCAAAGTTTCATGTGTAGAAATCTGTGAATAAACTGGGCAGTTTTTTGTATGAATCAGAATAAACATGATGATTTTGATGGTTTATTGTTATTCTTAAAGTGAAGATCTTTGTGGTTTTGATGTCCTCTCTTTCCTCTTTTTTCTCTTTTTTTTTTTCCCAGTTTATTGCTTTTGCTTCTTTATTCTTCATCTTAGTCTCGATCACAACCTTTTGCCTGGAAACTCATGAGGCTTTCAATACAATTATAAACAAAACTGAGCAGGTCGTCAATGGGACAGAAGCTGTTCTACAGTATGAAATTGAGACAGATCCGGCTCTGACGTACGTGGAAGGAGTCTGCGTGGTGTGGTTTACATTTGAATTTTTAGTCCGCGTGGTTTTTTCCCCAAACAAACTTGAATTCATCAAAAATCTGTTGAATATCATTGACTTTGTGGCCATCCTGCCCTTCTACCTAGAAGTGGGCCTGAGTGGGCTCTCCTCCAAAGCTGCTAAGGATGTGCTTGGTTTCCTCAGGGTGGTAAGGTTTGTGAGAATCCTGCGCATCTTCAAACTCACCCGGCACTTCGTGGGCCTCCGGGTGCTGGGCCACACTCTGCGAGCCAGCACCAACGAGTTTTTGCTGCTGATAATATTCCTGGCACTAGGTGTTTTGATATTTGCTACCATGATCTACTACGCGGAGCGCGTGGGCGCCCAGCCCAACGACCCTTCAGCGAGTGAGCATACGCAGTTCAAAAATATCCCCATCGGCTTCTGGTGGGCCGTGGTCACCATGACCACCCTGGGGTACGGGGATATGTATCCGCGGACCTGGTCAGGCATGCTGGTGGGGGCCTTGTGCGCCTTGGCCGGGGTGCTGACCATAGCCATGCCCGTGCCTGTCATCGTCAACAATTTTGGAATGTACTACTCCCTGGCCATGGCAAAGCAGAAACTGCCGAGGAAGCGGAAGAAGCACATCCCTCCGGCCCCTCAAGCCAGCTCCCCCACGTTCTGCAAGACGGACTTGAACATGGCCTGCAATAGCACTCAGGGGGACATCTGCCTGGGCAAGGACAACCAGCTGATGGAGCACAACCGGTCATCAGGTAGGACCCCACTGGAAATGCATGTCCTCTCCAAACACTTTATAGACCAGTATGTTTGGTAGGTGTCAGAAAGCAGCCGAGCTTTCTGCCGTGAGCAGATAGAGCTCCTCCCCTCCTCTCCTCCAGTGTTTGCGTGTTCTTGTAGAGGACAAAATAGTTACAGTGACGTTCCCAATCCTATATGTAGCTGGTCTATACAGTTTTGCTTGCTCTGTTGTGAATGCTTTCCTGCTGATGATATCAACCTTTTTTTTTGCCTGTTGTTCGTTGTGTTGTATGGGTGTTTCTTGTTTTTTCTGCATGACTGTGACAATTTGAACAGCCACCGTGTCCCACCCTGTTGAATTCCATGGTGTTTTGCCTCAGTGTTTGTCTCTTGTATCAGCTTTGCCTATGCCACATAGTGGGCTGTTAAACAAGATCCTAAAAAGAAGCAGCCACTTGCAAGGAACAGGTGCTTTACATAAAAAGCCCAGCACTCAAAGGAAATAAGAGGAAATTCTCTTTCTAGCTTTCTTTTCATTTGGTTCTGCTTCCCTGGCAGGAAGAACCTCCTTCATCTTTGTTAGAAGTTGCATGGTGTTTACTATTAATTGGCTGATAATAGTAAAGCTAATGTAAAGTTTGTCAGGAAAACTGAAAATGGCAATCTCCAACAACATCATCAATTGGTTTCTATCAGTGTTTATTTCTATGGTTTGTATTACCTTAACTCTTAGAGCCCCAAACTATGGATCTGGAATGTTTTGTACAAATTTCTGTAAAGAAAACATACCAAATGATACCCTCTACCTCTCCAAACCACTGCCCCAAATTCCATATTTTTTTTAAATTAAAGAGAGTGTAGAGTATCTTACAGTATAACGGAAGCAAATCTGTAGCAGCAAGGAGTTTTGTTTGGTGAATATTGGATGTACTTACTCTTAAGCCAAACACAATATGATTGCAAAACTCACAGTCCAGTCATTAGACTCCTAATGGAAGGTTGTTAAATGCTAATAAGACTTCCCCAAAACATGACTGTCATTCAGTAACTAAAATTTATCTTTTAGAAAGAACAACTTGGAAAATCTGTCTCTGAACAATATTCTTTGTTATCTTGCTCTGTTACTGAATAGCATTTATGTTCAAAGAAGTTCGGTTTCAGCCCCTGAGCGAGCACTCGCAGGAAAAGTTAACACAGCTTTTTGAAAATCTCAGAGATGTTTAAGAGGATGGAAACCCTTGAAAGGTCCTGTGTTGTGGGTGGAATATAGTTAGTTTTACAGTTCTTTTGACTTATGCATACTTCCAGATAACATCTTGAAAGTGTTAATGAAAACAGCTTTTTCATACTATCAAGTCCTGCTAAAGGTATACCAGGCTCAGTGTGATAAGAGCAAAGAGACACTTCTAGTGTGTCTGCAGCTTTTCTTACAAGGTGTTATAATCCTGGGGCTTAGAGAGACAGCAGATAGACAGAAAGGAGCAGTTGTTAAGTGTTAGCTTTCTCTTTGGTGGTGCCACCACTTACATTGTTTGTTCTTACTTCATTCGGGCTGGAGAATTCTGTTTGACTAATCAGCAATTTTGTGCAAAACCTCAAGGCTGAATCTATATTCATATTTAGTCCTTTGCATTACCATTTCAGAAAAGCACCTGCTCAGTTTTAAATGCAAAGGTAAAGTTGAAATCAATAATGCCATTACCTGTTACATGCCTTACTAAGCAGATGTTTTTTCTGGAAGTGTCAGGCTCGAGTCTGAAATAGTAGATAATTATCAAAAGAGTCCTTTGGGATCAGTAGAGGTAAGAGTTTTGCCATTTGACTAAATTAACTACACAGATCAAAGAAAAAGCATTAAGTGTTGGGTAATTATGATGACAAGCAATCCTCACTATGATAACAAGCATAGAAATGAATGCTATATGTGTATTTTGAAGGAGGTTTTAGTGCCAAATGTTTCACAATTTAACCTTCTGAGGAGATTTTTTTGAAGTATACTAAGGAACATATTCTAAGCAAAAATGGCTTCTTCTTTAATAAAAAGGATAGCCAAAGTAATTCATTTTTGAAATATATGAGATGATTGACTGTACTCAGTAAGATTACAGTCCTTAAAAGGCAACTAACTTAATCTTGAATTGATAATTTTTTATTTCATGTTAAGTTAGTGGAACATTAAGTGAGACTTTAAAAGAAGAACAGGAAAGTCAAAAGATCATTTGTGCTTGAAAAAAAAGATATGTTTTTGCCATTTTGTACTGATGAATGAATGATGAGTTGCAATCTTGTTTTCTCCCAATTATTTATCTTATATACTATTTTTTGAGTGATGGGAATATCTGTCATTCAATGTAAGCTCTTTGTGATGTCTCATTTCCTCATTCATTATTGTCTGTAAATGGGCATGGTGCTTTAACCAGTGTTATCAGGTGAAGACAGTGCAGGAAGTGAGCAGCCACTCTCACCTGGTGAAAGGCTCCCTCCCATCAGACGCTCTAGTACCAGAGACAAAAACAGAAGAGGGGGAACATGTTTCCTACTGACAACAGGTGATTACACGTGTGCTACTGATGGAGGGATCAGGAAAGGTATGGACTTCTTTCATTAGATCATAAAAGGTCACTGAGCAATGTGCTTGTGAAAAGCAAACCAAGTAAAATCATGTGCACAATGTTGTTATAGGAAAATTGTATACTCACAATGTGTTTTTTTATTTCCTCCTAGTCATTCTTTCCTTGCTTTCCTTTTAGAAACACACCTTAACTCTCAGTTTCTTTAAAAGAGTGCTTGATTTGGACCCTCATTCTACTTGTGTCTTCATTTGTCTGTTATGGAAAAGCGTGTAAATCAGGCCTTTCTCATTCAATCACTCATCACTCAATACCATGTCATTCTAAAGAGCAAATTAATTAGTTAGTAACTCCATTCTGTACTTAATAGCCTTTTTTGTAATAATGTGCCACAAAAATAATGTGTCCTATTTGCAAAACACCGCTAATGCTGAAAGGTGACTGCAATAGCACAGTGTACCCCAGCTAGAATTCAACTAGATTAAAAAAGGCCTGATCTTGCAAGGTGCAGAAAATGTCCTATGTAGTTATTCATCCTGTTCCAGTGTGATTACTTACTGTTCAGTAGGTTTGGGTTCTCCGGGTGGCATTTGCAAAGCCTTCTGGCGTAATGTATCACTCACACAATTGATTATGTGACTATCTGATTAGACCAAAGCTAACCTTAGGGCACAGCACAAAAATCAGCAATGTCCATTTTCTTAGACAAGAATAGCTCCGGTTTCTTGGCAAATGATAGCATTCAAATAGCTTTCCCTTTCCTAGTCACTGATGTGCTGTTTCTCAGCATTCACCATCTGCAGGAGCCATGTGGCATTGGACAAACAACTTTGGCTGAGATTTTTCTTTTTTTGTTGTTTTTAATTGGTTCTGTTTGCAGCAAATGTAGCTGTCCTAGCCAGCCACAGAGACTGAAAGAAATTATTCAGCAAGCAGTTGGTTATTCGTTCTTTTCACATTTGAGAAACATGAGCACAGTAGGTTAAAACCATGAAGGCAGATGTGCACCACAGTGCAATGTATATAGTGTTTGTAAAGAGAATTGTTCCTTTTTTTCCTGCATTTTATGCATTCCTATATATAATGTTTATATTAAACAGTATTTGGTTGTGAGCACATTTCTGCACTCAGATTTTAAGGCTCTAGTCTAATGAGAATATGTCTTGTAATGACTTCTTGACACATTGAATTATCACTATTTGTAGTGGTAAAGGTCCAGTCTACTGAGAAGGTCAGAACACCTGAATAATGCAGATTACCATGGCATCTTGCAAGATCAGGCTCTTTGCTTCTACTAGAAATGTTAGGATAAAAAATTTAGTCCCGTTCAGTAGTTAGAACAAAAATAATAAAAGAAGTCACTCATTAATTTCTGGAGATAAATATTCATGTAAGATTGAAATATATATTGCACTGGGACTACATGAACATCTGCCTTTCAAAATATAGATTTAAGAAGAAATTCATTGTTCATAGTTGTCCTGGACCAGTGGGTTTGAGTTCAGAACTGACATTTTCTCAATGAGAAGTGTGGGCTTTGACTGACTCTAATGACAAACTTAACCCAGCCTGAAATGTTTTAGCCACTGGCTTTCAAGTTTATTTTGGACAGAGTAGGGAGGCTAGCTCCTAAGTGGAAAACATCTTCAAACAACATCCGAGTGGTTTTGAATACTTGAATTTAATGAACACATCACGTCTACTAGGTTTTCATCCCCCCCCACACACTTTTTTTTATTATTATTTATTTATTTATTTATTTTTCCCCTTTTGGTATATCCGTCTTGTTTGGTTGGTTCCTCAATTGATACTTGGTTGTATCCAGTGATCATTTTTACTGAGCTTTTTTGCATTAGCATCTGATCTCCATCTCTAAGGTGATACTGCTTCAGAGCTGATCCAAACTCCACTGAAATACCCAGAAATGACCAAGTTTGGATTACACCACTATCTCTATTCATCTTGTGCATCTGGTTTTCTTTCTTTTTTTTTATAGGAGTTCCTGCTTTCTTTACTGTTTTTACCATCTTGCCTGCCTTCCTCTTTCAGTTCTTCTTTGCTTTTAAGAAAGAAAAGGAAAAAAAAAGGCAACAGGAAGAATAGTAAAAATATTATTTTCCTCGTTCTGGTGTAGAAAAAAAAAAGCTGGGTTTTTTTTTTTTTGATTATCAGATTTTTTAGATCTTTTTGTCAGCATGAGGTTTACAGGAGAATTTAAATACATGCATTAGAATTGTGCTTCCCTTCTGTTCCCCTTTCAAACATGATTCTTTCTAATCTGTGTAAATGCTGAAAGAGACTCAGAAACTGGAATTTGGATTTGAAATGTGTCAGCAGTCTGTGAGGCATCACAGTCCAACCTGCCCATGCAATCTGGAGATAATATTGCACAGTGTTGAAGCAGACATGAGATTATACGTTTGTTTTAAGAACAGGTTTGCAACATGCAATTTTCAAGAAGAAACATGTAAATTGTCTTTTACTACGACCGCATATGTTTTCAATATCCTACTCAATAGCCTGTGACTTGTACAAACAGAAACAGGAGTGCAGTGACTGTCTAAAAGACTATGTATTTTGGAGAGAACCTTTTTTTTTATTTATTTTTGTAGAGATGCTGATCACCTGTGATCTTTTACCTGAGACCTGGAGTTTGAACTAGTAACTGTTTTGATAAGAAAAAGAAAATGCTTGTTGACAACCCCTGTGATGTTTAGGTGTATTGTCATTTTGTACTTGCTGCAGGAAGAATCTCAGTATTTCACTGTAAGCAGTTTATATCTGAATACCTTAACATTGCAAAAGTTTAGATAAGTATTTGCCTGTAAGCAAGCAAGTAGAGCCATTGAAATCAAAGGGACTTCCCATGCTTACCATAAAGTGTGTACCTGGGCCCTTTCAGGAGGGAGGTCCCGTCCAGCAATATCGGGGAAAAAGCGACACAGAGTGAGGAAAGAGTAATCTGAAGAGGCCTGATCTTCCTTGTATTCTCCCTGCTGTTAGCTCTCTCCAGACCAATTAGCAGATCCTTTTCTTCATAGGTGGAATTATTCAGGCGTTACTGAAAATACATAAATATGAAGATAGCAAGGGAGTGAATATGCTATTCTGATGTTTTATACCATGGCCTTAACAAAATGAAAACAATCTATATGTCACATAAAATAGGCAGCTGGAGCTGACAGTATATTTGAACAGAAATGTCTGCAAGTGCAATGTTCCCTCCAAATTGTGAAGCATTGTTATGTGATTGCCTCATTTAGTGATTAATTCTTTACTACTTGCTTATGTAGAATAAAACTGTATTTCATTTGAGTCAGCTGAATAAGGAGCACAAATATGGTGATTTAGATTTGCCAGCAAGGCAGCAGTTGCAGATATGTCAGACTACTATCTTATTATAGTTTGATACTAGACAGAAAGTCTTAGAGTTAATAAATCTGAAGATGTAGGATTTTTTTTACTGTAATGTCATTTAGTCCTCTTCAGAAATGAGTTATATGTTATGCATTTTCATCTGGGTTTTGTTTTATTTATTTTTAAGGCAAAATGTTCCTTTATATGGCGTTTGATTTGATAGAGTTTATATTATTCTAGCACTTTTCATAGTCTGCCTTTCTTTCAGTGGGTTGTTCTGAACGTGCTTGGGCAGATAGATAGGTTACCCCAAACCCTCCTGGCATCCTGTGCCTTGCACTCCGTGCAACCCTGCTGGAGCCAGCAGAGTGGCTAGGAGTGCAGGGTGGGATGTGGAGGAGCAGGCCAGAGCTCTTGTGCAGTGTTCTGCTTCGTTTCCTGGGAAAAAAAAGAGCTGCATTAATTTGTGAATTATTTCATTTATTAATATCTTTTGATAGTTCCCTGTATCAGGATTGAATTTTTTTGCAGGCAGATCCCCCTTGCTATCCCCAGATAGCTCCTTGGATGACATTACATTGTATTGTTTGTCTTTGTCTCTTTTTTTGGTTGAATTCAACTGATGTCTGTGCATTTTCTCATACAAGGCTACGAAAAATCTCGAAGCTTAAACAACATAGCTGGCTTGGCAGGCAATGCTCTGCGGCTGTCTCCAGTAACATCACCCTACAGCTCACCTTGTCCTCTAAGGCGCTCTCGGTCTCCTATCCCTTCTATCTTGTAAACCAGATGGCGTCAATCGGCTACATAGTGTTAATTCAAATACTGTTTACGCATAATGGAAATAAATGTAGCATTAACTATAGGCTCCACAAATATGGTATAACTCCTGCATGATATAACTGTCAGTAGTAAAAAATGCCACTTGGATAGCTGAAGGTTTCTATCTTGGCTTTTAAAAATTACCTAAGGTAATTTTCCTAAGGTACTTTCTCCTTTTATCTACTATATTGTCCTACTTTTCTGTGGCAATAAAAAGACAGTTAGTGGATGCCATTGGTCAGTATACTCAATAAATAAGTATATTTTTCAGGGAGATATATTTTAGTGCTTCCAACTAATTATCAATCACTCCATTGAACCTTCATTTCTTGTGACTCTGCTCCATCCCGAAGATGTCTGGAATCATGTCTTGGTTGCACACAATGTGACTCAGGTCTGCTCATTTGCATGGACCATCCTGTCCCCATCACTTGACAAGCCGTGTTGCTGATGACGGAGACCACAGATGGCTCTGGATGTGTGTTCTTGCATTGTACCATCCTGCTGAAATGAAAGCACTGATAAACTGGTCTGCATGTGGGATTGCTTTTATTTGTTTAACCTTTTCCTTTTTTTTTTTTTTAAACAAACTACTTGTTTATAAATGGCTTTATTTCTTGATTAACTTACTTTGGTACTAGATTGCTGTATCAGAGTTCTGAATGTCTCCGGTTGTTTGCACACAGATAACTGCAAAGAGGTTGTCATTACTGGTTACACGCAAGCAGAAGCCAGATCTCTTTCTTAATGGCTTGGGGAAGGCACAAAACATGCAAGAAAGGTAAACGCCATCCAGGCTTGCAATTTTAAGCTAGCAAGTGCTGCTTGGTGCTGTAGTCATTTCTCTACTCCAGGGTTCTTCAACATTTTCAGAGGCTGAGTACCAAGTAAATCAAGATTATTGGGTTATTTTTGTACAACTGTAGGAGGGTCGTAGTTCTCAAGTGGGGTTTTTTGACCAGCCTTATACCTCTGGCTCATGAGCTTCAAAAATTTCTTCAGTCAATGTTTTTTGAGGTGCTTTGTCCTATATGTTGTTTGTCTGTCTGTTTTGCAGCCTGTCTACTGTATTCTCCATCTGTCTCCATACAGCACTGAGATACTGTTAAAATGCCCCCTCTTTTAAGACTAACTACGGATATTTTTCTCCTTCTCCTTTTTTTTCATGTGGACTATACATACATGTATAGATAAATATATATTATATATATATTTCAAGTGCAAGTTAGTATCATTTAGATTAACTCATGTGGGCACTATGAAGATTTTTTGAGTGGAATTTAGCAATGATTTTATAGTTCTGACTAGTTGCCTATTGCATGACCATCAATCCTGCTTCCTAGCAACCAACGTTCATTACATTTTGAAACCGTATCTCCTCTAGTGGCTTTTTCTTTCAATCTAAACATATGTTTATGCAATAGGACAAACACCATAGTGGATTTGATATTCTGGGCTGGTGAGGAAAAATTACCATAAAACAGAGATTTAGAACTACATGGGGAAGACCATAACTCACCAAATCTTATGATATCCTTGAGATTGTTGAATAATCCCTGACTGTCATGTTTTAATTTTTGTTAGGAAGAGAAATATAACTTACCATGTAACATGTTCTCCTGTATATAGCCTAGCCCAACAGCATGACCTGCATGTCAGAATCCTTGTATAATAATGTATTTATCAAAGTATACATTTCTGATATTTAGAGATGTACATTTGTTTAGTTTTGGTAAAATATTGTCAATAGAGAGATAATTGCAAACAACTTTTAGCAAAGGAATTAATATAATATCTGGTGCTGCTGTTATATTAACTACAGTGTTGTACAGAATTTATCATGGATTTTTGACTGCTGAAAAAGGGACAATGGAATTTAGCCATACCAAGGACTGTACTGGAAAGAGACTCCTGCTGCTGAATGGGCCCTGATAAACAGCTCACGCCTTGAGGAGGTCACTGAGACTTACATGGGAAGTAGAGCTTGTGAAGGAAGATGAAAGACTGCTTATAATTACTGCTGCCAGAGGAAGGGGTGCCTAGTCACTGTTGAGTCAGCTGTAAATAAAATGTGTGTGCATGGAATATCAGTTTTTATCTATATCAAGGAAAACTGAGTTCAAGTCATCATTGCTAAGACTCCATGCAAAGACCCACACCCCTATGTATATCTTTCCTGGTTCCTGCAGTAAGTTGTGCTGTGGATCATATAAAGACACACACCTCTAATGATAGTGATGTAAACTACATCTGTCTTGACTTGCATCATAATAATGGTATATTTTGCAAAGGTCACAAATATGGACAGAGTATGTTTGCATAAATCTTTGCTTCCTCTGTTTGCCATGATCTATATTTATATGAATTCCAGCGTACATGCCAAATCTTAAGTTTACTTTTCACTTTGATAAGAGAAATGTGACTGCAGATAAACATCACTGACTTTGTTCACAGCACACAGTCTTTTTTCATTGTTACCTCAGACTATAAGTATTATGAGAAATAAAATTCTGGCAGCAAGAATTTCTTTTTTTATTAAAAATGTTGCAAACCCAACATCAGTAAGTATGTAAGATGTATTAAAATAATATCCTAAAAATGTATATTTTACATAAAAGAGATATTCTTTGATCAGTTACTTTTTGTGATTTTTGTGGTAAATGGAACCAGTCTATTCTATGTTTATGAAGCATTGTAGTGGTACGATGTGATAATTACGCTTTCTCCATCCTATTCAATGAGAAATTCTCCAGAATTTGTTTGTCACCCTGGTGTCCCGATTGTAGGGACATATCCCAGTTGTGAAACTCTGTATCGTGGAACTTCTGTTAACCTGTCAAGGTGCATGCACAATCCTGGTGGAAACCAGTGGAAATGTAATATCTGAATTGGAGAATAAAAGGCGAAAGATCTGGGGAGGAACGTGGAACATACCTTCTGACGTGGCTCATGCGCTTTCTTTAGCTCTGTTGGTCCTTTCTGTGCCATTGGCCATCCTTCTGATTCTCACACCGGTTTCCTGGGTATATGAGGAGCTGATTCAGAGACTAGCATGAACTGGCTTTTACACCAGTTCTCCCTTCCTGTTAATGATGCCACACCTTGTGCAGAAATAGTAATTGGCATAGATATATTTAATTCGATGCAGTTTGAATGTACCTGTACTTCACACCTGTACTTCATACCAGTACCAATGTCCTGGTATGAAGTGAACCTTTAAAAAAAAAAAACAAAAACAAAAACTTAGAGATGATAGTTAGTTAAAACTCCTAATCCACTTTTTGGATGATGACTGAAATCCCTGAATACCCAAGCAGAATAGCAGAGAGTGATGATCTGAGAGACTGTCACTGCTGTCACTGGACCATGTTTGGTTCAGAAAGATATTTCGGAAGAGGTTCTGGGAGGTAACAATGATTTTAGAAAGCATCCTCAATATTGTTCACATTTTGGTAAATGTGTTACAGAGCTGTACTACAAGAGCTCAGTCTGCTACTGAAATGCAAAAGGTGTCTCAGCTGTCCTGTGTACCTGCATGAAGAAGAGTTTTGTGCTCCTCTGTCCCAGACGAGATTACAGCTCCTTTCAGTCATGGATATTTTGCATCCATCTCCTAAAGGGGACTCAGCACCCAGAGCGAAGGGGTTTTCCTCAGTGCTACCTGGGGATTGTTAGGTGTCCAAAATGGGATCCGGATCAGTGGTACATGATGCTGGGCAAGACAGTAGGAAGCAGTAATGGCCACGGTGTGGCTGAAGCCTTCTTCGGCATCCGGAGGTATGGAGGCTGAATCAGGACCTCCACAGATAGAGGAACCAGTCCAGACAGGCCTGGTTGCAGCTGCTTGTCTTCCTTGAAAGAACCAAGCATATTTTTAAAAATGTATGGAGGATGAGGTGAGTCCACCAACTATTCATGCATCAAACTCCTATCTGACTTCCCTGAGAGGAAGAGTTCACTTAACCATCAGCTTTTAAAGCTGAGGTTCACAAAGGTCCACGGAGATAGCTGGTCTGTGTTTGAGAGGGATGCCTAGTTTCCCGCTGGTCTGTGTTTGAGAGGGATGGGGATTTTCATGGGAGATGGAACGGCAAGGTTTAGCTCCCTTTGTCTGAGGAAGACTTTGAATCTAGATCTCCACTTTTGGGATAACTCAGTTCTTATAATGCAGTTATTGTATAAAAGTCAGGCTGGACATTTGTATCCACTTTCTTTCTCAGCCACCTTTTAAAAATAAATGAGTACACTGGTATTTTGTAAAGGAGAGATGTCACCCTGCCAGTTTGTTGGACTTGGAATATACCTACCAGTTCCATAGCCATTTCAGCCCTGGAAATGTGGGCCCTGAGGATCGAATAGTCCTGGAAGAGCAGTTGTGGGAATTTCTGGGCCTACTTGAAAAGTATAACCAGTTTTTTAAGGATTGTATATATAAGGCTTCATGGTTGGAAGTCAAAACTAGATAAATTCAGACTAGAAATAAAGTTTGAACCAGTGTATCCATTAAGGCCATTTACCAAAGGCTGCTATAAAGAAGCTATAAAGCTGTAACATGTGTTGAGGAGATGAGCAGATTATGGGACTTTGGCCACATTTATCTTTCTTCTGAGAAGACTCATCACTGAGAAAACTTTGCTGTTCCAGCTGATTTTGTGGCACAGCATTAGTAATTTAAGTGTGTTCTGCAAACCGGAGCCAGAATTGCTAAGAAACATACAGCTAAACAAACTGAGATCAAGCTGTGTGTCAGGGGGCTTTTTCATGTGTGAAAAAAGTATTGCTCCTAAATGCCCTCTTCCAGAAGGTGTGGATGGAACAACTGTTAAAAGACAAGGAATTTAAGGAAGCCTCTGTTGAGAATGGTTGCTGAAAAACAGAGCAAGAGCTCTAGCAAGAGCAAACTTGCTGGCATATTTTAATGGGAAGATGTGAATTAAGAAGTCATGAATGAATTAAACTATCTGAAAGAGGAGAGCATTTTATCCTCAGAATAAATCATGCAGAATTCAGATACAGAAAAGTGGAATGGAAAACTGCTACTAGAAAGTGAAAATTAATATATTATATGCTTTATTACAAGCAGCAGCTTAATTCCATAATAGATACTTTGAGCACTATCTGAATGAGAAGAAATTAGAAAAAAAAGCAAGGGTTTCAGGCAGTTTGAGGCTATCAAAAATATTAATATAATATTTTCTATTTGGGAATGCTTTTTATTAATTTATAAAGAGATGAGTCATTTTAAAAATGATGATTTCTTTTTTTAAGTAAGTGAAGAATTGGCTCATGAGCAAAGACTGAGCTTTTGGTGTATGTGCTAGTGTTGGATACTTACCCTTGTGATCATTACCAACATTTTCCTTCTATATAGGTGCATCTCTTGAGCTGCTCTCTCTGGGATGGGTCAAGATTCTTGGATTCTCTGTCACACTCTGACTCTGTGGGAGGGAAATCTGTGTGTGGAGGCTGGCTGGAAGCCCTCCTTTGAGAGTTGCAGAGCCCCAGGCAGTGGCAGTGACTATGGAAAACCCCAGAGCTCCAGTTTCTGAGCAGCTTCTCATTGCCTTTTAGCAAAACATAACGCCAGCCTCTGCAGCCTCCTCCCCAAAATCCAGCCTTCTGCTGCCTGCATTTTTGTAATTCTCCTGCACATGTTGATGAACAGCTGACAGGCTTCAGAGTCATACTTTCACAGTTTCGCATTCACATATGGTAATATTCTAGCATAGGTTTTGGATTTTGTTTTTTAAGAAAAGAAATGAGGTGGGCATTTTCTGAAAATTTCTCACATGCAATGCATTTCATTCTAATACCTTAATATCTGCTGTACGACTGGAGGTAGATTGAAGGTAGTCCGGGGGTAGACTGGAGATCAGTGTAAAGCTAGGGCCATAGCTAGGCTATGTTGAAACTTAGAGGGAGTTCTCACTTCGTGCTCTGCAGATGATTATAATAGAACTTTATCTGTATTTTACTGTCACATGAAGCTCTTAATTTTCTCCCCAGATGACATTTGGGAATAAACTGCTAGGGCATGTCAGAGACCCCTGTACTATATTCCATTTTTTCTCTACAGAATGATTGTAGCTACTACTGGACTGTAAACATGAATTGTAAAATGAAGAAAAATGGTTTTTGGGGGAATATTAGGAGTGGAGATGGCTATAATCCATCATTGTCTTACAGAATGGTACAGGCACCTTAAAAAGCACTGAAAGCAGATGATTTTCTGTCAGCTTCTTCAGAGCGGCATTAGATCCGCCTGCCTGAGATGCTGAAAAACTGAAGCAAGAAAGTGGAAGTTGTGCCCCCTTGCCCTTAAAACTGCTATTTTGCAACAGCAGCAAGATCAGTCTTGTTTAAGAAGCTTGGGTTTGCAGTAAAAGAATGCAAAGATCCATCAATCTGAAGAAGAGTAAACCGTAGCCACATTATCCTGTTTGTTGGTCTCTAAAAATAGATTTTTAGGCTTCTACAGGGATTTCCTTGCTTTGTGACTAAATGCTGAATTGGGGATTTATGGAAATCCTATTTTATTCATAGCTATAAATGTTGTTGGTTTGATGCAGCATTCTGAAAGTCTTAAGACTTTGTTTACTAGGACTTTTTTTGTATTTTGCTGGAGTGGAAATCAGGCTTCTTCTCAACTGAAATTTTGGGAAGGCAGGAAGATGGAGCACTGAATGATGTAGTTTTCTTGACCTCATAAAGAAGCTTCTGTAAGTACCTGGAGCTACACAGTAATAAAGACAGCTTTCCCTGTGTCAGGGTCTTGACATGGGCTGTAGCTTTTCTGCTGTGAAACTGCCAAACTTAGCGTTGGTTAGAAATCACAGCAACAAAATTCATTGTTTCCGCTGTTTGTAGCCCTTGTTCAGTCCTTGCTAGTTTAGCTTTAAATTTGAGAGTAATGGAGCAATATAGAGCTTATCCACACTAAGTCTGAGCCCAGACTGAAGCTCACACACAACCCTCATGCCAAGCCCAGCTGAAGAGTATTCTTAGCCCAGGGCAACGAAGTGGCCTCTCTGAAAAGAATGGCAAAAACTCCTGGACAAATGGATCACAATGAGTACTTATGGACCAAAAAATGTAGCTGGAACTGGAAGGTTAATGTGAAGATGGCAAATCTTGATGAGTCACACCTCAAGTATTTGTCTAAATGGGGACACCAAAGAAATTGAAATTGCGTCAATTAAAAATATGCATCCAACATGCCTAAATTAAACCTCTTTAAATGCCCAAAAGGAGACTTTTACTCATGTTATAGCATCTCAGAAATATAGGGACCTAAATAATAACATTATACCCTCAAAACTTTATATTAGATGATATAAAATGACTCTGTGCAAATGTGAGTTAAGCTTCTTCCTAAATATTTTGGTGATAAACTCTTCTAAAGATATCACTGAATGTAACTCAAAGTGATTTTTTTTTCTGTTTTCCCTCTCTTCAGATAATTCAACTTTCTTCATAGGGTTGCCCATAGAGAGGCAACGTGCTCTGGCACCAGGACCTGGCTCTCCTGCTGCCTTGGGTGCTCTCATAGAAGTGTGGTGCAGATCCCCCTCACTCCTCACAGAAATACTCTCTTTTTCATCCCTTATATTTCTTTTAGGAGAGGAAGGGGGGTTCTTGGCCTGTCCACTTTTCCTGGCAAAATTGTTTGGCTAAATGAGAAGCCTTAGCAGAGTTTACATTTCTTGCACGATTGCTTACTTTTCTCCTGATCCTACTATACAGATTGTTCCATCTGTTTTTTGCAAGCACTTTCACTACTGTCTGCCTTCCAGCCCTTCGTTAGCTTCAACTCTGGCCATCCTGTTAGCAGGATTTACCCACAGACCCACTTTGCCTTTCTCTTTGTTGGGAACGCAGCCGTGGACGAGCACAGGAACTACTGGGAAGGGACTGTGAGTGATAAGGTAAGGAGAATTTGGACCTTACTCCTAAAAGTAGAGGAACACAGCACTTTCAGTCTCCTAGTAAAGCTTGCTGGAGATGTACCAACATCTGTGTGAGTTTTAAAAAAACAAACAGCTCCTTCTGTTTGGTCACCACAGTTGGGAATATCAAATCAGTCCCTGAATTTTGTTGTAACAAAGCCATGTGTTAATGTAGCACCACTGTGAGTGAAGAACAGTTTGCAAGTGGAACATAGCCAGTGCCAGGGATACTGCAGAAAGACATGCCAAAAACTCATAGAAAAGATCACTTAGAAACTGAATTCAGAAATTAGATTTTTTTCCAACCACGTATTCACAGAGCTATTGATTTACCAATCAATATGATAGTACTGAGCAGACTGATTGGAGTGCTGAATATATTCAAATTTATGAGAAATAATGACAAATGCTAACATGATCCTTTATGCTTTTTGTAAAGGCTAGTTGGAATACTGAATTTCCTTCAGACCTGAGAATAAATTCAATGATGAAAATATGTACATCAGCTAAATTAATGTCAGGGGATAAATATCCCCCAAGGATAACTATAATTACTTAATTTAAGAAATGTTTTTATATACTAGCTTTAGAATGAAGCCATTTATTAAATTTTATTCATAGTCCTCTGATATTAGAAGGGTGTAATTTCCAAACTACTACTACAGGAAAGCCTGTTTCGCTTGCTTGAATTTGAATCATTAGGCAGTAGCTGGTAAGTTTTTGATTCAGTCATTCCTATATTGCCTCTGCCCACTGGAATTACTAGACAACCTTCAGGCACGTGCATGACTCCTGCTTAGGCACCCACCGTTCCATTGTGCGCTCTAAGTTTTCAAGAGAGCCATCCATCACAGAGGTCTTTTGAGACGGGCTCTGCAGGGGTTACCTTGCGGCACAACAAAGACAAGTTCATGGTTTGCAGGTCGCAGTCGGTCCCGGGGATGCCTTGTCACACTGGCTGTGCTCCATGGGGCTGTTGCTACCACACCTAGGAGAAAGGAAGAGGCTGGGGCTGCAGATGTCCATCTTGCTGCAAAGGTATCTGCATGTAGAGCTGAGAGCAGCCAACACTGGCATACAGCCAGAGCCCGGATTTAGTTTTTTCCATCACGGAAAAGATCAGACCAGGCCATTGCGCAGGAACCTCCCTAGGAGAAGACTAGTGGTAACATCTGCATTTGGGCATCCTTTGGGTCCGATTATAGACCTGCAGATGGATATCTTTTTGGGACCCAAGAGCCCGGATTTAGTTTTTTCCATCATGGAAAAGATCAGACCAGGCCATTGCTGGACAACCTCCCTAGGAGAAGACTAGTGGTAACATCTGCATTTGGGCATCCTTTGGGTCCGATTATAGACCTGCCGATGGATATCTTTTTGGGATCCAGTGGTGGTGTGTAAAATATAGTAAATGTAGCAGCATTCAAACTTTAATGTTAGGCTGTGCAATTACTAACAGAAGTTCTTCCAAGTCATTCATAATGTGCTGTTTGAACAAGAAACAGTGTTATATGACAGTCACAAAGCTGCTGTAGAACAGATCTCTTTCTTCTTATCCTGAGAATTTAATGAGTGCTTTCTTCTGTGCAGCTCTGCGAGCTTCACTCACAGAGTCACTTTTAAGCAAGCTGAACTCCCTGTTGCAAGCACTGAAACATGTCAGCGTCCTCTCCCCAATTCCCATCTTGCCTCAGTTGCTTTGCATAAAAGTCTCATCATCATAAAAATATTCTTGAATAATGCCACTTCCCCGTGTTTTGCAAAATCATCTATGCTAGTTGCTATAAACTGAAAAGTGTACAGCATGTACGACAAGATAGTGGGAGGCACAGGATCTTCAATTAAATCTCATTTCATGATTATACCCTTTGAAGTTTAGCAGTAAGAGTGGTAAGACCACTGACATGTTTTTCATAGGAAAAGGAGTTCACCTTTTTCCCTGTGGTGGAAAAGCAGTGCATGTGGAAGCTTGTGCCTGCCTAGGTGAACTGAGGTGTTGAAGAGGACACTTGTTGTGGGACCACATGTTGTCTTGCCTGCACCAAGGCCTGAGGGAGCGATGGGCCTGTGAGGAGCAGTGACAGCATCCCCCAAGTCACATCTGGTGTTGGTGGCATCCCGTCTTCCCTTCTGACAGAGTAGGGAGTGCAATGTCACCTGGAACACACCTTACCTGGTGCATTTGGCCACCACAACCAGCCCAAAATCAACGTGGTCGTGCATGAACCTTTATGGCTCTTTAAATGACTCTGTGGACTTCAGACCTCTAGAGGTGCAAATCCTAGTGTGCATTTTGCACATGGCTTCAGCTTCATGCTGGGGTGAAAATATTCTCTTGGGATCTCTTTTGTTGTGTTTGAGATAACAGCAGGGCTTGTTGGTTTGGATTTTTCTTCTTCCAATCAGTCAAGAACAAATGTCTAATTTAACATGTACCTAGGAAATTCTTTTTCCCCCTTTGAAACTGTATTTACTCTTTCAAGATCAAATTTAGGCAGTTTCAAGGAGACATCAAAAGCACAGCAGTTGAAGTTGAAATGTGAGTGCTGGCTCACGCTGTAGCAGCTGCATGTGGTCTTTAGCCTCATCAGGATTACAAGGCCACCAGTGTTTCTAAATTAATTTTACATAGCTTCAGATGAATATGGGTTTCTGTTAAAAAAGTACATTTCAATACAAATGGCCTTTTTCCTCCTTGTAGGATTCAAACCATAAATAATCGAGGGAGAAATTCTGTCAGTTCATTTGAACTGTGGATCTCAAGTAATAGGTTTTAAAGACAACATACTTTTTGTCAAATGTACAAGCAAGGATCCCAGGAACTCACCCTCCTACCAGTGTTTGAAGCTGAATTCACATTTCTTCTGCTTCAGAAGTAACAGCTCCCCAGAGGAAGATGCAGTCTGGATACAACGGGGGGTTTCCAGCATTAGGCACTCTGCGCTACAAGCTGCTGCCTTGGTGCTGGCCTATATAGGAGCTCACTCAGGTGAAAACATCAGGCTATTCTACTCTTTAGCGGGGAGGGGAAAAAAGAAGCAGAGACCAAAGGATAAAAGTGGAGACCCGCGCATTTATGATCCTGGGTTTCAGTGGAATCAGTGGACTTCAGGCTCCTGAATGCTTCTTGATTAGGTGGTAGCTTAAATGGATCTGCTCCAGTCTTTGAAGCCACAGCCCTTTTATTTCAACCGCTATCATTAAACTACTGTGGTCTTGGCTTAAATGTCAAATACCCATTTCTGGGTTTGGCTTAAAGGACAACTATGCCCATTTCCCTTATTTTTTTAAAAAAGGGATCATCTGACCCTGAAAGCTGTGTATGATGTACCCTTCACTGGAAAGGCTGGACTCAGGGGAATGGCTCTCATGTCCTCACATTACTTCTGCAGACCAAACAGAGTTGTAAAGACCCTCTTCCTTCTATAGATGTCCAAATAGGATTACTGAGGAGAAGATGGAGACTCTCGGGTCACAAATCACGTGGGAAGGTGGCTTATTCCTTCTCAGAGATTTTCACATACGAGAAGGTCCCAGTGGAACCATCGCAGGCCTCACCATTGCCCAGACCCTCACAGGGCTTGGGAGCTGCAGGGCAATGCTAAATCCACAGCCATGTGCACCAGTGTTAAATGAAATAAAACATGGGAAGGGGATTTTATCCTCTGCCTCGGAGAAGCACATGCTCCGTTTGCAGCAAAGAGCACTTGCATATACATTTATTGTGAATAATGCGTATGAGAATTTGCATTTCAGACCTTAGCTCCAAGTCACACGGGTTGATTTTTACAGCAGTCTGGAGCTGTGTGGCGTGACAGAGGTTTCCATCACATTAGACACGACTGCCTTGAAGGACAGGAGTGCCCCGACACCTGCCTTGCAGCCAGCGCTGTCTAATTCACTTGCTTGGTGCCGCAGACCGTGGCGGGTCCCATCCCCTCCTCCTGGGAAAATGAGTTTGCGGTGGAGGACAAGGAGCAAGACTCGTGTTCGCTCCTCCTTGGGCAGCCTCCCCTCTAGGGACTCGTGCATCAAGGCGAGGGGAGCTGCACTCCGGGGGACGCATCCTGGGGCTATGCCTTTGGCCTGTGAGCCCTTTGCTCCCTACGGATCTCTGCGTTAAATCAGACAGACTCATTCCTGCTTTGGAAGACCTCCTCTGTGCACCCAGCTTACAAAAATAATGAGCACTTTCTCCTTTTTTGCCAAAATAAAATAAAAGAAAAAAGGAGGAGCACAGACAAGCAAAGCTATACTTGCAAAGCACTGCTCTATGGCTTTGAGATGCTCTTTTATGTAATGATTGTCTAAAAATAATGTTGACAAAAAGACCCAGGAAAAAAGTAGTTTAAGGAAGCAAAATTTGTTTAACCTCCCCATTAGCAGACTTGCTTAGTTTTTGTCCTTTTTGGAGTCTTTCATTAGAAAGCCAGCTCTTCACTGTTTATATGCCATCAAACTACAATAATCACAAAAACAATCCTTTTTAAATAATATTCACAAATGACCAATCTAATTTTTTTAACCATCGTGATCAAACTGACTTAAATATTTTGTTTTAATCTTTCCACTCAAATATAAACCAGAGAAAGAATTCAGTGTCACTTTCTCTCAATATATGGCAATATTGAAGCTCACTTCTTTCCCCTGCAGAATACAGAGACCGCTATAAATTGAAAGGGTATGGGTTTCACCAACACTAAATTTTAACATCTGTCATGTAAAGAAGCAGTGCCATAGTGCATTACAAGGCAATAAAGGAGCTCTCTACAGTAGTAACCACGGCGTGTGGGCGATGTTGTGCTTTCCTTCCTCACATGACAAGTGCTTAGTGAAAGCCATTATGGGACTGCAGTGCTACGAAGTACCTGTAACCAGCTGCAGTAGGCAAGCAGAATTTTCCATAAAAAGTCTCCGTCTACCTTCCATTACAACAAAGTGATTGGAGAAGCTGTATGTATTATCCCTTCCCATTGATACTCCATTCATTTTTCATTAAAGCTCCTAAGCATTTGCTGACATTGGCTTTCTAGGTAAGCTGTTCCTGGCGTGACAGGGAAATATTTGTCCTGTGAAGACGAATAGCTCAGGGCCCCAGGCATGAGTCCTGTTCCGCCGGGGCAGGGGAGATGCTGATACCCGTTACTGGGCTGGCTGTTTTGCACGGGCTGAATCACAGAATGGCTGAGGCTGGAAGGGGCCTCCAGAGACCATCTAGGGCCGAACATAAGTACACGGCGAGGGCCGAAGAGAGATCTCTCTGCTGCAAATGAATGACACCAAACATTTTCACAAGAAACCTAATAGTCATTAGAATATTCAAACAACCCTGATCTGTATAAGCACTATTCAAACGCTCCTAATTGACACAAATACTGAATGTCCCATTTGCTCCTCTATTCACAGCACAGCCTGCCTTTCTTTCTCAGGGAAGACATGCTCCTGCCACGTGGGATTAGGAGCACCATTTCACCATGAGAAATCCACATGTACATTGGTGAGAGCAGGATGTATGTTATGGAGTGTGCAGTGTTAGGCCACCCACGCACTGGCGGGAACCAGCAACAGTGTCAGCTGTGGGTAGCGATGAGGGCCACCAGCTGGGCAGCCCAGATCAGCTGCACATGGGGCTGCTGCACGGGTGGATGCAGGGCCAGCAAACCCAACTGCGCATTCTGGGAGGGGGACAAAAAATTCCTTCATTATAAAATATATAAGAATTTGAGAATCGTGCCCAAATGATGGGCAGAACTTTAAAAACATTCTTTTTTTTGCATAGTAGCTATATAAAAGCTCCGTTTACAACTCAATGAAAAGAAAACACACAGATTCAATTTATGATTTTTTTAATACTTTCTTCTGTCTTTCAACATTGAGTTCTTTCTTATATAACTGTAGCTCTCTTGGGCACCATAAAGAAGGTGTAAATGGGTTTGACAAATGCAATCAGACTGCGGGGCTGCGAACGATGCCTATTGCTTTACACACAGCCTCGGAGTTTCTGTCCACATTTCCTGCACTACTCAGTAGCAGCAAGGTAAGTTTAGAAATGTGACTCTTTCTGAAAATTCACCTAAAAGTACACACCAGCTTGCAGATTGGCCTCAGGCACCTTTTTGTTCTTCTCTTCAAAACAGCATCAAAATGGCAGCT
The DNA here is from genome assembly GCA_013389825.1 of Crypturellus undulatus. Lineage (NCBI taxonomy): Eukaryota > Metazoa > Chordata > Aves > Tinamiformes > Tinamidae > Crypturellus > Crypturellus undulatus. The sequence goes on along the minus strand of VWPW01006703.1, from coordinate 150,144 downwards.
GCCTTCTCATTTTCAGACCAAAATGGTATGGTGATATTTTCTTGGGAAATTGCAAAGACGTGAAGAGCACTAGTGCAAGATGAAATAAATACCTATTACTTACAACAGGGGATGAGAATCGAAGATTAGGAAAAAATAAACTTGCAGGAAATAAAGCATTAGAGAATACTGTCATGTTCAGAGCATCCAAAGCCACCAGTTAAAATGCTGTGTGCTGAAGCAGGCATCTTTGAACTATAGATGCATCTCTGGGCAGAGTAGGAAAAGAACAGCAAAGGTGCAAGAGAGAGAGAGAAAAAAAAGCATGCTGAGTCTTGAAGTTTTACTGTAATCCAAAGTCTGCCTCTGAAAAGATTAATGTTCTGGAGATGTAACTCTGAAAAAAAAATCTAGATATCTGGATTGCCTTTTCAACTCCGAAAGTGAAATGAAAAGCTAAGCAGTAAACAAAAAAAGCTATTAATTCAGCACTAATAATTCATCTTGTAAGTTCGGCCCTTCTTATTACTTTTTTTTTCTTGGGGTGGGGATGGGGGTACAAAGAGATGCAGAAAATGATTTCCTGGATTGGATATGGGGGAAAGCAAACAATATATATATATTTTTAATGTGTGGTTAAAGTTTATGAAACCTTATGCACACATTCTGGGCCAAGTTGTTATTCTCCTATTCTTTCAAGGTTGCTGCCTGTTCTATAAATATTCATACTGATATCAACTGGGAATTCTACTAACATAAGAAAATGGATCTAAATTTGGTTTATTTTGAGTATGGAGACCGTGGGGTTCTGGGAGTGATATATCTATGTTCCAGCTGTCTGTGATTATTTGGGATTTATTACATTAATATATTCCTTTCATTGGCCCATATCCTCAATGGACCAACACTTCAGGAATAACTATTATCATTTATGACATTTTAAAGTTCATTTTCTACAATTATGTGCATCCACAACTTTGCATTTTTAGCAAAGACCACACAATAAGTATTTACTATCCTAAATATTGCTTTTTCTTATTCTGATTGAAGTAGTGCATTGACTTCATGTCATAGGCTGCACAGAGTTGTATTTCTCCCAAATTAAACTGAGATGCCAGTAAATTGCAATCACAGAAGTACTTGCTTAGAGCAAAACCAAAGAAGCCTTACAGGTATGACTTGTATTAAGAATAAGTGATTCTTCATGTAAAATGGTTCATAGCTTAGACCCCTATCTAGAAAGGAGAGTCTGCTGTTTTTTAAAAATATATATAATCAAGAAGCATTTTTGTCACCAGCTTAAACAAATTTATGCCTACTTTGCTCCGGGCAGACGGTTTTCCTGTGCCACCAACATAGGCTTTTTCACTTGACTCGTCTTGTATGTTGGCATATGTGACAAACCTAGATAGTTTTGATAATGCCAGAGGTCCTCTGAGGCCAATTTAAAATGTCTCTGGTCCTCCTCTGAAACTTTTCAGTTCCTAAGTGACCTTCACACAATCTTTTCGATACAATTTTTTTGTGTTTGAGAAAGAGGCACTATTTTGTGTCGAGAAAAATAAAACCCCTTCTACTATGGCGAGCTCTCCCCTTAGCTGGTAGCAGGGCTGAGGAGATGCCCAGCCTGGGGGTGTCGACTGCGTTAGTTGTCTTCTGCCAAGGCCTCATCCTTAGCGGCACTTTGGAAATCTCTGGAGGTGCCAGAGATGGTCCTGCCCCGAAGAACCAGCAATGAGTCGCTTTGGGCATTTCCAGGTAATTCTGGTCTGCCAGAAAGTGCCATGATTTTTTTCATATGATAGGCCAAGGTCCTTGTTATCTGTAAATGCCCAGGAAGATACTGATCTCCTGTTTTACTAACAATGTTGTAAAAGTTGCCCAGCTTTACATGCAGAGCTTAGAGTGTGTTTACAAAGCACATGCTGGTAATAAATGGTCTATCTGGCACTCACAATATTTAATAAAATCAGTTAGCACGAGCTGTCCCCCTGTGCAGGGGACGAGTGTAATAAAACTACATTTTCTCTTGCATCTGAGATATAACATTTTCAGCCTTCTTGTGTCTTTTCTTGTGTGAGGTAGTTGTTATTGTTGTCTTTTGCTGCCATGAAACTTCACGACTCCTTCATCTTTTTGACCTCTGGCTTTGATTTTCATCCCAGGTCTACTGGATGTCTTTGCATAAGGATTGCTCTTAGGGCACCAGTGTATGTTCCCAGGAATGTTCATCTTCTGGGGCAATTCGAAAGCCTCAATTTTTCCTTTCAACATGAACACTTTTCTCTGCTCACAGCACTCCTGACCCTGCGCTCTTCATCAGCTACATGCAGCCAATGTGTCTGGCTGTGACCATCCCTTATCCTAAAATTCTGCTAACTGCTTTTTTTTTTTAATAAGCTTTGACTTCAGGCAGACTGTTTCAGAAGTTGAATGTGTGGATCCTTTACACAGTGCATGTTGCTGCCAAAACCGCTTGGTTGCAGACCCAGCAGATGAATGTCAGGGCTAATATCTAACATCCTGATTCTAAGAAATTATCCTTTTCCAGCAGAGTAGCTAAGTACACTCAAATGTGTGGATTTATACAAGACCCACTGACTTCAAACACATTTAAAATAAGTGCCTTGATGAATCGCAACTATGAGTGTGATCTAGACTGCCAAATAATGCCCTTTGGATGCATAAAAGTCTTGTAGTATATTTTTCTGTGATATTCGTTTAAAGATTTCTTCCTTTCCTAATTCTTCAGTCAGGCGCCTAAGCAGCTTCTGATCATTTACGACAATCTGCTGGAGATGTTTAATGAGGTCAGGAAAATTCTGGCAGCTTCAGACTGAATCTCTCTTTCAAGGGTGACTGCAGTCTCTGCTTACTAATAATTAGGTATCAGAGAAAAAAAAGCCAGCCATAAATTAACCCGGAAATAGCAACATTAAATGTTTAATGGCTCTGGAGACTGCACATCTTTGGGTTATTCAGTTGCATAATTATACATACTGTTCTGTCCAACAAGATTTTCCCTTTGGAAAGCTCATAACATTATACCTCTAAATGGCAGTCATTTTATACTTCTAAAATCAATCAAAAGTGACATACCAAGACTTACATGTTTTCCCTTACCGGGGCAGCATTAAAGAAGTAACTCTACTTCTCATAGGGCCTTCCCGAAATTCCTAATAAACCAGCTTTGTTTCAGCTCAGCCTTGGGCAAGGATGTACAGCTGTCAGAACTGGAGCAGTGAAATGTCTCTCTGCACTTTGGAGCTGGCCACCCACCAGCTCCACACCACATCCTTCCGTCACCCGTTTCCCAACCTCCCAGTGGGGCAGCTCCGGGCCAGGAGCGCTAACTCGCCTCCGCCGCTGCCCGCAGCAACTCGCTTCTCCACTTCACTAAATGGAAGGATGTTGCCAAAATGTGCCAAGCAGGGCCCCACAATCCTCATGCACTTTGTTCTTAAGCCCTTGGTATGGGTCTTACATAGAGAAGAGCCGATAATGTATTATTTCAACCACATTAATCAAATATTCATAAACTAAAATACAATTTCTTAGAATATCATAGAACTATTTCATGCAAATGGAGCACTAGTCAATTTTTAAAATGCTCAGGCCACTCCAGGCTACAAATTTAATAGGAGCACCTGAGTGACAGTTGATTTTCATGAAGAGATATTCAACTCCCAGAAAGAAAAAGAGTGATCATCAGGCTGGCCCACTTTGGGGAAAGGCTGTCTATCTAGAAGCAGGGATTCGGAGGCATGGAGAACATGTCACTTGCAGAGAGGCATGAGGAAAACTCATATGCCCTAGAGCTGCTGTCTTAATCCATCTCTTTCCTGCCCGTGTGGAAAATCTTGCTGTCATGCCAAACTTCCTTGTTACAGCAGCTCGAAGTTGCTGCTGTGCTTTCTGCAGCCATCTGGAGTCAGTCCTGTTCATAGAATAGACTCTCTTGAAGTTTACTCTTTCTCCAGTATTTATGAAATATCTGTTGGCTGTGGCCCTGTTTCTTCCATCCCCTAGTGCCTTCGCGACCCACAGTGCTGGAGAATATACTTAGGTAGTTAAGTTACATACTTATAATTGTACCTTATTGATAAAGTTCTCTCTTGGAGCTCATGATCTCTTGCATAAGGCATCTTGGCTCAGGAACTATTGTCTGCAAACTCATGGTCTAAAATTTCTGCCCTGTAGGTAGTAGTACACTTTGAGGCACCTCAGGACATAACGTGGAGAAGGTGACCAAGATCTTCACGAGGGCAGAATGTGATGGCGCAGAGTGCTTGAATTGTCTTCCCTGATTTGCTTCTAACTTTCTGCGAGATGCTAGACTTCGCCTTTATCCCGGTTGTTATAATTGTATTAACATTGTCACATGCACTGAGGTCTTTATCAAAGTGAGTTTTAGAAATGTCAAAACGATGATTATTTGGCTCCGTGGCATTCTTCTGAAATGTTTACTCACATGAAAGATTCTCTTCTGTTCAGAGGTTTAAAAGATAATTTAGCTAGATTATTCTTTTCAAGTAAGGCAATCTCACATTTACTGTGGCTAGAAAAAAAAGTTGTTTGGTAATATCTTTGCATTACTAGCTTACAATTCATGTTCTCAAAGAACATCAAAAGGGACACTTTAATATACTTGCAAACTCCTTCCAGCTGGTGTATACCACACAGTACCTGTGTTTTTTTTGTAGAAAATACTGTGAGATTTTTAGTGTTTTATCAACTGCCTCAAGAAACATACTGAGCTGTGCCTTTTGAACAGTGCACAGGAGCTGGATAGCAAGGTGACAGTCATAAACACAATATGTGCTTTGACTGCAAAACATTTTGTGCTCCTGGAAAGAGCCAGCTGCATATGAAATCTGCGTTCCATGTTGCTCCTCCCTCTACAAAGGGAAATGGCAGTGGGTGGCATCCAAGTTACTTCAGGCTTCCCATCTCCTGTCTCTCTGCTTCCTGAAGAGCCTTGATGAAATTCCAGTGATCTGATCTCTTGGATCTGTGCTTGGAGATCCTGCAGGCTCCTGGGGCTGGTGGCAGAGCTGTTGTCCATTCTGGACAGCAGCATCGATACTAAAAGTTCTCTCCACAGGAGACGAAAGCTTAAAACTGGGAAAGGACCCAAGGAGCACTAGAAACAGTTGTGCCTGGTGAGAAAGCCTAGCTTGCAAGCCAGAACTGCCTGGTGCTGGCTTGTCAGACGAACGACGCGTGAGGACCGGTGTTAGTCTGATGGGGCTGTCACCGAGGTGACGCAGAGCCCTCTCCCGCAGACAGACAATGCACAGTCTGTGTCTGCTCAGCAGGTAGGTGCAGTTATTTCATGGTGCTGGTAGCTAATGGCTGGCCTTTAATCTTTGTTTTGAACCCAAGCCCAGAATATCCACAGAATGTCTGGACATTCAGGGATCAAGCCCAACGCTGACAACTGTGACCGACTGGCACAGGCTGTGTCATCTGTTGTGGGCAGAGAGCTTTCCTGGTGGTTGGCCCAAGCCTGTGAAGTTACTGGTGTGGGAGCTGATGCCCTCCGCTACCCTGGACACCGCGTGCTCTGACAATAAGGACGATTGCTTTGCCTTGCTTTCCGTAACAAGCACAAACATGTCAAAAGAAAAACAAAAAAATAAACATAGCAAACCAAACTAGATAAAAACCCTATTAAAACTGAATGCTCCATGTAGTCCAGACTTCTACCTCAGGGATAAAGCCGAGAAACTAAGCAGGGTGTGACTGATTTTTAAGTCCGTAGCCTAATGCACTATGGGCCTGTTGCTCAGATGTTATAATGATGAACATGTTATAAGAGCTGACACAGAATAGAATGGGTCTGAAAAAATTCAGACATCATGTTGAATTTGCGATTCAGATTGAAGTGCATTAATAATAAATTGAACACATGTATTATATATGGAGGTTCCCATTGAAACATTTCTTGAGGGCAGATGTATTTTAGTGCCTTAGCAAAATGATAATAGTTCTAAAGGAAATGCAGATTAATGCCATTTCTCTTGTAAATCGTGCTAAGCAATAATTATGAACAATGACGGGGCTTATAGAGGGCATGTTACAGGAATGCTACCTGCTCTTCACACATCTCACCTGCCTTCTCACACCCAGCCACAGAGTCATGTCTGAGCAATCCCTTTGAGGAGGGAGTGATTTGAAAAAGATACTGCAGATTATACAAGCCCCCAAATCGCAAAGATTAGGGCTAATGATTTTAAAAGTAAATTTATCAATGCTAGAGTTAGAGAGCTCTAACTGAAGTCATGCTGCTCCCAGAAACCCAGCCTACCCATCTCATAAACAACATATGAAATGGTGAAATCTTTCTGAATGCTCATGTATGAGTTCAAGGATGAGGAATTGCGAGTTTTATCCAGAAAGATTTTTTGCATCCCACCTGGTCGTTCCTTCCATGGGAAGGCAAAGAGAGATAAACATGGAGGGCAATCACAATTATGGACATAGTTCTCTGCTCCAATCCCCTCTCATCCTTCACATCTCCCTCTGTTCAAAAATCTCCATATAAACCCTTTCCTATTACTGAGTTTCAGAGATGGTTTTAATGTCTAGCTTTTGTGTGGGTACTAACTGGCCCATGATGGCAGGTTTGGGTTCTCATTGCTGAGTGGGATCTCTGCTCACCCTTTCAGACCTCTCTCCTTCCCTAATTATACATCAGAGAGGAAGAGGCCAAAGGGAGGGCAATTTTCCCAGCACCCTGAGAGGCCTTTGAGGTTTCAAGCATGAGGAGCATCACCAGCCTCAGACAAGACCTCAGCTGCTCTTGCTACATGCTTACACTAATAATATTGGAAATGTTCTGCCCTATCTCAGCCACCTTGCCCCTGTCTTTCAGCCGTCTCCTCAATGACTCTTGCTTTGAGCCACATATGTTGAGCAGGAAGGAGGCCCTTGTTGTTAGAGACAATTCTGTTTCCAGAAATGTTACCCATGCACAGGGGCTAGATGCAGCAGAAGGAGTGGGATTCATTTTCCTCCGCTCTTTCTGATGCTCTCTTTATTGGTACGTTTGACCTGCTCTTGCCCTGTTTTGGACTCCTGTAGCAAATATGTGAGCATTATGTGTTTTCAAACTATTACCCATAAACTTGTGATGACTAAAGTGCTTTTTATATGTTTTCTTTTCTTTCTCTCTCTCTTTTTCTTCCTTTTTTTTCCCCCCTAACAAAATGTATGACCCTGATGTAATTTTAAGACTCAGAATGAGAGACTTAGGGCTGAGCATTAGCTCTGGGTTCTCAGATATGTGTAGGTCTGTAGATGATACTCAGCCAGTCTGGGATTTGGCATCTGTACTAATAATAGGCACTGCTTTTCTGGCCATCTATTTTCAGTTTTTCGATCATCACTGAGGGCATGATTTCGATGTCAATTACAACGCCTTTGAAGAGCCTGTGCTTCCTGATGGGTCTGCCAGAAATGTCACAGGATCTATGGAAGACCTTGGGACTTCTGCTGTGGCTGCTGGAGGAGAGATGCACACACAAAGGCATCTCCAATGGCATCAGAAGACTGAGCTCAAGTAGTTAAAGGGTCAGTAATTTCCTAATGTTGCCAACTCTCTTCTTAAAGTTTGTTTAACCAGACCTCAAATGCTCAGGATACCTGGCTCAGGCTGCCCAGTTATGCAGCCCAGCTAACTTGTGTCTCAGATTTCCATATGTCTAAAATAATAATGATCCCGGTCTCCCGTGTAAATTGTCTTAAGGTGTCATGAGGAAAAATTTTATACAAAAATCAGGTGAAAAATAAGGGCTAGATGCCAGTTAGTGCTTGGTCAAATATAAACTTGTGAAGAAAAGAAAAAAGCAAGAGATTGGTGAGCAGGGAGTGATAATCCTGTGAGAGCACTTCTAGAAGTCTTCAGATTCAATATCTTCCAGGTGTTAGTACGCGAGTGCCTGAGATAATGGCTAATTTCTGTAGCCTTTTGATTTAGGAAACCATAAGCCAAATGTTATTTGGTTTTCTTTACAAGTGGAAGAAGTTGGACTTAAAATGGAGTTTCTTGCTAGATCTACGGTTTCTAATTTCACAGCAGGACTACTGGGACCACTTAATGAAGCAAAGTTGCAGAAAAACTTGATTTTTTTTCACATCTAGATGGGGAGTCTTCACTCATCTGGGTGCCATTAAGCAGAAGACAGACTGTAATGATAAACAGCCCTTATTAAAATTTTATGTTATGAAGAAAGTGTATCACACATTTCATTGGCAAGTCATAACAAGCCTGCAGGTTTAAAAAGGAAAAAATATGATATCTGGATGGAAGCAAATTAGATGGAATTTTTGGAGCTTATGTCTTTCAAGATGAAATTCTAACTATAAAACACAAGAAGGCAAAAATGTACTTACTATATAGAATGAGTCTTAACTTTTCGAAAACTCAACAAGCGTTTTTTGTAGCTGACAGTAACAATTGGTTTCCAAATGCACATCATGACAACATTGTTAGAGAGGTTGCATACCGTTTTAAGAGTCATAACTCATTCTTATACATTTCGGTTACATAATTTAGGGACAATGTACATGTAATAGATTAATAATTCAGGAGGGCATTTTTCCCATCTCCAGCTTCCATCAAGGTTTTCTGACCAGCAAGGCACCAGTCTGGAGAACATGTTCTGTTGCACCAAAATCAGAAATATCCTTGATAATTTTAAGTCATCTTGCAAATGCCAGATTGCATTGAAAGAGAAACTCCACTATTTAAAGGCTTGGAGTTTTGAAATTAAATAAATAACTGTCTATTCATGAGACATTTGTTCTAGAGCTCTTTAGTTGAGCTTTGAAAGATATTTCAACACACAGTGGCCCACCCTTGTACCTCCCAGATCCACCTGTTGAAAGCTTGAAGACATCCTTAGGACCCTGGCAGTGAAGATGATAGCATTTTTCCCTTTGTAAGGATGGGTATACTTTAAAGAATTCACCTAGAAGCACCCTGGAGACATCATTGGAGGCCAGAGATGCACTCTCTGTCATACAAGAATTATTTAAAAAACCCTCCCTCAAACTGGTAAAAATCTAGGTAAATTATCTTTGTTGTTTTCTGTTATTTTCTGCCCTTAGGCACGTGCTCCTTCCTGTCTCAAACATGATGTTTCTCTGCTTCCTTCCTTTCCTCTTCTGGTCAGCCCCACAATCTAAACAGTATCTGTAACTCTCTGAATAATTTCTGATCTTACTGGAGGAGTTCAGGATGGTCAGAAATGCAAATGTAGCTGTCTCTGAAGATGGACTTCCTTGTTTTTCTCAAGTGGTGGTGACGCAAAACTTTTTCTTCTCTGCACCCTTTCTCCAAGTGTCCTCTGTGCACCAACAAGTGGTGCTGGTGCTTTCTCTAGCTTCCTTTCTTTAACCATGCTATCCATAGAGTATCCAGAGTGCTTCTTGATCATGATCACGTTTACTCATTCATCTTTTCTTCATTTTTTCTATTCCTTTTCTTCCTTTGTGTTCCCATTTTTCATTTGGGGACTATTATCCCCAAACAGGAGCTCTCTCAGCATGAAGAGAAGCCAGACCACAGGCTGTCTCAGCTAAGGTTTATTTGACAGAGCACACGTTGAGATCTGGGCGACCAGAACCAAAACCACACAGGTAATCACTGCGCTGCTGGGCTGTCCTGAGCAAAGGACTACTACCTGAGGACTAGAGGGATCCCTTCTTGCAGGTTGCTTTTTGTTGCAGATAAGGCACTAATGCTTGTGCATTCTTCTTTACTTATATCCCTATTTCACCGCCCGAAGCAGGCATTGGTCTAACTTTTTTTTTTTTGCTAACTTTGCTAATCACACACTCCTCATAAGCTGTAGAAATATATCAGGAAGAGGAATTTCCCAGGTTTGCCTGGGTAGAATGATGTTGGTGAGGAGGCAGTTCCAAAGGCTGAAGAGACAGTGAGGATGGAGTCGTGTTTCTGTAAATACCTCATACTTTTATATTTTTACTCATAATTTAGTGCTAGACTTCTTGTGGCTGAGTTATTGTTCTTGAAGATGATAGCATTACAGAACTGCCCTTATTTATGAGAGAGTATGAGAGAGCTTGGAATTTTCATTTTGAAATTTCTAATTAATTTTTGTATTACTTTTCAGTCCCACTGTTAAGATGATGGTTCCTGGCTCCCCGTTACCTTTTATTTAGTTTTATTTTAGCCTTGATTTAAAATCAAAACAATAATAATACACAGGTAATAGTAGTGTTCACACAGCAATGAAGTTGTTCAGCTAATTACAGCCATTTTTCAGTCTCTGTGCTTTCAGCAGCCACTTAAAATCACGTTAAGTTATGCTTCGTAGCCACCTATTAGAGAGAGTGTTTTCCATTATTCAAGAACATCATTATATTCAATTCCAGCAAATTTAACTGTGAATTTACGAAGGAAAAGCCACTATAAATATCTTTCTTTCACAACAAACCAAAGCAAGTCACTAAGCTTGAACTCAAAAACAAGCAAATAAACCAATCCATACTCATGAATTAAATAATACTAGAAGAATGGGGAAGAAAGTGTAATGTCTAGGAAAATGTCTACCTCAATTACCAAGTCTTTTCCTATAGGCAATGGGAAGTGGAGGAGTGCCTTCCTGTAGGCAGTTTGTGCCATCCCCTAAGAGAAGGGTCTGAGCCTGCCTTGAGAGGTCTTCCTGCTGAATGGAGAGGGCACAGATGTGCCTTAGATCAGATGCCTGATTGGTGGGTGGTGGCAGTTAGGTACCCAAATGTTACCAGCCATGACAGCAGCCGCCTTCTGAATGTTGCTTGCTTTCCCTTAAGCAGCTAATCCTGCTGTCTAAGTAAGCCTCATGCAGATCCTGATACTCTACTTAGGTTTTTGTGAATGCTTTTATGCTTCTGTCTGAGCTTGGCTTCATTTGGGACATTTGGAAGTGTTCATCTTTTTTTTTTTTTTTTTTTTCCCCTACTGACTGCTGGAAAGCAGGGCAGGTGGCAGAGAGGAGCCGTAACTCCTTAAATCATCCCAGTCTGTTCCTAAGTGAATGTATGTCTGATTCCTGGGGGTAGAAACCATTGATCAGAATCCTAGTAATTTTAAAGATGTTTTAAAAAATAAAGATTTTAAAAAAGAATAGAGGGCTAAACCAAAGTATTCAAGCATGACCTTTTCTGAGTTACATACCAACTAGTGAAATGGGCAACAAATTGTTTTTTGACTCACTCTGGAACTCCTTAAATTCATCCAATGCTTGAAGTCTGCCAGTATTCAAGCAGAGGAACAGGTGGCATATGATAGTTTAATGCAGAAATTATTTTAATACTGATACTAATATTAATATATAAAAGAGAATGTCAAGGGCTAATCTAGACTGTTAATCCATTTGATGAAAATAATAAGCTAACATGCCCTTGTGGATGAAGACTGAAAGCCAATATTATTAATACATGGCTGATGCGTGGTATACACGTGCAGCAATTAAATTCAGTTAATTGCAACTACTTTGAAAAGATTTTTCAATTTTAGTCTATATTTTTTGATCTCCTGAGGTCATACATCATCATTTTCTGCCACGGTACTATAATTTTTTCACTATTTTCTTTCCACCCTCGGCTCACTTGTATGAAAAGATGGAAATGTGCATTCCCTGGTGACTTACAGAACCTTCATTAACCAAGAATGGAAAGTGACTGCAGGTCACCCTTGCCGAGCAGCTCAGATATTAATGCTTTTACTGTATGTTTCTTTGAGGAACTAAACAATTTCCAGTTTGAAGACAAGTGGCAGAAGCAACCACTTTTTGGTTAAAATAAAGTCGGAGGCTACAGGGTTTCTAAATGTAAATGCTTATTTTTGATTCAGGAAGATCAGTCTGAGGAATGAGTGACCTAATCAGTTCGCCCACTTAAGGTTTACTCTCAACTGATAAGTCAAGTTCCCAATTATAGCATTCCCTAAGAAATGACAAGCTATTGGGAAGATTTCCTACAGAGTAGAGCAAATGTGGGGAAAGCAAAGGAAATGATATAAGACACAAAAAGGAGAACAAAGCAAAACCAAAACCTCAAAATGACATTCAAGTGTGGTCAAGCTCTTCTTGAGTTTGATGAGAGCAGATGGGTTTTCCCAGAGACGCATGTGGAAGATAGTCGTGGACGCAGTCTTGGAGATGAAAGGGCAATTGCTTGAAAAATAAATAAAATCAAAAAGATGGAGAAGAATTAAAAGACACAAAGTCTAAAGATGAAAAAAAGAAAAAAGATAAAAAAAGGGAAAAAGGACAAACAGGGTAAGGAAAGGATCAGCTTATATCATTACGTCAGAGCCTGAGTTTTCAAAACAGATGGGAAGGCTTCTTCTGAATATTACCAAACAAGTGGCATCCCTATAGCTGATGGCTCAAGAGTTCTTAATTTTATATCTTTCTTTTAGCACCAAAATCAAAACAAATATATTGCAAAACCACCTTTTTTTGCTTTATTGATTCACACAACCATCAGTTTTTGTAAAATTTCTGTTCCCTATAAAAGAGGAACAAAGTGACCTGAAAAATACACAGAATTCTTTATCAAGAGAACATCAATATTAATAATAATTATTGTCATTAATATTGATATGAGAGAATTTCTTTTTGCAGTCTTCATGGAATATCATTTATAAAAACTGATGAGTAATAAAAATGACCTGCTGCAGAAGGTAATGTTTCTGTACATTAACTAATAAATCACTTGCTGCAGTTCAGCAAAACAGCCACTCTGCTACAGGACATGAGGAAGTGTCAGATCTTTGGCATTTTGTCACCATTCCTATACAGTACTGATTCTTCTGTGGTATTTAACATTGCATATTAACTAATAAAACACAAAGATTATATACTTTCCTCCACGGGCTTCAAATATGTTGCTGTAATTAAAGTGTGACCTCCATGCAAGAGGTTTATGAAGAGTGGATTTTAACGTCAGGCAATGCCCAGAACAAATTTTTAAATAAACTGTGAAAATATATTTCATTTGTTCCATGACTGACCTGGGGAGTTTGATCATCTGGGGAGTTTGATCATCGATAGTGATTTTTCCTTATTTACTTAATTAACTAACTAGATGATAGTTCATTTTCAGACCTTCTCCACAGCTGGCTTTCTTCCAGGAGGTAACTGGTTTCTGCCACCTGCAAATATGGTTTATGGTTGAAATTTTGAGGAAAAAAAGAAAAAAAAATCCTGTTAGCAAAGAATTGACCAATTATTCAGTACAGCTGAACAGGTACGAAAAGGCAGCAAGCAGGCTTGAAATGCCACCCAGCTGCAGGGGAACCTGCGCTGCTCAACAGCTTTGGAATCCTGAATGCTATAAAACCTCACATCCTTCATGCGGGCCAATGCTAACATATCCTTGCGCCTTATTTGAGTTCTGAAGGTGGCTACATGGATTCTTGAAGCCTCCCTATCTACACGCAAGGGAGGAAAATAGACCACTATGAGGCAAGACCGTTTAAACACAGAATAAAAAATGAATGGGAAATTTTGAGAACTTTCGTTTCTGACTTTTGTTTTCTCTACCCTGTTCAAATTAAGAATGCTCAGCCTGTGTAATGGGGGATACCTAGAAAAGCTCTGTAATGCTCTACATATCTGTTTTGTCTGAGGGTTTACAACCATCAGCTTTGGCAGGTGAAACATCCTCAAAAGCCTCCCAAATTGCATGTTGTTGATTCAGAGGCACAAGAAGTGTTCTCATCAGTAGAAGGCTGAATTTACTCTAAGCATCAGTGGTGGTGTTAGACACTAACCATGCTGAAGATAAAAGCTTCAAAAATTAAAAGCTTTCTCATAGCAAAATAAGACTGTGCAACCTGAACATCAACATAGCTTGAATTACCATTTAGAAGTCTGGCTAGTGGCAATAAAAAATCATATCATTAAATCAGATTGGGCATGTACATCTTGAATGTTGTATCTCTTATTAGAAATAGCTTTTCTGCCAAAAAAGGGACTTTGCACAATATTATATTGCCTCTTTATGGACAGACCTATTAAGCATTACATTGATCCAGGTAGTAACTTAGCAAGCCTGCAGCCCACTATGCTTCTTAAATTAGACCGGTATAAAGCACCCTGGAAAAAGAGGGGAAATCTTTCCTTTCAGTTGAGAATGGATTGAAATTATTTTATTTAATGTAGAGATGGTATTTAATTGCTGCATCTGGGCTTTTCCCTCTGTGTTGTTATATATAGCACCTTTGATGTAATTAAGTCTAACTGAAATAAGAACTTTGATTTGAAATCTTGTTGAATGAACTTTGTAAGCTTACCAAGTTTTCACAATGAAAAAAAAAATCCATAGACTTAAGAATACTAGTTATGGAAGAAGTCTGTTTTGCTAATTTGAATTTAATTGCAAAAAATCCTGCACTGGTTATTTTTAATTGTTTTAAAATTGAAAAATGACAACAACAAAAGCAATTGAAAAAAAAGAGGAAAACATATATATGTAAGACTAATGATATTAAAGTCTTTAGGTTTGATTCTTTGGAAAGGAAGAATGTAATCCAGTATTGCTGGAGTGTTTGAAGCAAGTTGTTGGTGCCAGTTTACAAAGCCAAGCTGAAATACCAAGGGAGAAGTAGTTAAATTAGTGTATGTGATTTGTGTACATTTCTAAATGCTCATGAATCTATTTGAATTGCAAGTTTCTTGCTAAGATCTGATTAAAAAAATCCCTCAGCTGATATAGGCATTAATTATTTTCAGTGCTATAATAGAATTATAAGTGGGAAGAAGCCTATTATGAAGCATTTATGATTTTTTTCCTGTTGCTCACTGAGTGAATTCAATCCACTCTGTAGTGTCAATTTTCCTTCAAGATAGATGGGACTCCGATGGAGCATTAATGAATGAAGGAGGACATGGGTGATGCAAATGAAGAGATGAGAAGGAAAATTAGAACGTGCAAGGCAGTTCAATACTGCGTGGCACGCATCTTCTACGCTGGCATTCCTTCTCCTGGAAATTAAGGTCACATTTAACAGGCGGCCTAGGAATTGTTGTGGAGAACGGCAGAGCGAAGCTGTTCGGGCTGAGCCGTATTTCCTAGCTCTGAATGAAGTGCTTTCTTCTCCCAGGAGTAGTGAACATCAGAACAGATTAAAAGTTCCTTTTGATGTCTCTGTGCTTCTACAAGCAACCTAGAAAATGCTATGTGCTTTTCTTCCTTCCTGAGTGAAGGCAGCAGCACCAGGAATCTAGCATGCCAGGGCCTGAAGGAGCTTCTTGAGCACTGTCTGCTGCCTTCCACTCCTTCAAAACTACTCCAGAATCCTTCATTGTCTTGCTGAAATGACTGCCTCCTGCTTTCCCCAGAGCTCCCCATCTTTCCATGGACATCCGGAGGCTTTTTGGTCACCTGAGCCTACTCTTGATCACAAGTGTTAAGGGTATTTTTAATCCCCTTGAAAATTGCAGTATTGGTGTTATGGAGCAGGTGGATTTGGGATGACGTTATTTAATTGTGAGTTGTTTGTCTTTCAGTGGTTGTTTAGTGGTTGTGTTATGTTTTGAAAGAAGAAAATGCTGCGTTCAGAGGGAAGAGGCTTGTTGTGCAGATACGATGTTCAAAAAGCAAGAAACAAGATGTTCAGGACCCATTTGGGATGGAAAGCAACCATCCTGTTTTGTAAAATAAGGGTTCTGACTTATTTTTACCTTACATTTTGCACAAATACAAATACCTCCTGAGGGAAAAAAAAAGAAAAAAGAGTGTCCGACTCTTCTGGCAGGAGAGAATGCCAAAGGCGTTCGCCTGCTCTGCCCTCCTGCGAGCAGAGCCACACTGCTGCCTGTCACAGCAGTGCAGGGGAGCCCGCTCACTTCACTCTTGGTACTTTTCCACCAGAACAACAACAAAAACGAAAGATTTCCCTGCTGATTAGCTGTCAGAGCCCTTTCCTAATGATCAAGGTTTCGGTTCTTTGTCAGGAAGCATCACTGAGCTCAGATTTTCCCGTTTGCTTCCAGCTCCTGACTGTGTTAATGGTAACCCCTTTCCTTTGTACAACCTCCATGCTCTTTCAGCTACACACACACTCCCCTGTTCACTATGCCTCATAAAAATTAATGGCTATTTTCCTTTATATTCCTTTAAAGATGATAGAAATATCAAATGTCTTTGAAGGCCACTAGTGCTTTGAAGGCTATGAGTATCAATTATCATATAAAGGACATTTATTTTCCAAATATCAGATATATTGAAGCTTTTCATCAGCATGGCACCCTGCTTGTGTTAGTCAGAAGTGGAGAGGACATCAGGACTTTTTCTGTCCTTGGTACTTCTTCCTAGCTCTATATCACCTTACCAATCCCTTCAGAGTGAGGGATTCCTTCCTTGTGCTGTTTTAATTCAAATTGGTGCGTGTTCTTGACGTTTAACAAGCCTTACCACAGCCACATATTAAAATGTACTTAAACGTTTAGGTCTATGTTTCCCGTATCTGCTTCTAGATCCTCATACAGCACCTTTAATCCCTGTATTACAAAGTGCTCATCACAGGTGGGCAGGCACCGTTACCCACCCTGGCACATGATTTTGGGGAGACGGTTCTGTTTATATGATGAGTTGATATTAAATTTTAATTATGAGAGGATTTGCACACGTCAAAGCGAGATTCTTCCATGAGAATGAAAAAAGGTATAGTGAGAAGAAAACCAAGGAATCCTGAAAAATATAAGGAGGAGGACACAAAAAGGCATGCAGTTCCAGAGAAACATATTGGATACTACGCCTCATTTTCTAAGAGGAGGAGCTTTAGTTTGTACCAGCTTATTTTAACTGTGTTTTGGAAGAGCTCTTTGAAAATTAGCTCTAGTTCCTTGGGTGAGTTGTGCCAACATGCACAGAAATTGTGAGCCCGTTTGTTCAAGCAGCCGGCTCATGTGCAAAATATTCCCCCCCAAACACCTCTCTTTTGGAGGCAAAATTCATGCGTGTCTTGCCTCGCCCCCAAACAAATGCTTTTGCATGAGTCATAAAGTGTGGAACTATTAACCCTAATTGAAATGCACATCTAAACTGACATTTAACCCTGTTCTTTTTTAAGCTGCACATGCAACTGTAGGCAACACTGTCTTATCTGGATAGCACCTTGCAGCCTGAAGGCTTCAGAAGTGTTTTATTTACATAATGTCTCATTTACTCTGTAAGAATTACACTCTCCTCACCACTGCTAAGATCTTATTTGGCATAGAAAATATCCAGCAGCTGTTTATCAGCCTACAGAAATGCTGTGTAATAAGAAATAAAAAGAGAATATGCATCTCAGTAAAAGTATGAAATGAATTAGGTAGGGACACTATTGGGAAAAGAAAAAAAAAAAACAGAAAACCACAAAACAAAATAAAATACAGTCACTAAATTTTCACCCTGGATTTGTACAGTCCTACTGGTGACCAGTAGGCACTAGGCATAAAGACCAGGCTGGGCAATCTGTAAGGGAAAATTTATTACATAATCTGAAAAAGAAAATTCATTGGCCAAGATTTTGAGAAGTGATAAATCCTTTGGCTGCTAAATATAAGATATTTTTAAACGGGATAAAAGCTGTGTTTTTCTTTCAAATGCAAGTGTTTATGATGGAACATTAAATTCACCAGCTTGGGCAGCTGTGACAATCAAAAGACTGCAAAAAATAAATTGCAGGAGAGAAATCACACAAACCCTTATACCTAATACACCTGCTAAACTGGTTTTCATCTTTTTTTTTTTTTAAGTGGACTGATCAGTATTCTTGTTTGGGCTTGATTTGGAAAACTGCACAGGAGAAACATCAAAACTTCATTAGTTTGAGGCCAGTAGGTGGTGAAATCTTATTATATCTTAAATGTGTTAGATTACCTCAGATGTATAGTGGGAGATCTATTTATAGTACAACAGAGAAAATACTGATGGTATTTTATGGCTGGGAGGATATTTAGGCACACATAAATTCAATACAGTAAGACTTAAAGTTATAAGTCTAGTTAATTAAAGGGACAGAAGTTAAAAATATAAAATTAATCTTAATGAGTGTATCTTTATTGAAAAAACTATCAAGATAATTTTCAAGTAAATAATTTGAAAGTCAATTCATGTGAACTTGCCTTAATATACAGAAAAGATTGAAAGTTAACTGAGCAGCATTTGGGGGTGACAGGCTTTGTGAATTTTTCTCTTCAGGAAGAATGGAGCATTTGGAAAGAAGTATTGCTATTTATCATTATCAGCTGTAATTGAAATTGGGGCAGCTCAACACTTTGCTCTGAAACCGTGAAAGTTGTGTCATCAGGTATTGGGCTAACAAAACAGAGACCTTTAATGCTCACTGACAAGAAAGCTTTGGAGTATTTAATGTCCTTCCTCATCAAAGCTCTAGGTTATTACATATGACAGTAGAATATGTATATAGAGGGAGAAAAGCCTTGACAATAGATTTTACATCTGTTTAAAGAGTGCAGTTCTTGCAAAGGTCTTCCAGGTGCTCCTGTTGTCACTGATACACATCAGTAACTTTGTCTGGGGATTGTAGATCACTCCAATATCAGTCAAGTATATTTTAACCGACTACAAGAAAGAGGCAGAATATATACATTCCAGACTGCCAACAAAATTTAACTGTTAAGCGGAAAAAAAAATAGTGATTAAGGAAACACATAGTTGCAATTTTAAAATTATTCAGATTCTTCAGGCTGAGGTATTTTGTGTCCAGTGCAAAACATCAGTGTGGAAGGAGAAGGGTGGTTGCTCTTATCCGTATTTCCAGCACGGCAGCAGAGACTTACTGGAGGGCAGGGACTTGCTGTGAGCATGCAGTGTGCAGCCTCCGGGCTACTTAGCTGGCCTCCCTTTTCTAACATTCTTCCATTAAATCCTTTTCCTCCCTCCTTGCCTATTCGTCTTTTTGGTAAAGGAAACCAGCATGCAGGGCATACGAGGAAAACTGTGTGTTTTTTTCAACATGTGGACTTGAAAGCTGCTCTGAGGATGAGCTGCCTAAAGAAGAGGCATTTGGTCACATTAATCACCTAGATTCTGTCTATAACTCTAGGGAAAGAGCATTTCTGGAGTGTGATGCCTTTTCCCTGGAGACGAGGGTTTACGTTTGGTAGGTTGAATTGGCCTCTGAGGTGTCTGGTTCTCCTCCATCTCCATCATCTGCCACCTTTCCATTGCATGCCTGAGTTTTAGACGGCTGAAAATAAGATAATTCCCCATCTGAAATGAGATAATTTCCACATGTGGAGGACAGAACCGCTTTTTATGTGCTCTGTACTGGCAAGAAGAAGAGCCTGACAGCCTCAGTGATGAGGAAGGAGTCTCTTCACACCCAGTACTGGAGAGAAGGGTGACCTCTGTCTTTTCCTCATGTCAAGAAAGATGAAGTTCTAGAGGTTGAGCTGTATCATCCTTGTTTTCTTTTCAGAACCTTTCCCAGATAATTCAGTAGGGAAGATCAGAATAGTCTATCAGAAAGTGAAATGTCATTTACAATAGCAAAATATTTCTAGATATATGTGGGGAATATGTGAAAACTTAATGCTAATGTATGCACCAAACCAAGTGGCTGTCAGATATGCATAGAACCTGTAAGCTGAATAATTGAATTAGGAATGCATTTTCTATTCATGATTCTAGTTTCCTGAAGGTTTCACTTGGTCTGAAATAGGAGAATAACAACAACTCTTCCAAAAAGGTTATTAGATTAGCTAGCTGCATTGTCTGGTTTTGCTTTGGGGAGACAAAACAGTTCATCTTAAATGTCATCTTTTTATGAAGCTATGATCATATTAATTTTTATTTTAAAGCAGATTCTCAGCATTACTTTTCCAAAATGGTAAAACCAGGCTGTTCTCTATAATGGCTTTTTTTTTCCCCCCAAATGAAGAGCTGTCAGTACTGACACACAGACAATCAGTTCATTGTGGGTGTAAATACTATTTACCCAGCGTATTAAAAAAATATGACTAAAACATTCTGACTGGCACATCTATTGCCCAAGTCCATCCTTTTCCCTGACTCCTCCTTGCTTCTGGCAGGAGAGCTGGTTTTCTGTTCAGAGACAGATGAAGCAGCCCGCTGGGTTGGTGTCACGGCCGTCACCTCTGTAGTCACTCTGGTTACATGGCGAAACTGGAGTTCATCCTTCTTGCTCTTGTTATTCAGCTGTCCCTTTTCCACTTTCCACCAGGACCAGACCATACCAGCAGGACTGCATCACTTGTGAGCTCCTTGTGTGTGAAAGGAAACCATGTCCCTGCCTTCTTCTCCTGGTGTGGATTCCCTGAGCCCCATACATGGGTCTCCAAAGGGACTTGGCTGAGGGCAGGCAGGTGCAAAGGATGCACATAGTGTGTGAGATCCCATCGTGGGACAGCAGTCCTGCAAAAATAAGACCACAGTTTTCAGAAGCTTTTCTCTTTAAGTTAGTTGTGTACTCAGGCAAGAAAAAAGTGATTCTGTGGGCATTAAGGTACAAAAAAATGGACAAAACCATTTGAATACGCAACCATTTGAATACATAGAATACACAACAATAATGAATGAGGAACAGCTGGATAATGTACTTGAAAGCGATATCAACCCAAAGTCAAACCTCTTCCAAAACCTTTTTTTTTTTTTCTTCTCTTTTGCATCTCTTTTGCATTTTATTTCTGACTTTTCATTTCTTGTGTCGGGCCAGGAGCAGCAGTGCTGCGGTGAGCTGCCTCAGCGAGCATATGGTGCTTGTGCTATTTCCATCATTAACTGCCCCGGAGGCAGGGAGCAGAGCGCCCGGCTGAGAACGCGGCGGGAGGAGCATTCCTGCTACTCCAAGTGCAGGGGCTTGTGAGTCACTCTGGGATACGCCTCCCTGCCAATTAATATCTGGACAGAGCCAGAAATTCAATATTACAAGGCGTTAATAAAATTTTGACACATATTACCCGAAGAGTCTCTTCACAAGTAATTATATTTTCCCTTGTTAGAAATAACTATTCGCAAAAACAAGCATCTGTACAAGGCTCTTCCAACTTCAGCTTAAAGTGGTGCCTGTCATTATGGAGCTGACACTTTGCATACACCCTGCCAACTTGTTGACAAAAAAAGGGAAACACATAATTTAAATACAGCTGTTTTACTGCAAAAAGTATCAACAACACATCAGCCTTTTTATTTCAGCCCCGTCAATCAAAAATATCCACTCTACCAAATAAGTTAGCGTGCCCTGGAAGAATGCTTGGTTTTGACAGGCTTTCAGAACATGGTGCGACATCTTTTTTCTGTTTTATTCTTTTTTTTTCCTTTAGCCTGTTTGCACATCTTTTTGTTTAGATGACTACAGCTCTCCCCATTGACTCCCATGGAGAATTCAGAGAAAGCTGTGAGTGCATCCTTACAACTTTGCAATTTCTGCATTGTAAATAAGCAATGAGTAAATAAGCAATTTTGTTTGTATAGCAGATTACAATGTAGATATGCAATACATTTTGTTTCTGAGTGCGAATGTATGGGACAGGTACAGCTGTTGCCTTGTTTTTATAAATTTATCCCTTCCTTTACAAATAAGATTTCTTTGAAGATGAGATCACTGATGCCTCTTACCCGTACCTGCTTCTCCGCTTTGTTTTCACTTGCAAAAAGATATGTATGCAGTAAGCTAGGTTTTGACCTTCCTTACAATGAATATTTGAAACCATAGGGAATCTGAGAACTTTTGGGTTATTTACTATAACTTCAGTGAGATTTTATAGTCTTGAGATCTCTCTGTCACTAAATGTGGATATTCAACCCACATAATTCTTTGTGAAGTTAATGCATGAAATTCTTAAAGAAAAATATGTAAATTTTAAAGTAATTCAGAAGAAACTGTACTGCTTAAGTCTTTTTTTTTCCATGGATTCTGTGATGAAAGAAGGAATATTGTGGGCCTGGGAAAGGTGTGTCCTTCACAAGCGTCAATGCATTTTAAATTCTGCTTCTGATAGAGCTGTCCTAGTGTGAAATTTTCTTATCAGCAATGAATTTCAGTTTTGAAACCAGTGCTAAAAATATTGCCAATTATGTGCAGAATGCTTGTTAGGACCAAATTTATTTGGCCAAGGCAGGTCCATGTGGTTGAGGTGGAGACCAGGAGAGTGTTTGGACTGTATCATTTTGCCTAAGACAAGAAACAGAAACCCATAAAGGTGCAAAAAGGATATATCTGAAAAAGACAAATACAAGACAAAGATACAACTGGCCCTGAAACCATGGCAACAGGTGGGTGCATACCAAGAGAGCAGTAAATCCAGGATCAGGGGCTATGACTGAAATATATTAATCTCTTCTTTATGAACCCCCTGTGGTCTGGGGAATTGTCTTTCTGCAGCTCGCAAGATTTCACGCTAAGTAATATTTTAAGAACATGTTCATTTCTCTGAAATATTTTAGGCACATAATTATGAGCCAAGTATTTATGTGGAATAACCGCCTTGGGGTGAAGATGCGCAGGCAGGACTGCTGTGCCCCAAATGTATTGTACAGACTTCATGCCTAGTAAATCATAAGGACGCTAGATCTGTCCCTGAAGTAAGAATTTAAGGGAGATGTGAGCAAATGGCAGTGCTGTGATGACAAGGCTGAACAAGAGGGACCTGCTAAAACTAGAGAGTATGTTAGGAAAATAACTCAGGGAGGAAGGGATGGACTCAGTGCATTACACTGTGCAGAAAAATCCTTCAGTGAATCATAATTTCCCTCAGCTACATTTACCTAAGTTGCCTCTTCTTTTATAAAGATGGAGCCTGTTGGGGACAGGTTCCTGCACCCCCCTGCAAGGTAAATAGACATCAAGAACAGTCACCAATGGGTGGAAAATGAAGAGCCTGCCTGAGACCTTTTGAGTATAAGCAAATTGATTCTTAATCATTCACTTCCTTTATCATCACTCATAGCGAGGCAAAATTATTGTGTTTTAAATTATGGAGTTATGCATGACG
This sequence comes from Crypturellus undulatus, assembly GCA_013389825.1. NCBI lineage: Eukaryota > Metazoa > Chordata > Aves > Tinamiformes > Tinamidae > Crypturellus > Crypturellus undulatus. The sequence continues at coordinate 127,177 of VWPW01006703.1, read as the reverse complement.
TTTTTCGAAGTCTTTCTACTTTGTACTCTCAGCAGTACCTGTCATACTCGGTAGCAATATTTTGATCTTGTATTGCCCATTAGATTTAGTCACAGGATCCCTAAGCTTTTTCAGCACCAAAGCTCTCAGAATTTTTTGCAGGGAGACAACAGCAGATGTTTCTCCAAACATCTGATCAAAGTGCTGTATCTGCTTTTGAAGGATTTAATATAATTGAACAAATGCAGTAGTTCAAACGCAGAGTGAAACTAACCCAATGAGTGCAAATGCCCTGGAGTTGATTTAAAAAAAAATCCTACTAATTCAGGCACACGTGAAAGTTAAATTCCATAAAATGTTTTGAAATACCAAACCACTGAAATGATTTTTTTTTTAATGAAAAAAAAATCTAGGCAACAATACAGCTGAAATATGAAATAAATAACATTTTTCTGACTTTCTTTTTATAGTAATAGTCAAGCTAATAGATGACCTGAGACTTCACTCGGTTTAGAAGAGTCAGCATCATCTATTTTACTCACAAGAGCCAAGGTGCATTTTGAAATTTAAGGTTTTATGGGATTTTTTTTTACCAAAACCATGTTCACCCTAAAAGGACAGTCATATTGCTGTTCCACCTGCACTGCTGTTCTCCAGAGTTTCTGTCTTGTAAAGTACTTAGTGACTTAAAATTCAGGTTTGGCTACACATCTCTACACATCTATTTGTCAGAGAAAAATATACACATCTTTTTATCTTTTTATCCTTTTTTTTTTCTTGCTAGAGAAATCTGACTGGTATTTTTTGAGTGAGTTGCTGTTTTGGCCCACTGTACGTGTTAGTTCAAGTAGCTCTTTGTACAGCAGATGTCAGTGTCCCTCTGACCTAGCCCTTGATATTTACAGAAGATTTCCTTTCTTTACATTTTCTGCTGATGACAGCAAAACATGCCTATCCAGCAAAATGCTTTCCTTTACCATTTAATTATCTTTGAGTTTATGTGTTAAACATCCGTTCTTTCCCTGACTGCCTGCTGCAAGATTCACTGAGAAAATGAAATGTCCTGGTTCACACACTGTTCTCTAAAAATAATAGCATGAAAAGTGTGACAGACTTGTCCTAAAACCTGTTGAATAGTCCTGCTCCTCCTGCAGTTTAATAGAGGTTTTGATGTAAAGGAGATACCTGGAAAACAGTTAAAGGATTCTTTCATAACAGTAAAAAGCCCACTATTTATCCATCTCTCTATCCATTTAGTAAGTTTTGAGCACCTCTGGGCGGGCGCCCCAGGGCTGAAGGCCACTGCGGGGCTGGTATGAGCCAGGGGACTTGCAACAGACCCTGCCTCCGGAGAAGGATCCGCTGCCGGAGCAAGATGTGCACACGATGGTCCACAAACCTACTATAACCGGTCAGGTGATCCATCAGATGCCTAAACATAACACAAAATTAAAAATTAGGTGGAAAAAAAAAAGCTGAAAATAGAAAGTATGAGCACATGTCTGCAAATAGCTGGACAGATGGCAGCTCTTTAAGCAGGGCTAATCCATATGGCAAACTAGTGTATTGAATCTGAATGCTGGATAAGATCGCAGTAGAACAAAACCTGGGTTTTTGGACTCCGGGAGTGTATACTCTATATCTTCCTTTGCCTTAGATGACAACGTAAGCAATTTCCTGCCATCGGTTTCTGGTGGCAGGTACAAATAATGAGAGAGAGAGGGGAAGAGGGATGAAGAAACATGAACTTATCAGGGAAGTAGGAAACTCTGCAAGCAGGGGTTTGAATAAATAGAAATGAGCAATAGGAGAAAAAAGACTTAACTGTTAGATAAGCAGCTTTTACAAATGGTGAAAAAAATTGTAGTTACTGAGACAAATGCAAACGGTGGTTTCCCTCCCTGAAGTGACTGTTGGCTTCTCACCAGCTACCTAGTATGACACCTTAACAAAATATGGATGTTCCTCTCTACCGCCGTTCTCTTTTAGCACCGACAACCATCAGAATTCTGCTTTACCGAAAAGTACATGCTGCTCCGGGAAGGCTTCTGAGGACACTCAGCGCCTGTGAAGGCTGCCCAGGTACAGAAGTTTTTAAAATCAGAATAAGCACATCCCTTGTCTGTTCCTTCCTCCGAGGAGTTCAAGCATTCAGCGCGTGTTTGTGATATTGTTCCTGAATCTCTGAAGCGAGATATTCCAGGCATAAAGGAAACCCTGTAGCTGAGACAGCGTTATCTGTAATAGCACTGGGATTATGCTCCTTGAGCAGGAGCAAGCCCGCCTGCCTTGCGGCTTTGTGGTGCTGGAGAGCTGGGAGGAAGATAGTTTTATGTATGAATAAAATGCAGAAGATATTTGGACCATCCATTTCAAACGCAGAAATCTCCATACCCTTTCAAGTGTAAGGAAGGAATGCTTTGACCTTTGAAAACCAGAAAATCAAATACATCAGTATGGAATGTTTGCATTTTAATGAAGGTTTAATCACGGGAGACTGCTGACTAGTTTCCATCAACCCTTTTTACTTGTTGACATACCAAGTGTGGAAAAATATTTTACATTTTTAAATTCAAAAAAAAAGTAAAGAAAAATCTAATAATAAAAAGAAAGCAATTCAAATATCTCTTACCCGAATAAACATATGTATCTATACATCTGGTGGAAAGCTCAACTAAATGTAAATAGTTTTTCTGTTAACACTTCTGTGAATATTCACATTTTCGATTCAGTTTGACAACTCTTGACTCTTCTCATGTAGATCGTGATGTCTTTTGAAGCAGTGCAAAACAGCTTCTTTTCTTGGGAAAAGAAGCATCAATGCTAATCTAAAAAATATAGAAAAATCCGATGGTTTTGATAAACCGGTCTACCAGTTGAGCCAATTAAAATGAGATATTTGAAATAAACTGATAACAAACCAGAATTTATTTTTGGGCATAAATTATACTTTCAAATGGAAAGGGATATCTGAACACACTTCTCGTGACTTCAAACCATCCTGTCCTGGAACAAGACCTGAATACGCAGATAGCCTTTACTATATGGTGGTGTTTAAGAGTTTGTCAGGGCTTTCAGTGCATGAGGGTTATCCATACAGACTGTAGGGCAGCATCTTCCAACGATTACCAGATTATTTCTGAGTCTGGTACAAACTAGCACATGTGCAGTGGAGGAGATTTCAGGAGTTTACAACCTGGGTAACACATCCCACAGAGTCTGATGAGTTTCCATCTCCATCCGTCCGGACCTTTACAAGCATTCACAATATACATCAGTTCTGTTTTGGGATAATTTTCTGTTCTGTAACAAGTATGGGTGCCACCAGAAGCTGTAACTACCAACAACTATCCCTATTACTGGCCACTGCACTATTGCTAATACAAGTTCCCCAAACACAAGAGGCATCTGCGATCTTTCTGGGTGGAGATGAAGTCCAAAACAACCATTTAGTTTTTCAGTGCAGGGGAGACTGAGGGCTGATGGCTCTGTCCTTACCTCATCTAACACTTACAGAAAGAGGACGGAAACCTGTGAATGTGTGTCATGGTAGTGAGTCACATGTATTAGCAGTTATTTAGCCAGGCTCATTTGCTTAACCTTAATGCCTGTCAGATGTCATACAGCAAACTCCACTGTGTATTACAGTGTGTATGACATCATGGAAGCAATTATTTCAAAATAATTCTGATAGATTAAAGAAAAAAAGGGTCAATTTGGCCCTAAAAAAATGGCTCTAATGAGGATGTTTCTGTGCCTGCAAATCCATAGTCATGTTTTATTTATAGCCCAGCTTATGATTCATCATTAGAGTTTCTTTCAGATTTTTGGAAGAGAAATTGCTCTTCCATGCACGCGTGTTTTTAGATAACCACAGCTGCTCCTCACTAGCTGCTGTTCCAAAAGCAGAAAGCCTAACACCAGCATCCTGATGTATCTTTGCTCCGATCTGCTTGCATTCACATCCTTTTCACCGCACACAATCAGCCCCATTGTGAGCACTTCAGGCAGCAGCCACTGCAGCCAGGATTTGGCTTGTCAGCAAACCAGCCCCTTTCCAAAGAGGAACAGCTGATGGGATGAAACTTCCTGGCTGGCTAGGAATCTTTGGAAGGAGCTTACTGCCCCACCTCTGCTTTCTCTTCTCCCACAAAAACACTGCCTGTGCCAAAAANAAAAAAAAAAAAGGAAAGAAAAAATAAAGGGGAAAAAAAAAGGTCCCTAAGGTTTTAAAGCAATTGTGAGAAGCTCAGCTGGATCCACAGCAAAGGAAGGCAAAACACGTACCCTGCCATCCTGCTGCTCTGCTGCCAAAGTGTAAGATTTGAGTTGCTTTGTATATTGCTGTCTGGGTGATAAAAATGATCAATGATCTAAATGATCTAATGATCGATCAATGAGCAATGACCTAAAGAAGTGCTTTGTCATTGAAAAAAAACAATTTTCAGAGGTCTTGTGATTGCAGTTACCATTTCCACTCCCTCTTGCTTTCAGAACCTCCTCTGCAAAAAGGCTTATAGGTCATTTATGAAGTAAAGCTTATCCTAAACTTTTCTGGTTGGCCTGTATCAAACTGAATGTTGGTCCTCTCTCTGCATACACTCACATATACATATATATATAAGAATACCTAGTATTTTTTATATTTTGATAGCAAGACAGAAGGAACCTTGTTAAACCCACCATGCTGCAGGGTGTTTTTTTCACCAGGAGATTGCTTCTGTGCTTTCAGGTTTCATGCTGGGTGATTATTTCCCTTGCATTTTTTCCCTTTTTAGCATCTGATCAGACTTGAATCTAGAGAGCTTAGAGGCTGTGCCTGGGCTCATCCCCTCCTTGCCAGGCTGGTGCTGAGGAATGGGGCTACAGTCATACCCATTCCTGGTGCACCAGCACAAAATGCAATTGTTTTGTTGTTTCACCTTGGTTCAGCTAACTGTGGGTAATGGATATGAATAAAATGTTCATCCAGCTGCCGGCTGGTCCTGTTGCACTTCCCCACCTGGTGCAGATGCTGCCAGAAGTGTGCTACAGGCAATGCAGAGCCCACAGTATTCTCAGGGCTGTGTGAGTGAGTAGGCAGCAACTGAGGCTTAATGACTTTAATTAGTGTGTCCAAAGGACTCGTGTCTGAGCTTGCAATCTCACCCTTTGTCACCTACTGCCACCTGGCACCTTGGAGAAGGCAGAAAACGCTGAGGGGAGTAGCTAAGTGGGTGACTTTGACTCTCTGCAAATAGAAAATAAAAAATTGAGGTTTTTGAATAGTCCTGGGCCTCCAATATGAGGAATCTACAGGTCTGCTCTCATTTTAATCCCCAAAGGCATTCCGAAGTTTTGTCCCTTTGTATTATCTCTTCAGCACTACTGTGATCACATGGACCTACAGTACAGCCCTCCTCATAGTGCAGAAGCTCAGGTCCCACAACTAATAATATTTACACAGATCCAAGTAGAACAGCTTTGTTTTTTCTTTAAAAAACACATGAGCACAACCAGCTGGTAAGTACATATTCAAAGAACAAAAGAAACGTCCTTCAGAATCATAAATTTCTTTCCACGAAAAAAGGAAAAAGAAAAAAAAAAACAAATGTGTGCCCCTTCCTACCAGTTTGCAGATTCCGGTGACACATGTCTGCATGATCTGTCATGTCAGTCTACATTTCTCCCAGTTTATTTTTTGCTTAAATAGATTTTGCTGAACTTTACTTCCTGTGCCACATTTCTATGCAGATTACCTCTTAAATATGCTAAGCGGAGAGGTCAGAGCTTTGCATATTTGTTAGACAAATTAATGTCAGAGATCTGAGGAATTCTGAGGCGGAAAGCACAAGAAAGGCAGTGAGGGAGAGAAGCAACTAGAAAATCCTCCAAAAATGTATTTTGTATGACAAAAACACTAAAGTAGCCTCCAAACTTTTCAAGCAGAAGAATTGCCTTTGTTTTAATTTAAAATATGGACTTCTCTCTAACAAACAGCCCCAATCCAGAACATGTGCTAACTTCTTCTTTAAAGTATGACCTGGGAAAAGTGAACCCGATAATTGGAGTGCAAAAGATCCTGGACCTCCCTGTAGTTTAAGTAAGGATCCGCATGTATCTGGATATGTAGCTGAATGTTTCTTTACCTCGTTCATGCCATCTCTGCCTTCCTTCCCTTCTAGCTAGCAAGAAACTTGTTGGTCTGGTCTCCTTCTTCCAACAGGCAACCAAGACACTTGCAGACTGCCTCCATCCCGAAATAAATTCCCAGCCAGAGGTGCCTCTCCCCTGAATCCGTGCACCTCTCGTGCTGTGAGGCTGAGCATATTCCCAGATCGCTAAGAGACCAGTGCATCCCTCAGATGACCAAGATGCCCAGGAGTTTACAGCCTGTGTAGTCTATGCCTGCAAATTCATGCCCTGTGGGGAAAGTGAGGCAGAGGAGGCAGCTCTTGTGCCAGTCCAAGGAAGTCCCACCATATTGCTAGATTAATGAACAAGAGGTGGTGAGATGGAGATCAGTTGAAGAAATGGGAATCAACAGAAGAAAAGGAGATCTTTAGAGAGAGGAGAGAGGAGAAGGAGCTAGAAGGAAAGAATTGACATTTGATTGGAGACTGTGGAAGCAAAAGGGACAAAAGAAAAAGAACCAGCAACCCCAGCAGGAGAAAAATCCACTGGAGAGTCAGTATTTTCTGAGGGACTTGCACGTCTGCTTGGTCAGGTGAGGTGGCCAGGCAAATAGATCAGGCTTTTCAGCACTGGGACAAAGTTTTGAGAAGGTGATATACTTAGTATTCATTACTTAAGGAAAAAAAATCAAGAAAATACATAAACTTTTAAACTGATTGCAAAGCACAGGAGAACCATGTGGGAATCATACTGCAGCAGAACCCATTCATTTAATGAACAGCATTTCTGTTTCATGTCTTCTGTCTTTGTGTGAACTCCCTCTGAAGCTTCAGGGATGAAGATATGGCCTTCAGTATTTCAACTGGGCTTTTTTTTTTTTTTTTCTCCAAACCATAATGCACAGAAGTTGCCAGAAATAAAAGTAGACAAAGCAAATACATCACAGTATGACTGGTATTTTATCTTTTGGGAAAAAAATCATACAGTGACGTATTTCCTTTCTGAAAGCTAGAGGATTTGGTTCTGTATCATTGAGCCCTCATTAAGCTTTCTTTTTTTTCCTGTTTAAAAAACCCTATAAAAATAAACACTGTGAAATAAAACTTTTGCATGCTGTTTTTAAAAATATAGTCAGTTGTATATGGTTAAAGTTAATTCCAATGTACTGCTTTGAACGTTATGTATATTTTATAAATTCAGTCAAAGATATATTTGAAAAAAATGAGAATAAAAATAGAATCTCATCATTTATTCATGACTCTTATATGGATATGAAGATTTATAATGATTTCCCCCCAAATCTACATGAAAGCAGTGGAAGAAGAAGTTATATTGAATATTTAAGCCAAAATTTTAAAATCTGTGTCTAAAATTAGACTCCTGACTTCATATTTACGTATCTAAATATAAGTAGCCTGATTTTCAGAGCTGCTGAGCAATCCCAGCTGCCACTGAAATCAGTGGGAGCTTTGGATAAATAACAGATTGTATTTAGGCTCATTATCATGTAAAGACTAAACAGAGATTAGAACATTTGAGCAAGTATTACTAATAAGGGCTATTGTGGTAGAACTGGGATCCATGGAAGTATATAACAGACTCCCATCAACTTTCTTGGAAGCCAAGTTCACCTAGATTCCTGCTAGTGCATCACTTCCTAAGTTATCTTGCACATTAACTAAAATCTCACCACAATGGCCCCATGTCACTTTTTAAAGATCTTTAGCAATTGGATCATAATAGTTTTCCTAGGAGAACCATTACACCAAATATCATTATTTTCTAAAAGAATTTCCTAATATATGATATGCTTAATTTAGCCCTTTTGAGCTTCTGCTCCTTGCTGCTCTCTCGAATGCAAGGTGAACGTTTTATTTCTTATCCCACAGCTGATGCCGACCATGCTGCTCTGTGCAATATCCTCAATCATGTGCCAGGTTTTCTTAGAATAAAATAACACTCTTCATCTTCAGAAGCCCCACCTTGCAACATGGTAGTTGTTAGGCCCTGTTGGACTTTATGCTGTAGTTTTAAATGATCAACTCTCATGAGAACAACATCCAAACATATTTCTGGACACATTTTCTCTTAAATTCTGGGTAGAGACAGAGCAGCAGAAAAAGCATGTACACCCATTTGCCCCCAGCCTAAGCAGAACAGCTGGGGTGGGACTTGGATGCCCACCTGTGGGCTGTCTGTGCTGGTTTTGGGTGCCACAGGATCCTCCCTGTGGAGCTGGCCAAGGACACAGAAGGGGACCATGTGTGTATTCATGTCTTTCTGGAGAGGCAGCTGGACTGAAGCCTGAGGGCATCTCAGGTAGCATCAACCACCCACAAGTGGGCAACTAAATCTCAGCTCAAGCTCCCGAGGGTAAAGCAGGTGCAGGGGGAGCACAGTTCTCCCTGTCCATGTCTGCTGCCCACATATGTGCAGGCCCTAAGGCTGGGGAAGAATCTGTGTCATCTTCTGGATGTAGCATCCTCCTTTCAAAGGAGACCCCAGGTACTCTGCAGCTGTAGGTTAGTGTAACAGTGACTTCCATACATGCATTTCTTCTGTGTGCTTCTAAGTGTCACCATACAGTTCCTACACTGACTACCTACCTACACTGTACCCCAGAACAAAACAAGCTTTTCTGTATGGGTGCTGCATGCACAACTGCATTTTCTGCTTGTAATTTTTGAAGTAGTACTGTGCTATGTTGTTTGTTCTCCATATTCTCCTCAAGCTTCTTTCACTATGATAAGAGTTGCCTTCGGTTTATCTTTATTCCACAGAACTAAGGAATGCTTTAAAAAGCTTTTTCTGGGCTTTCTGCAGACTCAGAATGAGCAAGAACCCAGTTGCTCCTCTCCTCTCCTCTCCTCTCCTCTCCTCTCCTCTCC
>VWPW01006703.1:0-117815 GCA_013389825.1 Crypturellus undulatus | reverse complement strand
TCTATCTCTCTCTCTTTCTTTCTCTCTCTCTCTCTCTCTCTTTCTCTTTCTCTTTCTCTTTCTCTTTATCCTGCAGGGACTGGGTACCACTGATTATGAAACAAATCAAAAGAGAAACAGCTTCCATTAAACATGGAATTGATCCAGAGATCAAAGTAGAATATAACAAAATAGGACTTGAAAGAGAACAGTACAAGGAATCAAGTAGATGCTCCCCCTACCTTGTGGTACAGATGTAGAGTGAAACCTCAAGTCACTGAAGTCAGTATCCAAAGTGACAGGAGCCAGGATTTCACTTCCAGTGTTTTCCTCTCTGGCTATGCTGCAATTGCAAAGTTCCTGACACTTTTTTTTTCTTTTTACTCTCATTCATATTATTTTTAGAGGCAACAAAGCTCTATTCGCTTTTTATCACCTTTCCTAGTCTTTCCAGAGAGTAAAATGCATCCTCTGCCATGTCTTTGTCAGGCTTGTGACCTCCAAGAGTTATATTTCTCTTTAGCTTCTGAAAGCTTATTTAACTGTCATGGTCTCATTCGGGGGCTGTGACTCTGGGTCTGGGAAAATCTAATTTATATTTTAAGTTGTGGAGCACTTTCATTACTGAATGTTCTTTTTCATGGTTTATAATTTCACCAAGCTGTAGCCATTTGTGTTCAAGTCTTCCATGTAAAGTGTCTGCAGGTTTTTCATATTATTTATTCTTTTTGGAAAAAGACCAGAGAAGCAGCATTAATATTTAATGTAGGAAGAAATGAAAAATGTTTGTTTTGCTTACATTAAGAAGAAAAATTGGCATCCATTTAACAGAGAAGCTTAAACGCCTCCATGCCAAGGTGCATAAAATTCCTTGAGGGGATGGTAAAAAAAAAAAGAGAGAACCTAAACACTTTTCTTTTCTGTACTGGTGTAATTGTTCAAAGCAAGTGAAGTTTGCACCTAAATTCAGGGGAAGAATTGCTGTACTTAAAGGTGTCACATAAGATGAAAGGGGGACTGAATACTTTCAAAGGCAGGTACAAGCAACAGAGTGTGAATGTTGATGGGCAAAGCAGAAGACACCAGCTTTTCTGAAAGGCCTGAATTAGGAACCTGGCTCCCACTGAGTTTCAATGATGACTTGGAAAAGTCATTCAGTTTTGTGTCAGGCAGCACTGGGCAACCAGATTGTTTCTGTGAACCTCGGGGACTTGTGTATGGGGAATGAATGGGATTTGTATAATGCTTGCTGTCTCCATCAGTAGAATATCTACTCCAAAGTCAACACTGCTTACTGGTATTTCACCATATTTGGAGGAGTTCCTCCACTCTAGAGATGCTTAAAAGCAGAGGAGGACACTCAGAAATAATGCATCTTTATGCGTGATAATGTAGGATGAAGGACAATATGATTCTTCTGTCCAGGAAGCTGAAACAGAGGAGCATTGGGGAGATGACTGTAATTTCACAAAGATGTCAATGATGTTGCTTGTTTTTGTTTCTCTGGGGAAGAAGTCCCAGCAGTGGGACTTCCCAGTCCATCCCAGGCTCCATCAGGAGTGAAAAGGTTGTTTCTTGGACAGTGGTGTCATCCTGGTTGCAATGTGCTTTCCAAGGATGCTCCTGAGTACTGTGCTGGGTGGGAACTCACACGTGATGACTCAGGGAAGCCCATGAGATCCTTCACAGCACGTTCTTTTTGGAGGCTATAGCTTTTACTTGGGACTGTAGGACCAGGTGTCCAAAGGGAAATATTGATTTGGGATGCGATAAGTGATGTGATAAAGCATCTCGCTTTTCCTCCCTAGAGGTGTTTGCAATATGCTCCCTGAAATCCTGCCACCTTCTTCAAGAGAAGAGTAACCCTTTTCCCAAAGAAATTAGTAGTTATTTTGAGAAGTTTGGTTTTAGAATTTTGATATGACAGACTTTAACGTACTATTTTTCAAAGCTTTTCAGAAGTGGTTTCGTTTAATAGATTGTCAGTGAACTAGGGGATGGTTTATTTACTGAGGGAGAAAACCTTAGTCTTTCGTCTACTTTACCTTCTAGCAGAGCACGGTAGTATGTTCTGGCCATAGTGACCTATACTGATTGTTTGCTCCCTTTTTTGAATGCAGTTGTCTCTGCCCCTTCAGGTAATGAAAATATGAAGTTGAAATGATAGCAAAATGCACAATACTTGGAAGTGTAAAATTACTGTAAAAAAAAAGCTGCAAGTATTGACAGCTAATCAGTAGTTTTTGTATTTCAGATAATTTCATTTGTTCCAAATGGCAAACAATTTTTGCAATATACTGTGCAGAAAAATGTCTTTGGGCACATATTCCTGATGACTGGATATGACTGTCAGAAAGCCAGAGGTGAATTATTCTCCACTGTTATTTCTTATGATGATAGAGATGATGTTTTTCCTACTATAAATTATGAGAGAATATGATGTCTGACAAGATTCACTCCATCTTTTTACCTTAACAATATTCTCATCTTTGTTGCTAGACTGAATGGCTTCCTTCTCATGTTTCTTTGTCAGCTCTTACAAAAATAAGTCTGACAACATCTGGCAAGGCAGAACTTCCTACCTCTTCAAATCCTTTTCCTACCCACCACTAATTTCACCTTCACTTTCATAGCCTGTCTTCAAACCTGAGGTCTGACTCCTATTATCTGCCTCTAACCCCTTCAGCTTTCCATGCTATCTCAGGTTCCCTTTACTCCTTTATTTCTGTTCTTATTATCTCTGCTTCACCTTCATCTCTCCTGGCTCCTGTCCCACTGCCTGCAAACATGCTCTTGCATATTCTACATCAAAATAAGGCTTTTCTATTCAGTCTACCTACTTACAATCCTATCTCCTCCCTCATGCTTTTTTCCCCCTTTTTTTTCAGTATGCTAGGGCCCAGATCCAAATATCTATTTAGACTTTTGACTTGTCCTTGAATGTTTAAAAGTATTCACAAAACTGTCTTGCATTTTTTTTTTCTCTAGCTCTCACAAAGGACCTTTTTAATTTCTCTGTACCTTCCTCATTCTTTTGTGTAAAACCCTTTTTTGAAAAAAGAACCTCTCTTCTATATATATGTGTGTGTGTGTGTTTACAGAAAAGACATTGTAGTTGATATATGGATTCACCTCTAAACTTAGTTTGGGTGTTTTATCTATGATTTCTCAGATGAGAGGAAACAACATCTTGTGCAAGTATACTGGTCATAGAGTACTCGAGAAGGCTCATTGTTTTACTGCTTATCAACATGTGATGGCTGAATGTCACATTTTGAAGCTTTCTCACATTTGTGTTAGTGGAAACATATCGTGTAGTGCTTCAATGGAACATAATAACAATATCTTCCTTTTTAGAAATGAGACAGCATTGTGACAGATAATGTTTTAAGTGATGTCAATAGCTATATTTTCCTAATATGATTCATTCAGATATAGTTCACTTGTTGTCTGTCATGTCAACCGCAGAACAACAAGGTTCACTGATACAACAGAGGAACGTAAAGTATAATTCATGTCTTTCTTAAAAATGCCATTACAATATCACTGAGTCCACCTGATTTTGAGAGTGTGCATGTATTTGAAATCTTTGTTAGTAAGTGCATACTGGTTAATTATTCCAATGTCTTAATCCAATGTCAGGGTAAGTGGAAAATGGGGAGATCCTATAGTAATGTGAGGCAAGACACAGCATTCATGACAGGGAACAAGATGCACTATTTTGTGAATTTAGGGCTAAATCAAGGTTGAATTTTCCACTCACTCCGTAGGACTCAGTCAAATTCCACAGAGCTGCAGTCATTAACTCTAGGAGAGGGTTATCTGATAAAGAAAAACCTCCTTGGTTATTTCTCCTCTCATCTCCTTGGTTATTTCTCTTCTGATGTTTTGTAGGCTGACTTTCTCTGGAGGATAAAGAATTGGTGGGGAAACAAAGTAAAACCAAGCATAATAATATATATTCTAACAACCATTTGCAGAAAGAATGAAAAAAGGTATAAAGATGGAAGATGAAAACTAAAGGAAGTATTAATTCACCTCCATCAGTATATGAATGAATGCTGACTGCAAACGACTTCCTTCTTATTAGAAGCCCTTGGTTTCACTAACTTTTGAGGCAGAAGAAGTACATTTTAATGGAAATATTTTTAAACCCCGCAATTTATCACAAGACCTAGTAATACTGTTCTCAGAAAGAGAAATAAACTTAGTTCAGAAACCTTGGCTGAAAAACTTTCAGTGATGTAGCATTGAAAACTGCCCACCCTGCACTTCAAAGAGAATTCATTTGGGAAGTAAAAAGAAGAAACGGAGAAATGAGAAACAGATCTGAGAGGAAAAAACAGAAATCTTCTTTCCTTCTTCCTCACAAGATTTCATGTGAGATGAAGAGCTGGTGCCAAGGTTCACCCTGTTGAAGCTGGGTTAGCAGCTTTCCCTGAAACATCCCTCTTGATGTAAGCTGAGCAAAAAAGTTTTTGCTGCCAATATGAAATCTTTGTGGTATTGGGCACAGGATGAATCCTCTTCTTTTTTTATGCTAGGCAGGTGGGTAGGACCCATGTGCTTGGGCATTTTGCACTCCTCTCCAGAGATGGCCAAAGGTGCTGAAGGAGCAGTGAGCTCTGTGGGAGCCTGGGGACAGCAAAGCAGGGCTCCCCTAGGGATGTGCAGTAAACTGAGTCTCCAAATCACATTCACAAAACCAATGATCTCTTTGCCTTATCCTGATTTAATGCTTTCAGTATCCACTGCTCTGAAGAAGGATCATGCACCAGGAAACCGATGAGTCGAGGAATGGGGTCCTGTGACGGGCGCAGGAGTGCAGATCCAGAAAATTGGAAAAGTTCAGGGGGAAGAGAGTCTTTCTGCAATATCTGGACATTTATTCACTCAAGATTCATAAGGTATTATGAAACCAGCTTCCTAAGGCTTTTCTTTGAAACTGATGCTAGTGATGCTTCTTGTTGAGCTGGTAGGTCAGCATTCATCTAGGATGCATGAAAATATATCTCTTTTTTGTTTGTTTGTTTTTGTTTTGTGTTGTGAGGACCTTTCAGTCTCACATTTGCCCCAAAGTATTCTGTAACAGAGGCATTACGGGCTCTTCGCAGGCACCCCTCCAAGGAGGGGAACGTCACATGTGCACATGCATGGCAGATAAAACACCCGAGACATGGTTCTTTTTCCTGATGCTCTGGGTACTCATTTGTAAGTGGGTCTGGGCTTCAGTAACTGTCCCTATTAATGTTTATGAGTTTTATTCAGCGATCACAAAATAAATGATTTTTTTTTTCTTTGTGTTATGTAAAGACAGGACCATTCACCACAGAGGAGCTTCCGGGCATGCTCAGGTACGGTGTCATTCATCACATTATCGAGGTACTGAATCAAAATAAAGTGATCAGATATCAAAAGAGGTCACCCAAACGCCACGCTTTGTTCAGCCCTTGGCAAATGCTGGCTCTGATTTGGGAGAGGTGCTATTTTTGGTTCATTGTTATGTTATTTGATATCCAGAGTTGGCAAAGTACTTGAAAAAAAGCTTTCACAAAAGCACTCTCGAGTCCATAGCATCCAAGGTCACAAGGCTCTCACAGATAAAAGAAATGCAGAAAAGAACGAGCTGGCATTTGTCCTAGAAAGATCCTGTCAGTGAACGAAAAAAAAAAAAAAACCAGATCAAATCCCTAAGCATCTATTTTCTACATTTTAGAAACTAATGCTAAATTAAGGTCTGAGCTTTTGGTAAACTTTACATCAACATATTACCACTCAGAAATAACCTTCCTATTGAGATGCACAGAGACAAAAGTAGGAGAAACAAATAACAGAAAAACAAACTTGTATCAGTGTTCCTGTGTTTTGTTTTGCTCCTCCTCAAGTCCTCATGCCTGATTTTTCAGGTGAGTTCTGGGTCCTGGTCAGATATACATAATGCAAGGGACCTCAATGAGCAGGATTTGTGCCTCATGGTCCAGCAGAACTGCTCGTGTTTCAATTTGTGCCCATTGATTTATGTCCTATCACTGAGCACCACAGAGAAGACTCTATCCTCATCCTCTTCACAACTTCGCATCAGATATGTGAGCTGATAACATCCCTCCTCAGTATTTCCTTCTCCAGGCTAAGCAGTCCCAGATCTCTGACTTTCCTTGTAGGAGAGATGCTCCAATCCCTTAGAAGTCCTTCACTGAACTTGCTCCAGTAGCTCCAAATCCAATGGAATTAGTGTGTTGCCACAGTGTGAGAGAGTTTTTTTTTTTTTAATTGAGAAAATGGTGTTTTACCCCATTTTAATGAAGGATGGGCTAAGAACATCTTTTTGGCACATTAAAGTCTATTTAAAACAATTGCCTTGGACAATGCAACTCATCTAAATTTTCAGCTGGAAAAGGTCCTCAGATTCCTCGTGAATGCTATTGTCCATAGCAGATAAATTAAATGCACACAATGTTTGAGGTGCAATTATCTCAGGAGCCAAATTTCACACTTGTTCTGTACAACAGCGGCTTCCAAGCCCTTCTGCAAAGGTGGGAGGGATACGTGTCACAGGGAAGGCACTCAAAGCAGTACCTTTGTGCTGATACTAATGCCTTACCCATTACTTGCTCCATTTCATTTTAATCACTGAGTTTGTTTGACCCAGGATGATGTAGGAGGAAGAACGGAGGAATCCAATTACTGTAGTTCTACTCAGCAGAAATTAGAAATAAAAAAGAAATAGAATGCTGAGTAAGTTTTTAGTTTTAAATAAAACAGCAATGACCTGCCTAGTCTGGAGAGGCAGTTACGAATGAGTCTCTCTGAATTCCTGTTGAGAAAGAAACTGCTCAGAATGTGTAAACAAGATTCTGTATCAGTTTTGGAAAATTGCTTATTTCTATTTGCCATTTAATTGTTTTATTAATGATGCAAATTGAGTATGGAATAAAATGCTTGTCAGATGCTTGCTTTGTCTGCAGCAAAACTGATAATGATTGAAATTCTTTCCATGCTTCAGTTGAAAGGCACTAACTGAATACATCTGAAAATGTGTTACGGTGTATTCTAGTTCTCACAAAAGCAAATCTGCTGGAAATTCTATTATAATACCAACAAGGCACGCTTTAATAAAGAAAACTGATGGTGCAAAAATGGTGCCAGCTTCAAAGCCCAGGAGATAAGTTTGCTAGAGTCAAAATCACTTAAAAAGAAATTCTCAATGAATCAAGTCCTGCATGTTGCAGTGCTTCATGCAAAAGAAACCCACACGCGGTGAGTCCCAATAAAGGCAATGCTGTCAGTATTTGTGGTGAGTAAAGATTTCCTCATTAATAGTCTATTGAGGCGAGATCTCACTGAGTTGTTTACGGACTGCGGACTTCAAGATTCTCCCCTGTCTGCACAGCAGCGCTGCCAGGTCCTGCCCGTGCTGCTGTTTTGAGCTGCAGTTGCGTGCTGAGGGGAGCCTGCAGCCTTCACCACCCCGAGTCCCTTTGAACTGCAGGAAGGATCTTTTTATTTCTGCATTGTCATGAGAGCATATAAATGCTCAGTGTCTGAACTACAGACACCTTCAGGTTTGCTGTCCTCCTTATCAGTGGTTACCTGTCACTACTGCTTTTGATTCTGCATCTGCTAAGAATGTAAAACCCACTATTTTGGTAACCTGGAGTCCTAAGCTCCTATTGTCTGTCCTAAGCTCCTGGTCTTCTTGAGAGAAGGATTACTTTGCAGTCC
Source organism: Crypturellus undulatus (assembly GCA_013389825.1). NCBI lineage: Eukaryota > Metazoa > Chordata > Aves > Tinamiformes > Tinamidae > Crypturellus > Crypturellus undulatus. The sequence continues at coordinate 110,114 of VWPW01006703.1, read as the reverse complement.
CAAGGATGAAAGGTGTTTGGTTAGCAGGAAAGATGAAGAAAGCCATAGGCACAAAGATGCAAAAAGCCACAGGAAATCTAAAAAAGTCTTGTGTGCCCTAGATGGCCAGTGGNGATGCAAAAAGCCACAGGAAATCTAAAACCGTCTTGTGTGCCCTAGATGGCCAATGTTTTTTTTTTTTTTTTTTTTTTTCCAACAGTCATTAGGTAAGGGGAAATATTTTCCCGATACCAGTGATGAAGCCAATATGACTAGCCAATGAAGCACAACCTATCACAATATAATCAATAGATTAATCCAATATTTTTGAACAGTGGGAGCAATGTGATGTTATGACAGACAAATGCCAGACAAATTTGGTCAGCATGAAATTAACACTTTTGTGTGCCACACACCATCAAAACTAAGGTCAAATGAAAGCTGATAGAAGCGATTCATCTGTTTTTCAGAATACCTACTCACTCTTTCTTTTTGCAGTGTTTGTCTCTTTTACGGTTCATGGATCATGATTGATAAGTCACAACTTGAGCTGATACTAAGATTAGTTCTTTGTCTTTGTTCATGCTGTACGGCAAGGAACAGGCTATCAGTGTATGATGATCAGGCACATTCCTATTATCTGTTTTGGGACCTGAGCCCAAAGACAACCCGGCCCCCTTTTTATACAACCTGTTTCCTGTACATCATAACTCACGTTTGCTGAGGGGTTGCATTCACATGCATTGTGCTCTCATTGCTGCTCATGAGTCTGCAGCCAAGTTGGCAACCGTGCTTGTGTTTTAAATTCCCTTCTCAAATTGTTCGTGCTTGTCGGTAATATCAGGGGTAATATCAGTCCAGCTCACATCTGGAGTATGGAGTATCAGCCTGCATAGCTCTCCTTTTCACGGTGACACCTACACTGCTAGCAGAGGCAGTGGCAATTCGCAGTCTATCACATTTTCCACTAAACGGTGGACTGAGAGAAAATTAAATAGTGCCTGGATAGCAAAAAATGGGTTCTGTTGGTAAGGAGCCTGTGTTCTGCTGATAACTTAGAACTAGGTATGCCCTCTTTCCTGCTAGCAGTCTGTTTGAATCGTGTCCTCCCCTCTTCTCCTTTAGGGAGAAAAGGGATGATCACCAGAGGGGTGCCTGGCCCTTTGGTGATCCGTGTGCCTGTTCTGCAGCAGGTGTTATGCAAGCGGCAGATAAAGGCAATACCTCCTGCAGAAGTAAGAACACCAACAGCATGTAAGACAGCGTGAATTGATATAAGCAAGAAGATACGCTTTAATACAGTGCATGTTTTCATAATGGCCTTAATTATAATTGGACTTGCTGTTTGTGACAAGTTACTGACGTTTTCCAGATATGTTCACATTGATTTTAACTTTCTGTTCAGTGCTATCATCCTAATGGTAAACTTTTGCCTAAGAGTAAACTGCCGCATGTACTTACGTCATTCTTCTAAGGAGAGTTGTTCTTATATGCTGCTATTAGAACATGTCACTCCCAAATGGGAGGGTTCCAGTGGGTGCAGAGGATGGGCGCTGATACGTGGCACAGCAGCTTGCCCTGGCAGCTCTGTCCCTGCGCCTTGTCCCACGCGGGCCTGGCTGCAGGGCAGCTCCATCGATGCCATCGCTCCTGCCTGCTCCTGGCTGACTGCAGAGTGCGCAAGCCCCAGCCGTGGTTACCTGACACCCGCCTACAGCTGTGCACAGTACGAGACTTTGCAAAATCAGGACACTTTTCGTGGTGTTGGGTGAAGAAGATCATGAAGAAGACAGAAAGAAAATGAAGAGACAAAGGAGGCTAAAGGATGGGGAAATAACTGTATTGCATGTTCACTTGTACACGTTGAACAATTTGCCTTTCAGGAATTTAGGAAATAACTTACTCTTTTCATTACTGTGTTTTTTTTTTTCTTTTTAATTAATTTAAAAGTTTGAGCATTTCATTACAAAATGCAGTGGAAGGACAACTTTCCAGTAACTTGGTAATGTTTATATCCATGGCTAATGAATCTCAGCTGTGTTCACTGAGGCTATTCCACTGATACAGATGCTACCTTATAAAAAGACTGTAGCCTCGGGTTATCATTTAATAGAAGATGCTCCGTTTTACTCTTCTCCACTGCTACATTTTTGATGTGCTTATGAAGCCTTGCCTGACCAGCTTGCTTATGATAATTTCAGATCCATATTTCAATCTTAAATGATCATAGAATGTCCAGAAAAAAAAATGCAGGCCTGATGGACTGTTGTCTTTGTCCATGTGCAGGGAATGGGGTGCGAGTGGGACTTGGGCTTCTCCCAGCCCTCTCGCAGAGTCACTGTCATTTTCCCTGCACCTTGGTCTGCCTCCCCTCCCATTTGCTCTTATCCTCTCCCTCTGAAGAAAACCTTTTCTTCAGGTGAGTGGGGAGACAGGCCCTTTCTGAAGCAGGCAAAAATAAGTGGCATTGAAATAATGGGACGAAAGAGGGAAAATGATAAAATGATACTCCCTGGCAACGGCCACGTTACTGTCATGCCGCTGCTCCCCGGGCATGACAAGGACTCCCCCAGCTCCTCCACCACTGCCTTATCTGCAGCTTTCAGGCTTCTGCCTGAAGCTCTTCCCGCAGCAGCCAGCTCCTGCTGAGCAGACGAGACTGCAGCACGGAGCAGAGCAAATTTCAGGTATTTCACAAGCTTCTTTTTGGTCTGCCTGAGGAACACAGACACCAGGACAGGAAAACAAAAGGTTTGCAAGTCACAGCTGTCATCTAGGTCAGATGTCTTCAGCTCAGCCAGATGCCTGAGTTGGAATTTGCTCTTGTATGATAAAACCGCCCCAAATGCATTGCAGTGGTGTGAGTCCTCAGGTGCTGGACCCTATGGGGCTTTCATTAAAATAATTGCCCTCAGACAAAGGTTTCAGGTACCGGCCCATGTCTCTATTTTACCATGCAATTAAAGGGCATCATGCAAGCTCCTTGGAAGAACAGAACTTACCACATACTAGTCCCAAATCCCCCCCTCTCATCAACCACTCAGCAGATGTTTAGACCAAAAGGGCTGGTAAACATGTCTTCCACACATCCTCACTCAGTAGAGGCCACAAAATGTTCCCAAAAGTTTCTATATCTGATTTAGGCCTGAAGTACAAGGTTAAAAGCCACAACTTTTGTGTGTTATGGGAAAAAATCTCCTTTTCCATGGGCATTCATGGGGTGAAATCCCCAGGTAATCCTCAGAAACAGCCCTTGCCTGTGTCTTTAAAAAAATGGTCCCTGACAATTCTGATCTGAGGGAATTTTTTTTAACCCAAATCTGACAATTGTAGTAACTCCAATAATAAAATAAAAGATAAACCAGCCAAATATTTCCAAGATTTGAATATTGTTAGAAGTAGTTGTGCATGTCTTTTTCTGCAGTTTATCTCTGTGATCAATCTTCAGTGCTTCAGGAAAGCTAAAAATCTCCCAGAAACCAAGGTACCCAGCAAATAAATATCTAATCTGGCTCCTTCTACCAGAAATATTAAAGCTTCATTAAATACTTCATTAACATAATCCAGTTATGATGCATATGTATGCCATAAACAACTAGTGATCAGTTAATGTGCAACTCAGTTACTGTGCAACTAGGACTGTGGGCACTTGTGGAACTCTCCAAATTTCCTAACTGCCAAGGCCTGACAGGGCAGGACTAAATCCTCTGTCCTTCCTGCCTGACAAATATCCTGTCCCTGTTTCTCAGGGCAGGCTTGAATGATCTCATCCTGATGAGATGAAGATCTTTGTGAGGCAATTCTGTCTTAATCATAAATACTGTGGCAGCTCTTGCTTTCAGAACTGATCCTTCTGGTATATTTATACTCACCAGTGTAGCCATATGCTGAATGTGTCTTACAAGGGTGAGTTAGGTAGCTGCTGCCTATGGATATTTCAAGTCACAGGGTACTGCAAGAGCTCTAATTTGTGTTATAACTGCATCCCCTGCTACAAAGATACCCCATTTCTCCCCAAATGCCTTAGCGCTGGAGCTGGGGGCAGTATATCTCCCCGGGCAAAATGCCCACAAACTAGCCAGCCACATCACCAAGGACCTGCATTTAGGATCCCAGCTAGTGTGTCCGCATTGCGTGACCCTGTGCTGTGGAGATATTTTGGTCCATTTAGAATCTTCTCAAGTTCACTCTATGGAGAATGGATGCTTCCTTTTTTAATATTGACTTATCCTTAACAGGTGAGTGGTTTCTAGTTAGTAGGGGCCTTTCTTTTAATGCAGTGATGACATTTGGATACAATTCACCTCTGCTAAAAGCCTCAGATTTTATTCAGAACTCTGTGCCTGGTTGCACCTGCCTGACTTATAGATTCTGATTTTCATTAGGGCCCTAACTGAAGCAAAATCTTCAGATGCATGTATATTATTCAAAAAGCAAAGCTACTTGTTAAAAGAGCTCCTGGCTACAGAGCATGTGAGTAAGGGTCTACCTAAAGCTTAAAGAAGAAGCTACATGGAAGAGCACCAAAGAATACATCCATGTTCAAGAACATACCCCATAAATCTCCCTATCACCGTCATTTGTTTTCTCTGTTACAATATTGATACAATATATAAGTTACAACAGACCTGTATGCAAATCCAGCACAGGAAGTAGGGTGCTTTTCAAGGATGGAGGGTTTTAAACCGATTAGACATTTTTTCATGACACATTTTGTAGAGAGAAGAGCCCATGAACTCAATTTAAAAAGTTCACTTTAGTCAAAAATGGCTATATCATTTTTGACTGGTTAATCAGGCTGTATTAAAGCACATGATTCATGTCTGCAGTCAATTTTCATAATTAGTCAGAAACTCAGGTGACAAATGCAGGGAGAGAAAGGACCAGATGAGAGCATAATAGCAACGAGTGTTCCACTTAGACCTAAAAAATATGATTTACCTATGAATTTGCATATACTGAAAGTCTGTGTACTGTGAAATAAAAGAAGGCCTCACATTGTTTCAACTTATTTTAATAATTTTGCAATAAATGGTACATTATTTGGAGAAATCATTGCCCCATAAGAAGTAGTAAATGCAGTCCTTGCAGCTTGTGCACCAGGGATACCGCTCTGGAGGGCTGAAGTTGGTTAGGGGAGAGGTATGGCAGTAAATCTTCCTTCTGGATGTTGCCACACTGTAATGTCTCACTGCTGAGCATGGGACTACTGAATTCTCCAGTTTCTGTATGATATCTGTGTACAGTAAAACAGTGGTTACACTGATGCTGGCCACTTAAAGGTATGGATGAAAAGGATGGGATTTGTCCTGAATGGAGAGGTCAGCAATAATCCAAAAATGGAGGGCAGAATGATGTTGCCAGCAGCACCTGTCGGAACAGTAATACAGAAAATGGACAAACTCACAGTGGCTCCTATCCACTCTTAACCTAGGCGATTTGCGCCTCAGGGACTGGAAATGCTAAATTCACCTTACTAAAGTTCTGCAGGTCCAGATCTTTTAAACATTATTTTTATCCTTTCCTGCTCCAAGCCTTCCTTACCACTCATTCCCCTTGAGCCCTTTTCTCCACTGTTTTTTATTTTTTGCTTTGCCTTCCTTTACTCTTTGTTATTTTCCTTGTTTTGACCTTTTGCTTTTCATGGTCCTCTCAGCCTTTCCTCTCAGACACTGTCCTGTTTTCTTCCCTCCACAACCACAAACAGCTGCTTTTACTCCACCACTTGCTTTGGAACTGAAGCAGCAATAAAAGTATTCAGAACACATTACAAGGCGCGCTTTAAGCACAGAAATGCCCCAGCATCCTTTACTGGGGCACCATTTTCTGCTTAAGAGCTGGTGTTATCCTTGATCAGGGGAACTACCCATTCTCTATTTTAGAGTATAATTCCTTATATGTTTGGGTGACATCATAAGCATGCCACATATTCTGTATTTTAAAGGTAGGAATAGGGTAGAAGGGAAAAGAATGGGAATACACCAGAAACATTTTTCTGTCATTGATCTGCAATGTGTACTGATCAAGAATCTTGACTCCTGGACTTATCTTTGAAAGACATTTTTTAGGTCTCCTTTGAATGGCAGAAACCTCAAGAATGACGACAATAAATTGGGAATGTGATTTTTTTTTTTTTAATCTCTAGAGAAGTGTTTTGGCACCTTGAAGACATTATATTCACATTGGCTTTCTTCTCCTCACAGCAAACAACATAGTATTCTGGTCTCAGATCTACTCCAGTTTTGTGGAGACGCATTCTTCTCTGTGGGGCATATGCATTTGGTTGTCTGAAGATACCGTGCTTTTATGGTGCTCCTGGTGACCGAGTGATTGCTGCTGGGGTAGCAGACATGGTTGGCTGGAGGAGAGGTGGTTCTGCATCTGCAGTGGAAATCATGGAAATATTCTTGGGGTGTCAGGTCTGCACCAGCTGCCCACCACAGCTTTGGTAGTGCTGGGTGGCTCAGGGGATTGCACATTATGGGACCATCTTGGAGATAATGCGAGTGAGAGCAAACTACCAGCACAGAACCAGGTGAGCTCACACAGGACAGAAATGTCTGTCCAAATGCAGGAAATAATTTCCAGTACAAAAAATTCATTCCCTCCTAACACTCAGGAGACAGAAAATATCTTCAAAGGATGTGATATGGAAAAAAAATTAATAACTCCATTTTCTGCATGCTGAATACAAAAAATAATGGTCTTAATAAAGATATAGGTTTTATGGCAGAAAACCTTCTCAGTCCCAATTAAACTCTCTATGCTCCACAAGTAATTTTTTGTTTGTTCGTTTAATGATGATAGAGATATGGATGAAGGAGAGAGACTTCCAGTGACTGAACATCACATATTTCATTTGAAATGTGCTGACGTGGTTGCTTCATATAGGTTTCTTTAGAAATAATCTTCATTTAGCTTTCTTAGAACAATCTGTGTGGAAGGTTCTGATAATGCATTAATTAAATGATAAACATATAAAGACTTTTTTTTTAATAAATTTAGCTTTTGTCTGGAAAAACACATCATAAGAAAGTAGAGAAAGTAGGAAGAGTTTTCATTCATTACTGGATATTTAAGTCCCCAATATATGACTTTATATTTTGGTTTCAGCAAAGTAAACCATTTAAATTTGATCCAGCTATTTCTCTGACTTTTTAGGAAATAATGAATATTACTGAAGTTCATAAAAGTCTTGACATGAATTTTCATATGAGGCATGTTAGGTAATGCAAGATCCATGGAACTTATTTATATTTATATGCTTCAACGTCTAGAATAAGTAATTAGTCTAATGTTCCATCTTTAAATGGTTGCCTTCTCAAGTAATTAAAAATCATGGAATATATTGTAAGGATTTAAAGATTCTCATCTCAGATGCAGCTATGAGAAGATTGTTTTCCCTCTGTATACAGATTAGAATAGATTTTAAGAACTTGTAAAATATTGATTTTTCAGGCTTTTAAATTAATTTATTCGTAGATGTAAAGAGTTTAATAAACTGGTGTTCAAAATGCTAGATACAATGAAATATATAAAACCTGCTACTAATATAATATTAACAAATAAATTGATTCATGATAATCAACTTACACACCCAAGAACAGTAGAAATATACCTTTGAGAACAGAGAGGGGGAAAAAAGATCAGCCAAAGTAAAGGGGTTTTCTGAGAAGATATTTAAAACAAAATCCTGTCCTTTACTTTTTTCTGAGGATTATTTCTCATTCTAGAGAAGAAAGGTCATGATTCTCTGTAGCTAAATTTGTTTACTTAATATTACTCAGAGTCGTTTTAATTCATGCCGAGTTGCTTACTAAATCAGGCACACTGAATCTTCTATGGCTTTTATTTCTATAAATAGGAAGAGATACTAAAATAAGTTATTTGCCTTTCACAGCTAATTTCACATTCATCTGATATCATGTGTAAGATTTAGCTTATCATTTCAATCTAGCCTGTACAGATAGACCTTTGAGATCAACCCAGGAGGCTCTGGGCTTAGATAACTCGATATAAAATTAGAGAACATCTTTTGCTTTGTAGATCTGAAAGTACTGGGACAAAGCTTATGCAGACAAGGTCACTGTCTCCCTGCTGTTTTCAAGCACGTTATTCTGAACATACACTCCTATTTAATTTTCATGTGCATATATTTTACCGTGGAATATAATTAAAAATGCAACCTGCAAGAAGGTGGTACTTTTTACTTTTATCATATGGACTGAAAGCCTTTTTTTCCCATGTAAAATAGTACTGTAGCCTGGCCTCCACACACATGCCTAGAAGAGAAGTGGCACATTGCAGTGGCCTGAAGTCTCTGTTGTGCCAGCACACAGCACACGGTCAGCGGTGGAAAGCAGAATGATGGGCTACAGGGTCTTTCTGTCCTGGGATTTCCAGGACAGAGATGCTTTGATTCACATGCTGCTCTCTGGATTTCAAGGACACGGAAAATTGATGGCTAACCCACATCAAGGAAGCATAACCCCACACTGGCGCCTGCATGATTCTTATTTCAATGTCGTACTCCGGAGGGCTGGTGCGGATCAGCCTTTCTGAATTTGAGACTCAAGGTCACACCATCTTTGTGTGTGAATGCACGCACTCAGGGATGAATTCAATCCTTGGCTGTGCTCACACCAATGATGCTAAGAGAACCCACACCGTTTTCAGGATCGTAGAAAAACATTTCCAAATAACAGAGAAATCACTCCACTTTCCAGAAGATAAGCATGTTAATTTTATGATTGCCTTCTCTAGTAAGAAATAGATTTACTAAGGTAGATCAAAAAGCAGCTTACTAGATGAGTTTTGTTTGATTAGTCTTTCTTCCATGTCATTGTCACATGTTTATTACAAATAAAAGCAGGACAAAGATTTCTAAAGAAAAATGTTGTGGAGTTAAAAGTAACCAATTTCAAATAAATAAACATATAATCACAGATTCATTTAAAGGCCTAAGATGAGGATAACTAATAAATTTGAGGGTAGCACACAATAACTCTCATGAAGGAATGTAAGGGAAGAACTGGTTGATATTTTCTCTCCTTTAACATTTACCTGGTAAGGAGAGGCAACCTACTTGATGGTCTGTACTTCCAGTTTCCAAGGGTGAGGAGCATCAGGGTTTCAAAGGAAACAGAGACTCCTGTATTTTGTTCAGCAGTAGAGGGTATTTATGCAATGAAATTACTAGAATTCAGCCCCAACAGGAATATAGCTACAGAGCCATGTGCAGGCAGGAAAAAGGATTGTCAATTTTTTGCAGAAAGCCATTCTCTGATCTTATTGATGCACAAATTGTAGTTTGAGACATAACTAGCCAACCATTTTTCCCAACTTACCTAAGTTATTTCAATAGCTTTAATAGCTGTCAAATGGACTTTCATGGGCCCTGCTTGCCTGGACCCAATTTGAGTGACAAATTAGAGAATTCTATTAATGTCATGGAAATTTATGACTACTTTCAATACTTGAGCAGCTATTGATCCAATGAAAGTTTTATTATAGCTTTGAGTCTTGCTGCAGAAAGAAATTACCTTTGTAATTATCCATAAGCAATGGTTCCAGTATGCATTCCACTAAATTTTGGTGGAAGGAGTGAGCAATGAGAAAGTTTTCTCTTATAAAGCATTGTTTTTATGTGGTGCAATGAGAAACTACCCATGCAATGGATTTTTCACTAAAATCCTGGAAAAGTTGCTGTCGCTTCAGGACAGTCAGGAGAATTTTGGAAACCCATTCAGTCCTACAAACAGTAAACTACCAGGCTTGCTCTGGATGGAGATTTTTACTCCTCAGGAAAGTCTATAACCAGAGATACTGATGAGCACATCTACCACACTTCAGATACATACCTGTATGGGCATCTGATTTCCTTCCTCCCTTTCTCCCTTCCTTCCTCCCTTCCTTCCTTTCTCTCTCTCTGTCTCTCTCTGTTTTTTTTTTTTTGAATTAAATGACTTTAAATAAAAATAAGTAGCAAGTTGAACTCAAGAAAAAAAAGTAGCCTTAAGTGATTTAGTTCTAGTGGGAGTCAATTTTATTTTTCTCTTTGCAGTCATATGGTTATGAAGTATTACACTGAAATATTTTGTAAAGCTGCCTTCTGCCTTAAATCCAAGATCTCGGACAGCAAAACTACTAAGACACAGCGTGATTGTGCTTGCAAGATTCATTCATAGAGGCCTTACACTAATAGATCATTGTAATAACAGGGTTGAAAGACTGAAATGCTGTTTTCCTTGGGGCAAGAGGAAGAAATGGATTCAACAATAGTTAAGGTATATAAAGGTATACATATATACACATACACACACACACACGTACATATGGTATATAAAAGTGCGAAAGATGCTCCTAAACTTTTGAATATAGAAAGGTATATAAACTTTTGTTCTTCCACTATTATAGATCAGGAGAGGAAATTTGCAGAAAGTGTGTAGCTACATGTAGCAAAAATATTAATTGGTATCATAATATGATACCAATTAATATTTTCATAGTCATGAAGGTAATGTCAGCAGTATTATCAGTCTCTTAGGCTGGTCTGAATATTCATTTTCTACCACATTGTAATACACTAAGACTATATAGTATATAGTATAATATAGTACATTTAATAAGGTATAGATAGGTTATATATACGGTTTGTAGATTCACTTCGGCAACAGTGTGCCCCCTGGCTTTCTTACTACATGGAATCCTTAAGAAAGCTGGACTTGCTTTGAGGAGATGTTTGAGATGTTTGAGTAACTCACTCATTTCATCCACATGCTACAGCCTTGTGAACTCGCCATTTAGACATCTACAATTAAGCTCTTTTTGTTGCCCAAACGTAGCTGAGGAACAGCAACGTGAGGAAAAAGGCCCTATGAGCTCCCTGTTACTCACTTCATCTTTTGTACCAGCAGCGTGATTAACTTTGCATTTGCCATTAATAAGGAAGATAAAAAACACAGACATTTCTTACAGAACAATCCCATTTCACAGGCCCGTGAGAATTTCCGTCCTTATTATTGCTTTCGTTTCAAAAGTGTTTACTGTCATATCTGTGGATTTAGCACGGGAAAATACCCCTGGCTGGCAATTGTTTGTCATTTGTGCCTGCATCAACCAAAAGACAAGGCTAGCTAATTTTCTGTAGGACGCAACTGAAGGGGAAACACTGTCAAATTCCATCTGTCTGTGTTTCAGCTGGAAAGAGCAGGAACACCTGCCTGGAGGGATGGGGCTTCGCAGTGCTCTGACTCCAGGAGATTGGAGCACTCGTACTTGGCTGCCTGAAACCTGTCAGGTGTAATTTGAAGAGACCTTTTCAAGCTTTCGGACTGCGGCATCACAATACAAATTTCTCAAAGCTGATCAGAGACAAAACTCGTGAAAAATCAGTTGACCTATATGTAAAAAGAATTATGGCCAGAAATAGCACAAAGTGAAGCAGTTTCAGTTCTAAACGTGCATGCTGTCTGAGTAAAATTTTCCAGGCAGGATACTTCATTTTCAAGGAAGCTGAACATTATTTTGTGCGTGAGATTGTGACTTACGACATTTGCCATTCTTTCCTGATTTTCCCTGTTTCTGTGACAAATTGAATCTCTGCACTTTGCATTTTAAATGTAATGCTTAATTTTTGCAGTTAGATGAAACAAAAGCAATATATTCACGCTTACTCACATCTTCCTCTCACTGCCACATTTCTCTCTGCACGTTTACAGTAATTTGCCTATGCATACATGCAGTATTTCACAGGGTAATGCATGGGGCTTGTTAGCTTTTGACCTCGCTCTGAGGACAGGAGCGAGTCCTTAGCTTTGCCCTTCTCTTTGCTGGGTCTACATGGAGACCTCCTGCGGGCCTCCCATGACAGGAACGTCCCCACAGATCCAGCTGCCCCATTGCAGCTGAAGGCAAGGGACTGTTAAGAGCAAGGACAGGACGTGACCGAGGTCTGAGGCTGTGTTCCCAGCTGACGTTAAAGGTGGCTATTTCTCACCCAGATTTATATAAAGCTATGACATCATTTGCTCCCAAACTCTGCTCCATTAGACACTGTAATCAGGTGAAAATGGCTTCTGCTGAGCAGAGAAGCTTCCTTCAGCTGGAGAAATTAATTCGGTCGGGAGTGTGTATCAGCGGCAAGTTTGCCCCCAAGGCCTGCTCCAAAGGTTTGAGCTTGAAATATATTTTGAGAAGCAACGTGATGGAAGGTGCAGATGTAGTAACAGGAAACATTCACAGAATGCTTCAAAAACATAATAAAAATTAGAATGGACTGTGGCTGGCTCACAGGTAGGGCAAACACAAAGTAATGTGGGCTGGTGTTGCTCTGCTTTGAACTGAAGGGTTTGCACGGAGCAAACAGAAGTTTTTGTCTCCTCCAAAACAAGATACTCAAGGCACTGAGAGGCTGCCATTCAGACAGCCTCTGATGAGCCAAATACAGTCACCCCATACATCCGACTAGCAATTAACAGATTAAACAGCTGAATGAGACTTTTCTGCATATTATTACAAAACTACTCTAAGTGTCATGATCTGTAACTCTTTCTCACCAACAGGAAGCAGATAGTGCAGTTTTCTAGGTACTTGCACTTCATAAAGTAATGCACAGATATTTGTCTGACCACAGTGTACCACCAGGGCTGTACTGATAGGCTGAGACAGCATGGGCAAGACCTGTGTGTCTGTCTCCTTCTATAATAACAACGGAGACATCTGAAAATTTCTCTGCGTGTTTGCATCTCTATTACAATTCATTCTGAATGCATTTTAGTTTTTCTTTGCCCAAAGAACATCTTCCCTCTCCACAGAAACAAGTCAGGCCTTTTTCTCCATGACGAACCTCCTCAGCAAAAAATATTTACAGTTAATAAACATTTGTATTTGGTCCTGCAGCATCCATTCCAATCCTGAATACCCCCAAAAATATGTCTGGCTGATAGGCTGGTTTAGTGTTAGGAAGAATCTCAGTGTTAGAACGTCAGGAAAGCCTCTCAGAGTGGTGAATTTCACTCATATGACACAGTGAAGTGTCATATGAGTGCTAACATCTCCAATCATGTAGAAATTGCCTCCTTTTGTGCCAATAAAGCCCAGTTTACCAGACACCTTGCTCAGGTTTTCATGCTTGCTCATCTAAACTTTCTCCCAGTGATGTGTACCCAGGAGGTGGAATCCACTCTGTCACCTCCAGTTTTGCCCAGATCCTGGGTGGAAAGGTGGTGGTACCTGTGGGGGATATGGCCAGGTCAGCTAGCCAAAGTCCCTGACCTGGAAGAGGCAGAGGCCCTGAAGAAAGACCCATGCGAGACCCAGCACTTAGAGATGAGCAGAAACCGTTTCTTCACCTTCATTGGAGGAGGTGGGGTAGGCAACTGTGCAGCAATGGCCCGAAGGGGTCCCTGCTGCCTCCAACGGGCCATGAGTGGTGGCTGTGTCTCCCCCTGGCTCATGGCCAGGCACCAGAGTCAGCATGCCAGTTATTACTCCCAAGATTCATGCCAGTGTGAAGGAGATCTGCCATCATGTTTCTTATAGCCCAGAGAGCAGACATAATCACGAAAAAGCTATTCCATGTCAGGATAGAATGGAGCGTGAAGCACATCCAGTCTTTCCCCTTCATTGCCTCATGAAAGAAAGCTGGAAGTATACGTGTGTCTTTAGTCATGGTGGCCATTGCCATAGGCCCCCAGGAAGGAGAAAGCCTCTCTGCAGAAGGCCACTTCACAACATGCCTGTGAGACAACTTTCAGTAGCCAACAGACAGTAAGTTCCTACTGCTGAGGATATGTACCGAAAAAAGAGAAGAAAAATGGAACGGAAGGGAATCCAGCAAGGACTGGGCCACTGCACTATAAGCATTTCATAGAATACCACAGCTAGCTTTTAACAACAAAATACATCAAATTTTATGGAAGGAGATCGAAAAATATAAGGTAAATAAACCTTTATTTATCCAGAGACTTGAGTAAAGTCTCTGAGGAAACATGTTATTATAATTTAAAATTATGACAGTATTATAAGTTACATTATAAATCATTAATTTAAGTCAATTTGCTTCTTTTACAGTTATCTGAATATAGATAGGAAGGCATTTTATACAGCAAGTAAGGGAGAAAAAGCAAGAAAATGAAGTGTATTCTACCACTGGCATGGCCAATATTTTATTATGGCTTCATAAATCTAACTGTCCCAAACTGTCCTTGATAAAAAAGTGAAACAAATTACTGTAGTCAAGTTCCCTGTAGGTGTTAATGTGTGACATTACTGTGGTTGCAACTCTCTGCATGGTATTGAATCATTCAGCTGGAAACACAACATTACTTTCCTGCTTTGTAGCTGACTGGCATTATTTTTTGCCCAGTCAGAATCTGGCACAATAAAGGGCTTAGAGAAACTTCATATTTCAGTGCAGTTTCTGAAATAAATATCCACTAACACCCAGGAACACTGCACTGAACTTGTTTTGCTAGGAAGTCCCAACCCTGACTTACTTATGTAAAGATCTTGTTTGCTTTTCAAAGAAGGTTAACAGAAGTAAACCCCACCTTATATCTACACTGGATTTTTTCATTCAGAATCACAATGTTATGATCCCAAGTCATAGGTCATACTCGTTCACATTCAACCAAGACTACTTTGGAGTTGAACGAAGTCTCTGTTTCTTCTCTCTAGTTTTAAATTTGCTCCACATCCTCTCTTCCAGTGCTACAAGTTTATCCCGCTAATAAAAGAGTTGAAGGATATAGCTTAGAAGTTCCCTAGCAGTATGGTTGACTGTCCTTCCTGGTCCTTCATTTTTCAGAAAGAGATTTTAAATTAGCTATGCAATCAGTTTATTGCAGCTGAAAATGAGTGAACGCTTCTGAACTTAATTTTTCACAAGAACACAAAACACCTGGTGGTACTTGATGAAAAGTCCTACCTGCAGGTGATGTCAATTGCTGGAAGGGATAATAGGTTAATAAAAGGGTATAATAGATTTTCTCAGGAGCATTCAAAAAATGCAAAGGTAGTTCTTGTACTTACAGAGACATTCAGAGTTCACTGGTTGACTGGAATATCAGATGCAAACTACTCTCTTCCCTCAATCACAAAATAGGGAGATTTTATCAAAGTCTAGACATCGATTTAGAAGCTGCCTTAACATTTGAAAAGTTGCAGGAGTAACTGATAAAATACTGAAATAATAATAAAAAGTTATGTTTTAAATGTCCTCATGTATTTGTTACCATAATTCAATACCACACACTAGTGTGTTCAGAATTCATGGATTTATATCACCTACAGCACAACTGTGTTAGTTACAATCTTTCACTGGTAGTCACCACAGAGAGACTAAAAATTGAATCTTTGGATAGTGATCCAGCTCTGCAGTCCTAATCCAAGTGCCACTTTCCCTGGTAACTCCCGGATAGGGTTAAACCAAATGGTGGATTGTGATGCAGAACAGGGTACTGTGACTCTGAAGTCACAGCTGTATAGGAGACAAGTTGCACAACAAAATCCCTTAGTTTATTAATCAAATACACTGAATTTTCTGAAGAAATATTTTCTTTTTAAATAATATCCTGAAAAAGAAGTGAGTAGGAAGAAAACATTTTCATGAGTCACTTTAAAAACCATCCAGCTGGTTTTATCTTACTAGTGACACAGCAACCTGAGATCAGTCACCTCTAGCAATATTTTATCTTTTAATTAAAAGAGGCACCAGCTGAGGTTTGTTTTTCAGCTTCTTCTTTGCTGAATACTTTTGAATCAAAATGCTTTCCATAGACACTGAATTTGATATCTCAAATGTTACTATAACTAAGGTCTTCTGATATAAGAGTCTGACTATGACAAAAAAACTACAGCATAACTTATATTGATGTTATCTTGCTATTTTATGCAACCACCTTCCAAAAAGAGGTTTCTTTTAACTGAAAAGAAAAAGCATTTCATGTTTGTAAGAACTGAGAAGATAAGTGTCTTTAGTTTACTAAGGTGTGCTAAATATTAAAGCTACTTTTCCAGTATTTTCCATTTATTATTAATAATAAATGCTTTATTTGTTCTCAGATTGTCACATTCTCCTTTCAGTTTCACCAGTTGGATAATGAAGCCCTGTGAATGAAGTGAATGAGATCTGAGGATTTCACTGGATTATATACATATATATTACATATATACACACATGCACAGAGAAGAATATATAGGCTGTTCAATAGAACTGCTACACCAAGCAGAAATAAAACTATTTCCAAACCTGGGCTAAGAGACATCATTTATACCTGCAGTCCATCTGTGGAAGCAGAGAACTCGAGTTCACAGTGAGTCAGAAAAGATGATGATGCCTCCTGTCTGCCAATTTCTTCTTATAAATGCACAATGATTGGAGGTTATCTACAGCTCTCCAATGATTGGCTCAGCACTGGGTTAAAGAAAAAACAGAGACAATTGGTTTAATACCAAATAACATCAAAACACTGTGGGAATCAAGTGTGCTTGCCGTAAAAAGTAGAATGCCCATGTCTTTTTCCCTACCTACTCCTGGTATACTCAGGTGTTCCATAGAGGGATCCATCACCTCTTGGTAACCAAAACAGGGGATGATAATCCACTGGTGAAAATAGCCTCCTCTCAGGCTGCACTGCAGTAGGGAAGGATGTGTCAAGGGCACGGCATGAGTATGCTGTTTACTGAGCTCTTCTTCGGAGCGAATCTCTATGATGCACCCAGTGATTTCAGGCATATTATTGAATCTCAATTGTCCTCTCACCGAACAGACAAGAATAGACTTGGCTATAAAAAGAAAGGACCTGCCACTCAGTATTCATAGTTTGCTCCAGTGTGGAAAGATACACTGACAAAAAGGATTTGCTGGGTGAGTGGAAAAAAATATTACTATGCAAGTGCTTATAAAACTCACTAATATAGGTTGTCCAGAATGACCTGGAAAACTGTAGTCCCAGTTTTCTTTAGGAGAGCTAGATGCTAACTATGCCTTTTTTGGGGCTGTGTACCAGGACTCACATGGCAAAGGCTGAGCCCTCTTGAGCCAAGGCTGAGACCCCTTAAGCCAAGGCTGATGGAGATTTGAGAACTACATCCTACTAGTTGCTATAATTCAAAGGATGACAATGACCTTTTCTGCCACTCTCCCTTAAAAATTTAGGCTTTGCCTTAATCCTCTGCAAACTATCTCTTCCACACTGGAAGTTCCCTGCACGTTTATGCGTGACCTAGAACTAGGTCTATAGGGTCTCACCTGGGACTGGATCCCACCATGAGTACTGTAAGAGGTACTTTCCAATAGTCTTCTCATTGCAGGACCTGAACACCCACCTCTCCCAGCAAACCCTCCCAGGCTTTCCAAAGTCTGACTGGAGTTACACACAGCACATCTGGGCTGAATACTGCTTCTCAGACCTTTGAATGCAGAACGATGTTTCACAACAAATTTAACTTTACATGAACCTAGCGCACTACTCTTTTCTGTTGCCATGTTCTTTTGAAGATATCTGATGGGGGGAATGTAAATCATTCATGGGGAACTAAAAATATTGGTAGTATGGAGTGATGTTTTCCCTTTGGTCTCAGATGTTTATCAGCTACTCTGTTCTCTTGGTTGCTATTAAAGATTTTAAATTTAAAATAAGCAAGTGAAAACAAGTCAACATTTCCTTAAGGACGTACTTTTTTTTTGTTTATTTTGTTTTCCCAAATTAAAAGGTAACATGTGAAGTACAAATAAAGTATTTTATTAAATTAATATTCAGGAATTAGATCTAGACTTGGGCTTTGACTTCTGTTTAATTAACTGGTGACATTTTAGGGATCATCTGGTCCACCTGCATCCCCCTTTCCCTCCTTTTAGATGTTATATAACTACATTTCAATGACTATACTCTACTCAAGTTACTCTACTGGTAACACCAGTGTATCTGAGAGCACTCAGTTTTATTCACTGGATTGACTCCTCATTTGCCTCAATATAACACCAAAAATAGAATGCGGCTTCTGTGTACATGATACCAACGTATTTTATTCCTTATATTCCTTATATTTTATTCCTTATGTATAAGATTTACAAGAATACCAAGAAGATGTCTGGGGAAGAGATGGAGTTATGTTGCTTGGGATTTATGCATTATAGCTTGCAAATGACTTTATTTGCTGCATTATTCACAAGAAAATAAGTTTATTATATTCTAAGCTACTCTTGTTCAGAGAACTGTAGAGCAAAATTAATCACTAATCAATAATTAATGAAAATAAATGACAGATTTGTGGAATAAAGGCAGATTATTCAGTCAGAAAAGGGAATTCATTCACATTGTGCAACTGCAAGGAACTGTGTGTGTCAGGAAGAGCCTCTCCTGTGAAGGCAGAGCACCAGGGTTCAAGTCTGTGGTTCTCCCCTGCACTGGAATGCTTATAGTACGGTTTGCGTGGAGAGATGGAAAAAGTTGTCTCCTATGTCCAAACTCTAATGGAACAGGTTGTAAAAGAGGAGTGGGAGGAGGGTTTAAATTGGATTTTGATATCCTTCTTGATACCTGATGATCCCAGCAACTTGGAAATTTGTTGGGCCAGTTATTCCTGGCCAGTAACTCCTTTGAGAAGATGACACTTTTGACACTACCACACTGAATTGCTCAGAACTGTCTCCACATTGAGGGACAGTTCTCTCTTAGATGTGTCTCTGTTGGCCCGGACAAGGAAGAGAGCAGGATCATGGTATTCATCTTGTATATCCTTCATGTACGAAGTTCTAGGTGCTGCACACCCATTTTCACATTTTAGTTGCTCTAAAATAGAATCGTAGAATCACTATGGTTGGAAAAGACCTTCAAAATCATCAAGTCCAACTGTAAACCATTTGACATGATGCCTGTTAAACCATGTCCCTAAGTGCCTCATCTACACGTTTCTTGAACACTGCCAGAGACGGTGACTCCACCACTTCCCTGGGCAACCTGTCTAATGCTTCATTACTCTTTCCATGTAGAAATTCTTCCTAATGTCTAACCTGAACCCCGCCTGGTGCAACTTGAGATCATTTCCTTTTGTTCTATCTGTAGCTTTTGTGGAGAAGAGATCAAGCCCCACCTCACTACAACCTCCTTTCAGGTAGTTGTAGAGAGCTGTAGTGGTACTCCTGAGCCTTTGCTTCTTCAGACTAAATAACCTCAGCTCCCTCAGTCGCTCCTTATAAGGCCTATGCTCCAACCCCTTCACCAGCTTCATTGCTCTTCTTTGGACACACTCCAGCACCTCAATGTCTTTCTTGCAGTGAGGGGCCCAAAACTGAATTCGAGAGGCAGCCTCATCAGGGCTGAGTACAGAAGGATGGTCCCTTCCCTGGTCCTGCTGGCTACGCTGTTCCTGATACGAACCAGGAGGTCATTGGTCTTCTTGGCCACCTGGGCACATTGCTGACTCATTTTCAGACAGTTGTTGACCAGCCCCTCCCAGTTCCTCTTCTGCTGAGCAGCTCTCCAGCTGCTCTGACCAAGACACCTAAGACAGGATTGCATCCACGTGGGTTTTGAATATCTTCAAAGAAGGGGACTCCACAACCTCTCTGGGCAACCTGTTCCAGGGTTCTGCTATCCTCACAGTAAAAAAGTACTTTCTCATATACACGTGAAACATCCTGTGTTTCAATGTGTACCCATTACCCCTTGTTCTGTCACTGGCCACCACCGAGAAGAGTTTGGCCCCATCCTACCTACATCTCCCCTCAGGTATTTGTGTATATTGATAAGATCTCATATATTGATAAGATCCCCTCTCAATCTTCTCTTCTCCAGGCTAAACAAACCTAGCTCACTTTTGGTTTTTGCTCATAAGATATGCCAGTCCCTTAGTCATCTTCCTCGCTCAAGGCTAAGCCCTCTCTAGAAGTTCTATGTTCCTCTTGTAATGGGAAGCCTGGAACTAGACACAAAATTTTGCGTGTGGCCTCAACAGAACTGAGTAGACAGGGAAGATCATCTCCATTGACCTGCTGGCAACAAAGGTCACCAGGTCTAGGGCTAGGTCAACAGCAAATGTAGTCCTAGCACAAGTCTCAATATAGGGCTACATTTCCCTTGGCATGCCCTTTATAGCCGCAGTCCCCATGCGGCTCTAGGCTTTCTTTCTCTCTTAAGTCTAGTCTTAGCTCTAACCCTAACACTAGACCTAAGCCTGTGGTCACTAGGTCTAATGCTGGCTTAATGGCAAATAAGTTCCTGTCTTGAATCTCTACTTAGTGCTACATTTCCTCTGGTATGCCTCATCTTAGCAACATGAATGGAAAATCTCTCAACATTTATAAGGAATACAAGAGTAAAGGGGGAGTAAAGGGAAATCGATTCAGTGGATGATCTCTAAAATATAAGTACTCTGCATCGATTCCTGATTAAATCTTGTTTTGTTTACTCAATCAATAGACAAAAGTCCTCCCAGTTCAGCAATCAGGAAATAAAGAGGTTGTCTTTTTTTCATAAAGGTGAGCCCTTCAGTGCAGGTTTAGAGTGTGCAAGAGCTGCTCAATGAAGCTCTAGTCCCAACCACCAGTGCATGATTAGTGTGAAATATTCAGTGATTTGTATAATTATTTCTACCTTTCTTTCTGGATGGTTTTATGAGTGTTCATGTTTGAATTGGAGGAATGACTACTGTCAAAACTTACTGTTGAGAATAAAATTGTCTTCCTGGAAGTCAAACTGTATATAAGAAAAGAAGTGAGCTTTTTTAACTTTATTGTCCTTCACTTTAGCTCATATAAATGTGTCCTGTCTTGTTCCTAGTCTCTTTTATGTCCATTTCTTAGCCCTAATGGCCAGACACTCACCATACACTATTTGGAGTGTATGGTGAATGCATCATATAGGACCAGTTGTTTTAACCTGTTCCTGATTGAAAGCCTAAGGAATGTGCATTTTTGCACATTCAGCTTTTTAACTACAGAAAAGTTTGAAATCCCATTTTGAAGCCATGCTTGCTCAACATCCTGAGACTAAGTTATGATTCATCATAATTTTAGCATTCAAACAACCAACAAAGCAGAGGTTTCATAGCTGAAGGAACTGCATTTTGGCATCTCTTCCATACATCATTATCTGTTCCTTATCTACAGAATTCTGCTTACGTCTGCTTGCCTAATTCATATTCCATCTATGGTTGCGCTAAACAATGAGCCTGTATGTCATATGACTTTGAGAACAAGGGATCTTATTTTTATAAGTTATATGTAGCATAACAAGAGTTTGTTGCAGCATTAATTGTAGTTTTTGTACTGAAGGAATCATATCTGAAGAAAACAGTCCTGTTTTTAATTCTGAATTGGTCAGTCACTTGATTTTATCACCAGTCAAGGTCCCTTTACATCCAGAATCTCCTTGCTGTTCAAGCTGATAAAATACAATCAGATAGAGGTGTTAGCCTTTATGTGCTTCTTTTTATCTTGCGTATAATCCATGAAGCTATTCACTTTATCCCATTTGGCTTTTCCCGTAACTGATTGAAAGAGGTTCTCGAAATAGCTTATCACGCCAATGCTGTGCAGAAATAAACAGCTTGCGTAATATCATTTCCTTTCAACTTTCTTACATTCACTTGTTCTTCTATAAACAAGTCTGAGCAGGAAAAATCTGATAAAGTAAGTCATTGCTATGCTTTTTTTTTTATAAAAGGGCATGGAATTACACGAATAACATCATATCACTTTAAAGTTGTATGGTCTTGCAAGTTCTCCTTTGAGACATGAAGTCTGTCCAAATAAGCAACATAAAAGTGTTTTTTATCATTAGTGGTCATTTTTGTTGGGCTGTATGAGTGGGAAGCAGAAGTGGAATGAACACATGTTCATCTTGCAGGATGTAGGACAGATTGTACAGGCTTCACCAATTAAAAGATCCTTTTTGCTTGTAGTCAGTTTGTTTCTCCATGGCCAATGGCAGGTAGTAGCATTATTTTGAAGCAATGTCTTTTCCAAAGTAAGACGAAACAGGACTTTGTTTTCATTCTGGAGCTGATCTTCAGTTTCGTTAGAGATTATATTATAGTCTTATATTATTATGCAGCAGAGTGGTAAAAAGTGGGAAAAATAGCCTTTTTCAAATGGTATACACAATGTAGAGTTTTCTTTATTCTTTTTCGGATTTACATCTGTGATGCCTGAGAGTACTGGATATAGCCTGAAAGCAAACTAATTTGAAGGGAAGTTTAATTAAAGCTGAAAAGAGTCTATTAGAGAAAAACATCTATTTTAAGTATTTCATACAACCTGAATGACACAGAGTGTGATGAGAGAAGGCCTAAAGTTTTGGGTTCTATATTCGTCCTGATGGTCCCCATGGCTGAGTATGGAAACTTCATTCTGCCCTGGATCAGCTAAATGTTGAATCTCCATGGGAAGAATCAGGCTCCCTCTTATCAGCTGGTACTATGTCCATTGCTCAAACAGCTCTCCAGACTTCCCTGGATACATGTCCTCATCCACGCTAACTCTTCAAAAGTAGCAAAACTGCTGTAGAAAATCTGAGTTGACCTTCTGGATTTTCTGGATAGGGACTTTATCTCAAAGTGCTACACAAAAAGCATGTGGTGCCCTTAATGCAACTCTGACAGCCTTGGCTATTTTCAATTTTCCAAGTCCCTTTAGTGGAGTAGAGGCAGAATTGTGGTGCCTGTTTGCCTAAGCCTGTATTACAACAGTGATTTGTTTCTACCTCTGTGATAGTGGGGTAACTTCTACAACTGTGGTTTGTCATTGAACATTATAAATGTCAGTAGGTACAGAAAATCTGGAATCATAACGATAAATTATCATCCAATCTCTGATTTTATATTTAGGCCTTGTTTAAAATTAAATTTTGCTTTAAACCTCCTCTTTCATTTAGCTGAACTTAGCTATGGATCTCAACATTTGCCTGCTCTTTTATATGGGATCCATGGATTGAATTGTTTTTCAAATTTCTGCAAACAAAAAATCATTCTAGATTTTCACCTTTAATTGAGCTCAGAATCTCACGGGAAATCACTGTAAAGCTTACACAAGAAAAAGTATGATGATAGATATCAAATAGGGCAATTTATGATTCTCAGCTCCAGTGACTATGACAAGTCAGTTTATGAGAAACAAAGTAAACAAAACACAAGGCTAAATTAGATTAATAGTCTCTGTACTTTACAGAGGAAGAATAGTTTGTGCAACCTGAGAAATCTAAGCAGAAATAATTGGAGTTCTGATAAGAGCTAGTGTTTAATTATGGTTGACAAGAACTTAATTATTTAATCAAATAAGGTTTTATTACTAATGCATCTATCTTTAGAACACTGACAGAAAGAGAAGATTTTTAAAGATGTTTTTACAATAATGTAGGTTGACAAGTTCCAAATATGATAAGAAGCTTGATGTAAGCTGTTGACTTTTTATTAATACAAAAGGATTTGTCCATGAAGCAGTTGGCTTTTAGCAAAACCTTTTATTGTATCATCAGCTGCAATAACCTTGCCTTCATTTTTCTTGTTAACAAAAATGTAGGAACAAATTGAATATGATACAGTGTGAGGAAGGAAAATGGAATTTGCAGATAAGAGAATGGATACAGAATAGTTTGGGGATTTTAGGAAATGGAACCTTTTGCACTTAAGAATATAGGCTGACACCCAAAATGAAGGGGTTGTTAATATGCATGCTTAGAACTGCCTTTAGCATAATAGGAGTTATGTACTTATATCAAGTAGAGAAATGACCATACATTTCTTTGGAGATGAAATGGGTCAGCCTTAAAAACACACAGTCCAAAAGCTTCTGGTATCTCACTTCCAGTGATAGTGAAACAATAAAAATGGGAATTACACAGAAAGTGGTGAGTGCTAACAAAAGGCCTTTCTCTGAACAAAATGAGATAACCAGCTGGATTACAGAAAATGGATTTTATTGTGCCCGTGGATTGCTCCTTAAGGCCCTGATGCTTCAGAGTTCTGAGCTTACTGTTTTTTTCTAAATTCACAGTGAAAAGAAATATCACATAGTCAACAAATGATTGGCAAGTGCCCCAAGACTATAATGATTAATTAGGTTCCAAATAAGCAGGAGGGTGAGTTACATCTTCTGGAGAACTCAAGCAAGGGCATTCAGTCTTCATGCAGGAGCCATATTGCTGAATAAACAGGCAGGATCTACTGCAGATGGTGCTCATATGCTATTTGCACTGGCTAATTTGAATCTGTTCTTCCCCCTTGAACAGTGGCTTCCTAAATTATGCTTTCAAAATGCCAAGGCTAAAAACTGGAAGAAGGAAATATTTCAGACTCTTTTAAAACACCTACACAGTGGCAGTTTCATAAAATAAACTCCTGCATATACTCATGCATGTCCCAAATCCAGTGATCTGATATCAAGATCTGTTATAAAGCCCAAACTTTTTGACACTGAGGAAACTCAGGATGATGTAGAGGCTGAAAGTGCTTAGATATAAAAATATAATGACTTCAGTAGAGCCTTTTCCCCTTTGTATGCAATTCCTGCAGATGGAAAGACAACTTTTTCCTTGGCTGCTGGGAGAACGTTCTTCAAGTGTTAAAAATGTGCATTTTCTGAAAGGATCATCAACTATCTACTATAAATCTCCAGAGGCAAAAAGGGAACAGATTAGTCCTGGCTATTCTCCCCCTGAAATGAGAAAAAAAAAGCAAGAGGAGAATTAATTGCTGAGACACAAAAAATACTTGATCACAGAAGAAAACTGCTTCCATAACTAAACAGCTAGATCTTGCCAATTTCATTTGATTTTGTACAAATTTCTTTTTTTTTTAGATTTTTTTCAGCAACTTATTCCAGTGTTATCAAAATCTGACAATTTTTTCTCTTCATGATAGTCAAGCTACAGGAAGGTACTGGAGTTATTATGTAGATGCCTTTTATCTGTAGAGTCACATACAAGTCACTTCTGGACAAGTAAGAAATCTTCTCTATATGGTGTTGAAAATGATAAAGTAAATTACAAAGATCAGTACTGGCAAGAGGGAAATCTCTCATATCGAGCCTTTAATTTTCCTTTCTGTGATGTATACGTCTTTTTGCCAAGAGTGCAATTGAACATTGTCAACTGCCATAAGCAGTTGGTGAGTGCTTGTCTTACTCCTTCTGTGCTGTTAGTTATGATTGAAACTTATCATTTCAATTCTGTAAGGAATTTGATTGCATGTTTTCTTTGGAAATGGAAAATAAACAAAAAAACCCAAGGAATGAAAAAAAAATATTAACAAATATTGACATGTCCAAATTAACACAAACTGTTTGAATAAGCACTGTGTTGCTTTGGGACCTGAGAGCGTTGTGTGAAGGACATTGTAAAAATTAAGGTCTGTGACACTCACAAAATGCTTGAATAAACTTTGACCTAAAGTTTTAGCAAAAGTAAAGTAAGAGTGGTAAAAAGCAGAAAAAGAAAGTGCCTGCCTGTCAATTGATAGCAGGCCTTGTAGACTTACTTCTCTCTCAGAGTTTATGAATATGCAACCAGCCAAATTTCTATCTTTTGACCTTGTAAATGCCACTGTGGGTGGAGACCTGACACACTCTGCCTCACACGTGGGGTGACAGACAGTCTCTGACCTTGATGTATCTGCTTACAACGCTATGAAAGTCTATAAAAACATTGTAAGACAATTCTTTTTTGCACATAACATCGTATAACTTTCATATATCAATGCTATTCCACCAGGCAATTACAAAAATACCTGTATTTGTAAACGTATCAAATACCTGAAAATGCTTAAACCATCTTCAGTATTTGCTACATACCTTTCATTACAACCTGTCCAGGGTTTTCTATTCTGTTCAGTCAGCTGAACCTGAGTGCAGGATAAACAGTAATGTCTTTGCTAGTAACAGCCACAGACTTTGTACTAAGTTTACAAGCTAACAAAGAGAATAAGCTGCTTAGCATATGCAAAACCCACGGTGTGTAGTATGTGAAGATACAACGTGCAAACTGAAGAAGAAAGATCAAGGTGCAGATTGTTTTAGCAAGCTTATACAGTAGCACCAAACACACTTGAGAATGAGAAGGAAGAAACTACCAATCGGAGCAGTATCGTTCTCCTTGTGGAAATGGAATTGGGATACTGATGCCTCATTGTTACCATCCTGCCCCAGCACAACAACCTTAGGACCTGGAAAGGCTATGGGGTGTGAGTGTGAAAGCAGAAAAAGGTATAGATACTGGGAAGTATGCATAATGGTTTCTGCTGTATTATTATTGAGACCTTTTCTGCAATGGTATTCTTTTTTTCTATTTGCTTAGATGACACTTGGACAACACTAACTCTAAATTGTTACCTTGGCATATAAGGCATGTTCCTTTTGCTCATAATAAGGTAGCAACCCATTTTGATATATACTTTGGAGAACTACAACATATTAAATTACAAATTAAAATTACACTGGATATAAAATATATGCATAGATTCCTTACTTTTATGTCTTAGATAGAGGAAAGCATTTGTTCATAGTCTTTCTCACTTTAGTGTTCTCAAGAACTGTGATTTTGAAACACTGTTTCTGTATAGGAAGAATATGGAAATGGGACCCAATTTAGAAAAACTCCCTCATCAAACTTCAATCCCCTCATAAAACTTATGAAGTGATTTTTTCTTCTCCTTACAAACTAACACTCACTTCATGAGCTTCTAGTTTTCAGGATTGTGCTTAAGCTATTTAAATTTTGTATCTACATTATAAACTTGGTCAACGGGTTAAATAAGTGATAATGAACTCCTTGGTACCATGGCTAGACTATTTCCTCACTTCTAAATTGACTGTCTAAAATTTACCTTGGCTGTCTATTGCACTGTAATCTTTGGTGGCTATCTACTCACCGTGTCCAGATATGTAGAGAGCAAAATAACTATATTTTTCATTTGGTCTTGCCTACAAACACTCAAGTAATTTTTCCATATGTTTTTGCTGCAGAATGTTCATAACCAAAGTATGCTGAGAGAATCTGCTTGACTTTTAAGGTCTCTTTATGACTTCTAGCTCAGCTGAGAGGGCATATTCATGGCTGCATAGCTGCAAATTTACTTCAGTAGGAAAACCATCATTGAGAACCAGCTGCTCTACAGATTTCTTCAGGATAGTCCTGCTGAGAATGGAGGATGCCTCAGTCAAGCACAAAGTTTAACTATCAGACTTGAGTGACTTCACTAACCCAGTAAGTGCTACCTCAGGAGAAAACATATCAAAGTGAGCCACACAGAGAGCTCCTGCATCCCAAACTCTTCTAGTTTCTACCCATCTTAACTCAACATCACAAGAGCACTCTGCTGTGGACAAGCCTTATCAGCTTAATGTGGCTCACGGGAGCTCCTGCAAACAGTCAAAAATGCATCTGATCCAAGTGTCAGTCTAGCTGTGGCTCATCATGTGCATTACATGTCCCAGAGATACTGACCTTGTTGTGGACAGTTTAACTTGATATTTCAAATTGGCTCATAATCATGATGAAATTGGTCATCCTTGCCTTGAGAAGCGAAATAACATTAAAACGTATCAATAAACGCACTCAAAAACTGAAGTGTTTGTGGCCACTAAGTGACAGAAAGGGAAAGCAGTTCCGAGACCTCACGTTTATTCTCCTCTGGGTGAGCTGATAAAATAGGATGAAGGTTTTCAGTGACCGTTGCAATATTAGTATATCTATCCAAAAGGTTTTCTAAATAAAGGGGGAAGTTGGTGACACTGGAAGACACTAAATGTCTCTAGGGAGAAATGTCTATATACAAGACACAACATCAGTAATGTTTTAAATATGAAATAAATGAACAGGAAGGACTAACTTTTAAGTTTTAACACATTGTTGCAGTCTTAAATAATAAGGGCCTTTGTAGGCCTGTTTTGGTTCATAAAAAAAAATATGATTTTCAGTTTACAAGGCCTATTCTTATAGAATGTTTATGCAGCTTAAAGCCAAATGGCAAATAACTTGCCTCACTTTGTTTGTATTAAATATAATAGCTGCTACAGTATTTCAATCTTTTAATTTATACCTGATATTGAACCTGCAGTAATTGTAATACTCTGCACTGAAAATTGCAACTGGGGATGAATAAATTATCACACATTTTGAAGCTTTTTTTTTAAAGTGTCAGTCAAGTGACTACAGTGTTTTTCTTATGTTTTGTGTTATTTTTGAGAATACTCACTTGAAAGCATTTTTGTTCACTTAATGTGGAGTTTCTGGGGTCTGTTGCATAAACATTTCTCATTTCATGATTCACTGATCTGAAGTACCACAAAGGCCCCTTTGGAGATGTTACAGTTGATCATTTCCATCTGCCTACCATATATGCCTGAAGTCCACAGATGCTACTTACTAAAATCTGTAGAGCATTTTAGAGAAATACAATATCAGCTTAATAATACTGCAGGCAATTTCTGTAATTTCATCC
Organism: Crypturellus undulatus; assembly: GCA_013389825.1. NCBI lineage: Eukaryota > Metazoa > Chordata > Aves > Tinamiformes > Tinamidae > Crypturellus > Crypturellus undulatus. The sequence goes on along the minus strand of VWPW01006703.1, from coordinate 81,695 downwards.
TTGTTTATTTAACAAATACGACACCTTTGAGTCCTACTGGGAATGAAATAACATTTTTTTTTTCTTTAAAGGACTTTGCTTCTGTGCTTGTTACTAGTAATATTTCCTTTGTGGGTTTAATTGAGGAGTGTCCTGTTCAAGACACTAGAAGAAATTTTAAATTTTGAATCTTAAATAATGACAAAAAGTAGTCAACTTGCATCATGCAACACATTTGTAAATGTTGTGTATTGCATACTATTTAATAGTCCTCTTCCCCAGTTTACAGTTTTAATAGTGTCAGCAGCATATTACTTGTGCATGGGGATATTTCAATTTCATCCTTGCCTTTGTAAATTACACATTCCACCTCCATGAATCCATATCCCAGAAGTCTAATTTTGTTTTAAGAATGGCTTCCCTTTGCAGTTAGAATTGTTTTTGTTTCTTGGAAGGAAGGAAGGAAGGAAGGAAGGAAGGAAGGAAAGAGAGAGAAAGAACAAGTGACAAGTAACATTTAGTAATACAGCAGGCTACTATCTCCTAGGAGCTGCAGGCATAATGTCAGAAATTTCCTGTATTAAAGGCACTGACCTCTGTGGGGAAGAATCCTCCAAATCTGGTGTTTGTACCATTTTGGAAAAATACTATTCACTTGTGATTTTGGCGTAAGTCAACCTACCATGTGAAAGCCATACCCATGGCTCACTTGGGGACATCTTGGAGCTGAGAGGACTCTCTGGGCATATGGGATACCTTGGGGTCTGGAAGGAGAGCTCCTGAATCCTGAAACACTGCAAAGGATACTTCATCTGTCTGCAATGTATTGCTTGGAAGAAGGCTCCTAAGGACGGCACTGGGTGTTTCCTCGAGGTATTTGTCCTGCAAGTGGGAAGCTACCAAGGGACAGCATGGTCTGAGAAACATTGTTTAGAGATGGGGAAAAAAATAAATGAGGAGTGTCTGCAGTCTGACTCTGTACTCAGCAGTGCAATGACAGAGGGACATTGCCACAGCAGACCAGACTTCTCCTCTCCCCTTGTGGAAATGTCCAGTGCTCTCTTTCAAAAATGTTTATTGTTATTGTTATTATTGTTTATTTTTATTTTTATTATTATCATACTCAGAATAATGTTCGAACCATCTGCAATAGGTGAACTGATATTACAGATGTAAGAGAATGTAAGAGAAGAGGATGTAAGAGAATAAGGGTCATCATCTGTCAGAGATTTTTGCTTCCTCTGATAAGACACCTGCTTCCTTAGGGGTCACAGACCAAGAGCAGGGACACCCTCCACAGTTCCTACTGTTTTATACTCAAAAACATGAAAACCCTACGAGAGTTTTCCTGAGAGTGTGATTGTGTGGATAGAGAACTCCCTGGGAAGAAGTAATGTCTCAGACTCCTGACTTTCTTCTATGGTCTCTTTATGTATTTCACATAAGTGATCCTTGGAGCAGAGATACTACCTTAGTGTTCCTTTCTCCCAAAGGAATATCCTGAAAGATGGACGCACAAGATACATTTCCTTGAGTAATCTGTTTAGTAGTAGCACAGATTCATGAATTCCCATCTCTCAGTTACATGCAGTGTGGGCTCCCTGTCTTGAGATGATAGGGATATAATTTCAAAAATTGAAAGCAAAGGAGGAAAATTAACCTAGCTCTCAAATTTTGACTGAATTAGGTATTACTATCCCAGAATATAAACAATAGTGCGGTCAATGATGTTTGTTTAGATGCCTAATGTGCTCAGGAAGAACTGACCATGCTCTGAGAGTATTTCAAGAAATAACTTCAGGAATTAGACAGTTGTTGCTAGGATATTGTAAGATCCAGGTGCTGAGGCAGAGCTGGACATCTGCAGAATCCACCTTGTAGCTTGGATAGCTTCTTCTTTTCTCTTCCCTTTCCCTAATGCGGTGTTTAGGGACCACCTAAAACAAATGGCAGCTGAAGGCTTCAAGAACCTAAATTTGGAAATAAACAGTTAAAGTGAGACTTATCCAGAGCTAAGTATATGTGTGTCACATTTAGCGCATGGCACTCATTTGATATTTGTGTCTCAACCTGCTTGGGTATTCTTCTGTATCATGCTGTCTATCCAGCATTTAGATAGCTAAATACCTTGTCCCTCAGCGTCCTGACTAGCACTAAAGATCTGGTGAATGCCCAGAATCATTCTTGGCAGGATTTACTGAGGCAGCGATACAACCCACTGAATCTGGAAAAATAAAAGAAAAAAAGCATCACTCTGCCTTTTTCTTGAAGGTCTCCCCTTTGACTGCTATATTTAGAACTAGCCTTCTTTAAATTGTGTGATATAAATGTATCATAGACACGATGATAGAGTTCCTGGCCTCTCTATCATTTTCTTCTGTTTTCCACAGATTTTCCTAGTGTTGAATTTACCACTAGTATCAGAGGAAATGGTGCTGCTTTTCTTTTGTTAAACATTTGGAGATAGCTTTAAAAATTCCCTTGGTGGAAAATGTACATTTACAGCTGCAGATCAGAGTGCCTTCAGGTGAAAATAGTCACTCTCAAACACAGCCAGATGCTGAAAGGCTCTTTATTGAGGTCGCACTGTTGACCAACAAAAACTTTGACTTAAAAAAATGTAAGGCAGGTGATACAGGTATATATTAAAGTCATAAATAAAAGAAGAATGAATACAAATGAACCATTGTTTGCTTAAAACTGTGTCACCATACACTGATGTATGTGTTTGGAGAAAACAATTACTTGAAGCTTGAAGGAAGATTGGGAGACAATTTTAGGCGCATGGTCCTCAGAGGAGGGGTCAATCATGTGGGGTCCCTTAGAGGACATTGTGGTTGCTAAAAGGTGAGGTAAACGTGAAAACAGCAGTTTCTAGAAAAGAGGTCCATTCAGAACTTCTAAACACAGGAAAGAAAAAGAAAAGAAAACCAAAGAAAGGACAGAAAATGGTTGGAGGCTGGTCAAGTGCTAGGGAGAAGTAACAAGAAAGCTTGCCCTGCTCTTTTACTCTTCTGTAAGCATATATTTATGGCTACCATTCAGAAGTATATTGCCTGACCCAGTGCAGATAGTCTGTAAATCAAAGGTCTAACTGAGATTTTTGATTTTACTGACTAATCAGTAACAGTAATAAAATATCCAGCAACACTGGTTTTAACTACACTAGAAATGATTGTCCTAAAGGTTAAAAAAAGACAGAATGATTTGTTCTACCTTAGACAGAGTCCTCTGGGCTGATATGATTTACAAATAGCCTAAAGATATGGTGGCATTTGAGACAATGAATGGCTTACTGTAAAAACATTTTACATTTGTTACTTCATTTTTAACCTCTTCCTCTTCTCCCATATTCACTTTAAGTTATTTTTCTGTATTTTATTTTTCATTTGTGGGCATGCCTGAAACTTTGGATGAATTACTTTACAAGTGTATGTATATGTCAGGCCAGGAATTTACCATTTGTGCCCTGTAAAATAAAGAAGGTTTTGATACATAATGTAGAATCTGAAGAGGTCAAATTTATATCATTTTGAAGATGGTGGTGCATTTTCATGTAAAGTAAGCAAAATGTCAATGTGCCAGCCAGTCACAAAGGCACCATATCCCAGGTCTATTAAAGAAAATTGCTGATTTGTCTCCTGTGTCTCAGACCTCTGGTTCAGAGTCAGACGTCTTAGAAAAGGTGCTTTCTGGAAGGAATAAATTTCAGTTGATAGAATGATTGTTAGTGCTGCGCTCTGGCTGTGGCAGGAGCTCTCTCTGCAATGGGGCAATGTTGACAAGTAGTGGTTAGACTGAAGAACTGCAGTGACCATATATCCATATGGTCATATGTATACCCACACACATGTATGTATGTATATATACTTAAAAATATATAAGGCCAGAGAGAAGTATTTTCAAAATAGTGGTGATCAGATTCCTGCTGTGCTAAGAAAATACACCATTATTTCTATCAGTAATGTTTTCCCACATTCATGGAGTAGTTTACCATGCACTGAGGCAAGAACAGACCCATTCGGTAGATTGCTCTTCCTGAGTGAGTCCTTTAGAAATACCAGTGTCTTTCCACTTTAAAGGGTAGTGGGAAACTTAGTCTAGAAGGGTTCATTCAGTCCCCTTTTCTTCCCAATATTCAGAGCTCCAAAATGAGGTGCTTTAAAAGCCAGATTTGAGCTGCCTTGGATGTGGGCCAGGGCTTTTACTGTGTATTTTTTAATGAGGCATAGGAAGACAGGTGAGGATAACAGAACTCAATGTTAAAATGTTTCAGATGAGTACCTTGCATGGCACAGCATAAATACTGTTGTTGCAAATTTGTTATTGCTGACAATAAGTGCGAGAAAAGAAAATCTCAGCTGTTTACTTTTATGACTGGCCTATTTATCCAAAAGCTGGCCTGCCTCGCATGGAATTATAGATGTTTGCTAAATAAGTGATATGTCTGCGCTACACCTGAATAAACCATTGTCATTAGAAGAAGACATACTGCACTTCCCAAAGGCATAACAATGACTAATCAAGCTATCATACTCCAATAAAAGGAGTAAATACATCAAATTGCTTCTGAAGCTATATTGTTTTGATGCAAGCATCCCTAGAGTATGCATGCTTATCAGTGATAAGTGTTACTTGGCTCTCTATTAAACCTCAGTAACTAAACTCATGAGGAAAGAAATGACAATGGAGAGATACAGAACAAGGTAATATAGGGCACAGCAACAAATGAACCATTTTGTTGATGGAACAAATTGATACTTCACAGCAAATGCCCCCACAGAAGGTGCGAGCAACTCCTGTTGAGCTGTCTAATAGCATCAGCGTGCCACCCCCGGGATGGTTGTAGGCCAAAGGCTAGAAATAAAAAGAGATGACAACAGAAGGAAGCAGATAGATTTAAGAGATAACATAAAGTCACCTAGATTTTTCCTGGTAGGTTCATTGCGGACTATTTGCTTTTCATGACAAAACAGGAATTAACATTTCCATGTTATTGTTATTAGTTCTTTGGCTTTTGTTAGTTTCCCTGAACCATACTGACATATTAAGTCTCTAATTAAATAAAAGTATCTTGTTCAGTGCAAACAATGTGAAGTGTGACAATTCCCATTCACATCCTATTCAAGCACTTTTCTAAGTATGACTATGAGAAATCTAGAATGACTCATCAGATATATAATAATAATAATTTCATTTCGTATTTGATTAGATTCAGAAGAGTGGACTTGAAGTCTGAGACTCTTCTTTCAATCAGTTTGAAGTATTGGTGGACATGGTCAACTTTACTCAGTTTTCTACAATGCAATCAGCATTAAATGTTTCTCAGAAAGGAGAACCATCATTATAATCCGCAAACACCTGTGCAAATTCATTCTCAGTTCTGATATATATAAATGTTAAGTTAAGCATAATAGTAGCTGTTGTTTAGACACTGTGATGAGAAGACACAAGGAGAGGAGCTGGGAAAAAGCTGGCCTAACACTGAATTTACATTGGCAAAACAAAAATAATTTTAATCAATTTAATCAAACTGGATATGTCATATAATCTTGCCTCTTTATATGATTTAAGCCAAGACAAATTGAGTAAAATTATCACACACTCTTCAATGATTTGATAAATTAATTAATTCCCTTTATTCTAGTTTGGGTCATCAAAGCTTGGGTAGGGATCCATGTGTTCAGGCCTATAGAAGCAGTATGAATTCTTAAGCTTCAACTTCTAGCCATTTGCTTTTTTTTTTTAACTTTTTACACTTTTGGCAAGGTTACTGGAAAAATGTTCAATACAAATGATCCCCAAGGGTCCTTATTAGAAACACATCTGTTCAATGATGGCAACTAACTGTTTGCAATTACTGTAATGTCTATTTAGTTAGCTAGTTTGGAATTCTTCTAATCTACGCAATGTTTATTTTGTGGTTTCTTTTTATGATTTTGTATTTTTCATTTCAGTGAAAGCACCACCGGAAGGAAGACAAAACCTTTTCTAAAGACATTAAGAAGACCCTTCTTGAATTAAATTACCAACAGTACCATTCTCAGCTAAGCTTTACAATCTCAGAAAAAAAATGACAATCTAGTTTGACAAATTTTCCCTTTAAATCAAAGTTAATTTGATTTGTTCCCCTCTTTAATTCTATGTTAACAGAATGCTATATCAGCTGTCCATTATTTGTCTGGTATTGTATCAATATGATAAACTGACAAATGACAAACTTTAAAAATGTTAAAGCAGTTATTTTCTTTTTTCTCATATTACTAAGATTTCCTGTTAATCAAGATTGTTGAAACTCTGCATCAGTGTTCACCCGTCTCCTCATCTTATTCTTTGAAGACTTCTAATTACATATTATTCAGGTAAGCTAAAAAGTTTAACACTATTGCCTTCAGTTTCATATCCTTGGTCACCAATGGAGTAGGTTGTATGATCTAATTGAAGAAGTTGTTTTCTGCATTATTAATCTTCTATCATTTCTGCCTCATAACTGACCTGAACTAGGTTTTTCTTCTGTTTCTAACTCATATAGACTTTATATATATATATATATATATATATATATATATATATATATATATATGTATATGTACATATATATATATATATTCTGTAGTCAACTTCCTGCACTTTTCTTCTTTCTATAACTGTTTCCTCCACTTTCCCATATAAATTCCCTATAACTTCTATGGATTATTCCCAATACCCCAACATCCAATGTGCCCCCCTCTGCTCTTGCTGGGGTTTCATTCTGCTTGGAAACAACCAGTATAATCAAGTCATGGTGACTTAACTTGGGGAAGGACAGCGTTGTTCTGCGATCAAGGCAAGTTTAGCTAGTGAGATGAGCTCTAACATAGGACTTATAATCAAATTATATATAAAATGCATATATAGGCTTTTCAGTATTTTACAGGCACTAGTAGAATGCTTTTGAATGGAAAAACTTCTTTGGCAAATTTTGATTGAATGAAATAGCTTTTTAAGGAAGGAGGATAAAAAAGATTTGACCATTGTTTTGCTAAGATTAAAATATCTCATCTTTCTTTGTTTGACCTCTAGTTTTTTGAAACTCTTGCAGAAGAAAAACATTTTGATATTTAAATTGGAACATATTAAATAAAAACATCTAATGTAAACACTGTATACTTACAGCTACTCCCTAAACAAAAATAAAAACAACAAAAAAGCACCCCTAAATGTCTGTCTAAATGTCTAAGAGACCAAAATGGATCACACACAACTTTCAAATCCTCAAATTCTCCTGAAGCCACCATACATGACATGTACTTCCTCGTGACACTATGTTGTGCTAGGTAATAAGGCTGGAGTACACAAACTGGAGGAAATGAAGAACCTTTCCCTTGTACTGAGACAGTTTATCTGAGCTTTTTATTTTATATTATTTTAGTTTTGTCTTTGAACAGAACAAATAAGTTGAAAAGGAACCATGGATGAGATATAAAGAATGGAGCTGAGACAATTGAGCAAAACCTCCCTGGCTTTTTGCACGCATTAGTTGCTGTCTGGTGCCACACATCTTACTTCATATTCAGAAGCTGCAATCCCACCAGGTCTGGCAAATCTCTCTGCTCCATGCAGATCATGCTTATATTTACCCTGGTTTTTCTTATTTTTATATGTCCTCTTTGGCATGCATAAATCAAGGGATTTATGCAAGGGATTGCATATTTCTATGACAACTTTCTAAACAGTCAGAGGATATCAATACCAAAAAAAAAAAAAAGTAGGCAGATTAAAATTATAAATTCTCTGTAAGTAAAAAGAAAATAAATGAAAAGATACATCTTTCAATCAAAGACTGATGAACAGTATGCAGGAAGAACAGAAGAAAGGATGACAAATGTTCTGATTTTAACCCAAAAACATCCCTGAAGAGTTCCCACTTCCCATAGAAAGCTTGAGGTTTCGTACAGCAACACAAACAAGTGATGTTACATATAGCTGCATCACCGAAGAATACAGTGAGTCAAGGGAGAAGAGTGGGAAAACTGCAAGCAGGGTAGGCAGCCCTCCCAGGGCTGCAGGAGAGGAGGCCGTCGCCGTCTCAGGATTTCCAGCTGCTTCTCCCCAGGCAGCAGAAGGGAGCTGTTTTTAGCAGCCATTTGATGTCTCCTGGAAAGATTTGATCTCGCCTTGATGTTGCTGATGCCGTAATCAATGGTAACAGTATAATTGTAGGGCCACAGAGGTTACCTGAAGGCAGAGGGCAGAATTAAGAGCTTCGCTTTAGAAATCATTTGCTACTATCTGCAGCAAAAGTCTGTGTAGGTTGTCAGGTAATGACTGAAAATAGATGAACTTTCAAATAAAAATATTATAAAGAATCTAAATGCTTATAAGATTTCAAAAGAGCTTCACATCTGAGTTTAAGTGACAGAGAATAATATGAACTTTCATTATAATGTACAGGTTTTGTCCTGGTAGAGTTTAAACCAAACTCTAACAATTCAAAAAAGCTGTCACATAAACCTTAGCAAAGACAAAATATGTCACTGAGTGATCTAAGTCCATGAAAGGGAAATTAGGAATATTGCTTTTTGAACATATAAATTCAATAGCCTGCTTATCTCAGAAAACTCAACCTCTTCCTGCTCAGATACCATTTATGAATGGAGGCACTGAAATTAGGAGATATTAATTACAAAACATCTTTCTTAGAAACCCAGAAAGAACTTATTACACTAAATCAAAAACATAAACCTAGCTCCACACAGAGTCATCTGCTGTCAGTCACTTTTAAGCATAAAAAAGAAACACATTTTTTTTAGCAATCTCATAAGATGACAAGTGTCAGTAACATCATTTGTCCAACAGATATCTTGAATTGAAACAGACATATCAGAAAGTTTGGAATGACTTCCCATTGGACTGTGGAAAGTTTACAGTTACTATTCTTTCTGGGTGAAGAGCAATATTTGAGGAAGGTTGATACAAAGTCTTGTCCTTGTTTCTTTTGTATGATTATGATCCTGATACTTAACATACTCCTCTGCTATTCCTTTCACTAGTGTGGTGGTGCAACTGCCAGCAAAGAGGCGCTAACTCTTCCAAATAGCCAATGGTCTGTCAGATGCAATAAGATAGGAAAATATGGAGGAACAAAACACTGTAGCTATAAATTAGCTATGGATATACAGTTATTTTGAAACATTCTGGGAACAAGTTGGTTCAAATTCGCATACTGAAGGAAAGCTATTTTAAAAACAAGAGGACATGGAAAGGAAAAAACTACTGAAAGGCTCACTCCAAGAACAGAGTACTGGAAACATTTAAAGTCTTTTCCTCTAGGAAACATGTAAGTTTCCTCCAAAACATGTAAGAATTAGCTGTGTAGTCCTCAGGCCTTTTCAAACTCATATGGAGTGTTTTATATACTATCATCACATTGATGTCATTTCAGTATTTAACCTTCTTTTTTTAAAGGCATTTACAAAGTGCATATTAATACTTCCTTGTCTTCCACTATATATTTCCTCCCTGCATTGTATATTATTATTACAATAATCTCATGAATGAAACATTTATAAATTATTCTTGTATGATGGGAATATCGTCACTCAAGTTTACCATATTTTGATCATATAGATTATCAAAGTAGTAAGTAAAGGATAAATAATAACAATTAGTAAATAATAAAGATTATTATAGAGAGAGTATATGAACATTTTATATATCAGTTATTAAAAATAGCATTTATGCAAAGCAGTCAAGTATAGAGTAATAAAACAGTATTCTGATAGCAAGACTTTCATTTAACTTGTATAGAAGCTGGATCTCAATAAAAAAAAGCAGTTGAACATCAACTGAAAAATAAATTACCTAGAAAAGTGCATGGATTCCTTATAGGAAAAATAGATGCTAGAATCACTTGAGAAGCCCTGATCAGATCATTATGTTCTATCACGAGGATCCTCTGCCAGGTTTGAGCCTTTGGCATCCATTCTCTGTTAGGTTGATTAGAAGTGAGTTGCATTCCAAGATGTGAGATGATACCTACAGCAGATACCGCAGACTCCTGCAGAAAATCAGAAGCTTTTCTGCTTTTACCTTATCCTATGGCTGATTAGTACTGTTGGTTGATACTCGTGTTTGAGAGAGAAATAAGTGACTAGATGCTTGAAAACTACCTGTGACTGCACTACTTTACTGTGAAAACAGTGAAGGTGGTCTTAATGAAAAAGTTTTCATAATACTGCCAGGGAATGATTCAACTGAAAAGGTTCCATGTTAATGTTTCAGGGAGTGACTTCTAAATGAACAGTTGCATTGAAATTTCAGTCCTGACACCTTTTGTGAGACACCTGCTTTACTTAGCAGGCACAGGAGAATCAGCATGGTATTTCCTTGGAGTGACAGACTTTTTCAAAATAAAATTTAACAAAGTGCCATGGAAAACTGTTTGCTTGCAGAAAAGCATTTTATGCCTTTATTGCTTTTGTTGTCTCTTCAAAAAGAAGTAGATTAGAGAACCACAGAAGTAAATCACTCAGACCTCTCACTAGGATAAGTTTTGAGTAGTCCTATTTGTAGTCCAAATGGCTGCAAAACAAGTTGTGAAACATGCTCTGAGAGTGAAGGAAGGCTGCTGTTGTGCTGGTAGTGTGAATTATGAATGCAATATTATACCTGCTTTATATCTAAAAAACAACAACACAGCCTTGGCATTCTCAGCTTGAAAAAATCAGTGACTTGCTCGTGAAGACTCAATTCCCTTAAGAGCATGAGATACTGCATAGAGTGTGTTCATATTTTGTCAACAAATGGTTCATTTTTTACTTAATGCTACCAGATGCCACTCTTTTCCCCTGGGAGTTTTATGTTATTTACAGAGAGATCTGCGTGTATACAATTATTGCATGTATAGGCTAGTTGCATAGAATTGTAAGTAATGAATTTGTTAGGCTTTTGGGAGAGTAAAGGTGTGAAAGGTTCACGCTGATACGCAGAAGGCTGGTGGTAGGAAGGCTCTGAAAAGCTTTGCTCACTCCTCTCCTCAGGGATCATTTCTGCAGATCCCCTGCACTGTGCTTGCTTTTTTTTTCTAGATCGTCTTAAACAACACTGTTAGAAAGATCCCAGGTGAGCTATTTCTGCAATGCCATGAGCTGATGTGTGGAAGGAGAAGGGTGTTTTTCTGGCATGGTATCTTGATATCTATCAGTGCCCTGGTAGATATCACCTGCTTCAGACTAGGATGTTGCCCAAGCTATTCCAACCTGCAACATAAAGAAGTGATTCAAAAGCATCTTTAGAAAAATAGTTTCCAGTTCTCTATCCTACAGTAGTAGCCTTTGTCATCCTTGTGGCAATAGCCATAATGTGCTTGTTGGTCAGGGTGTTTAGTCAGTGCTGCGACTTCTTAGCTCACCCTTATCAGACCTGTAAGATACAGATGAGAAATTTGCCATGGGGGAAGGTGCAGAAATTAACTCTGTTGGACAGATTCAGCTGTCCAGACAGAGTATGTCAAAAAAATAAAATCACGCACCAGAGTACTTTGCAATCCTTGATTATTTATCCCACAGTCCTTCTCATTCATGGTTCAAAGTGCTTAATAAAAGGATGATAAATGAAACGCTTCACAGGTTAGGGAGTCAAGCCAAGAAAGTGATGTATCTTGCATAAAAACTTTCTGACAGTAGCTCAACTCAGAAGAGTCTGAGTCTTGCAGTTCCTGAAGTCAAAAGGCTGGTCTGTTCTGACTCATGTGAATGCAAGTCACATAACATACAGTGTGCACCTAAAGCACTAAATATTTATAATCCCTGTGCCAAAAGCGCTTCATAAATTATATATCTGAAGTTCTGCCTTTTCCAGAACAGCAGCCCCTGCTATATAGCTTAGTGTGCATGAGGATATATTTGCTAAAGGCAGAGAAGTGAATCTTTTCTTTAACAGAAATCTGAGAGGTAGATTGAGGTGGCCCATGAAGGACCCTAGCACCTGAGCATCTAATGAACAACAGGGGATACAGACAGTGTGTCCCACCTGCAGTGTGCCTGGTAAGTGCATCCTAGTCATAGAATCATAGAATCATAGAATCATTAAGGTTGAAAGGGACCTTTAGAGATCTCTAGTCCAGCCCCCCTGCACACGCAGGGTCACCTAGAGCAGGTGGCACAGGACTGCATCCAAGTGGGTTTTGAGTATCTGCAGAGAAAGAGACTCCACAACCTCTCTGGGCAGCCTGTTCCAGTGCTCTGTCACCCTCATTGTCAATAAACATTTCCTTAAGTTCTTGTGGAACTTTTGGTGCTTCAGTTTGTAGTCGTTCTCTCTAGTCCTTTTGCTGGCCCCCACTGAAAAGAGGCTTGTCCCATTCTCCATCCTCCCTCCCTTAAGGTATTTATATATGCTGATTAGAGCCCCCCTCAGCCTTCTCTTCTCCAGGCTGAACAGGCCCAGCTCCCTCAGCCTCTCCTCACAGGGCAGATGTTCCAGGCCCCTGATCATCCTCGTGGCCCTGCGCTGGACTCTCCCCAGCAGCTCCACATCTCTCTTGTACTGGGGGGCCCAGAACTGGACACAGTGCTCCAGATGTGGCCTCACCAGGGCTGAGTAGAGGAGCAGGATCACCTCCCTCGACCTGCTGGAGATGCTCCTCTTAATGCACCCCAGGATGCCATTGGCCTTCTTGGCCACGAGGGCACACTGCTGCCTCATGGTCAACTTGTTGTCCACCATGATGCCCAAGTCCCTCTCTGCAGAGCTGCTCCCCAGTAGGTCGGTCCCCAGCCTATACTGATGCATGAGGTTATTCCTCCTGAGGGGAAGGACCTTGCACTTGTGCTTTTGGAACTTCATGAGGTTTTTGACCGCCCAGTTGTCCAGTCTGTCCAGGTCCCTCTGGATGGCAGCACAGCCCTCTGTGGTATCAGCTACTCCTCCCAGTTTCATATCATCAGCAAACTTTTTGAGGGGGCACTCTGTGCCTTCATCCAGCTCACTGATAAATAAATTGAACAGGGCCAAGGACTGACCCTTGGGGAAAACCACTAGCTACAGGACTCCAAATTAGACTCTGTGCCATTGATCACAACCCTCTGAGCTCTGCCATACAGCCAGTTCTCAATCCACCTCACCGACCACTCATCTAACCCACACTTCCAGAGCTTGCCCAGGAGGGTGCTGTGAGGAACAGTGTCAAAATTCTTGCTGAAGTTGAGACAGATGACATGCACCACTCTCCCCTCATCTACCCAGCCAGTCATTCCATCATAGAAGATTCTCAGGTTAGTTAAGCATGATTTCCCCTTGGTAAATCCATGCTGACTACTCCTGAGCAGATCCTTACTCCTACAAAGTGTTCGCTGATACGTGGGGAATATGTACTGCTCAGTGTAAGAGAAACCTGGAGGCAGGCAGTGCTTATGGCTCTCTCTCTTTCCAGTTTGCTGATGGGGCCATACATGTATTTTTCTTCATCTGGAAATTCATGAAGATGTCACGATTTTTGTTTTAGATTACTGAAAGGCTTATCCTCTCTAAGAGAGAATGGTGAGCATAAATGATGCCAGGCAACATGCTGACTGATTTTGATGGTTTTATAGACTACAGTAACAGATCTTCAATGAGACCAATAGCAATCATAAAAGAATGGGATATATAAAAAGAAGAAAAGAGAAGCAATAAGAATGTGCATCATGCAAGTGTTTGTGTGAAACATAGAGAAATAAAAAGCTTGACAAACACGTTTAATTCTCCAAGCCTCTTCTTAAAGATCAGTTACTTATATATTTGAAAGGATTCCAGACAAATATATGTAAGCCATGCCAAGTGTTTCTAATTTTAAGTCAGTTTGATTAATTGTTTAGCAAATTAATTAAATTCTATGCAAAATACATTGTGAGATTGGATTTGGGGATGTCACAGAGGTCTTCGAGGTCAGAAGTTGTAATAATGAGACAGCAAAAATCTGAAACAAAGAATAAAATATTTTCTACTCTCCAATAAAAGGATTATCTAGATATTGTATCTGTTCATACATCTGTTTTCCTGAGCTAACAAAATGAGAGGATTCACTGGAGAGTTATAGTTAATATTTGTATTCAGAATATTTGAGTTAGCAATTTTAGCTCTTGTATTTTCATATCTCTGAGAATTCTTAGCTCTTTTTGCACAGACACTTACCTCCTGTATTTGAATTTCTTTCACCATGAATAAGGTGAATTAGAGGAATGAATAAAATCTGGACAAAGACCATTTTTTCAGATAATACATAATGATATACTTGGATGCTCTGCTTAGGACAGAAACAATATGAAATGCCTTTACGGTGCAATGTATCCATCACACATTTGATTAATATGAAAAGCAATTCATTAATTACAGAAGAAGCAGGTGCAGATATCAGTTTGGCCTTCATCACTGTATTTATTATCTGAGTGACTATTTTTCTTTTTATAAAAGTGAGACTTGCAGAGGTCTCGTTGTTTCCTAGCTGACTGTAAGCTTGGGTGTCTTTCCATCTAGCACAGTTCAAGTAAGGAGAGCACCTCTCTGTCTTGTGATGGCTTTTCAGTCAATTGATGTTGCATATTCCCCCTGCGCGAGAGCTTCAAGTTTTTCAGGAGTCTCTGTTCAGACATTAGGGGTGTTATGAATCCAACCCAAACTGAGGCAACCCTCACCCTCACCCAGTAATAAGCTTGAGCAGATAGGGAAGTCTTATCTCTTGGGAATGTATAAAACAAAAAGGTCTGTTGACATTGCCATCACAAAACAGTGCCAGGAACTTTGTCTCTTGCATCCACCACCCCACTAGGCAGGCAGGAGACTCACAGCTGCTGCGGGCAGCCAAGGCTGGTCTACATGTTTGGCAAAATCACAACTAGATATCAGCCCTGCATTAAGCTCTCAGGCACTTAGGGACCCTTCCCCTCCAGATAATGCTCTGGAGACCCCACCACTGGGATTTGCTTTTAGACTCACTGTCTGCTTAGAAAATAAGGCTGATCTTGAAAAATGTCTCGAAGGGACAATCTAGGAATGCCTGTTGGAGCCATTAGAAAGCCCCTGGATAATCTGAAACTGTAAGATAGCAAGAGTAAAATTCATGTCTACATCCTCTAAAACAAAACAGGGCTGTAATATAATTTTCTTTAATGTCAGTAATTATAGTGATCTTTTAATGAAGAAAATATACATGGAACAACTCAGACTTCTCCTGATGAATCCCAGTGATCTCCTGTGCTTGCTACAAACCCAGGAAAATCCTCTCTTTTGCTTCTCTGGTAGTGAAACTATTAATCAAACTCTTCATACATTTTTAAACAAAAAGCAGAGTGCCGCAGGTTTCCT
Organism: Crypturellus undulatus; assembly: GCA_013389825.1. Taxonomy (NCBI): domain Eukaryota; kingdom Metazoa; phylum Chordata; class Aves; order Tinamiformes; family Tinamidae; genus Crypturellus; species Crypturellus undulatus. The sequence continues at coordinate 66,392 of VWPW01006703.1, read as the reverse complement.
GCTGCATTCAAGCTGTTTATGATGAAAAGGAAGATCAAAAATGTTTCTGTGATGGAGCTCTCTACAAAATGCCGTTTCTTTTTCACTAAGCAAATTCCAGCGTTTAATGTACACTTATGCTTTGAATAGGAAAATTGCAGTATGAGGGAGCAGTAACCTAAGAAAAATAAACTACTCTGCTATTATTGTATATGTTCCTTCTGGCAACGATCCATAAAAAGTTACTGCTTTTCAATTATCACTCCCTAACTGATCTTTGAGAAAGCAAAGCTATTAGTCACAGGAATGATAGTAAACTGTAGAAACAAATCAGGCAGCTTGGTTTTGCTTTAATGCAGGAAAAAAACATGAATGTACCATTCTTTCAACGAGAACAGTGCACATTACAAAAATGAGAGGAGAAAGGATTATTCTGTTTGTTTTTGTGTTTCATCTTGTAAGTGAAATCACTCTCTGTGTGGAATAAACTGGCATGTGAGCGCTAGTGAATTTGAGCATGCTGTGACACCATTTGAATAGTTGTGATTACGTACCATTCTCTCCTTTTTTTTTTTTTTTTTCCCCTGGGCATAGTTCTTAGACTCAGGCACTGAGGTTACTTTAAAGATCTCTTTGATGTGAAGTTTCTCCTACCACCCTATCAGGGGCAAATCAATTACCACAAAGCAGGACTGATGTCTCCATTTGCATGAGCTGAAGAGTTATGTAGATAGGTAAATATATACGCTAGAAAGGTTGGTTCCCCTAGGGAGGTAGAAGAGATCAATAGAGAAAATGTGTCTCTGACCAGCACCAGTATCTGGGAGTCTCTTTATCAGAACATTCACTGGAAGCAAATGCGCTCACTGTCAGTGCTAGATGCCATATGGAATAGCCTGCCAATGGGACAAATTCATCTACCATTGGGAGCTATGTACATAATATCATGTACATAACGTACATAATATTGGCAGTGAATCAGAGGATTACCAGGTATCAAGAAGGCTCAGAGTGTAACTTCTTCCTATCTTTGGATGAAAAGAGAAAGTTTTTCACAAAAGTCTCCCAAAATAAGAAAGCAAAACTTACTAGCACACTTGAGATCCATCTTCAAAATTCCAGCTTACAGCATTTCTCCTGAGAACGAAGATTGGGAAAACTGGATTTTTTTCCTTCCGTTACCTTCTTCTTCCTTTTATTTTATATTTCGGAGTTGAAGAGAGCCAAAACTGCCTTTGAGAATCCAGGTGTTCTCTTTCACTTGGTCACAAAAAGACACTTGCCATTGCCTTTTAAACTTCTCTTCACTGATGTTCATCTTCTCCTTCACGTGAATGAGGGACAGGTCTTCACTGAAGACTTTGTCTCCTGTTTCAGGCCCACTTTAATGAGTATATCACTATAGAAACGCAGGTGTAACTGTTTAAATATGCTTTGAAACCCAAACTGCTGTTATGACTGATATTCATAAAAACTCAGAAGGACTCAACAAACTCCCAGACTGACTTAAATAGGTCTGATCTATGTGCATTCTTGTTTGCACCAGATCTGATGGCTACAGCTAGTTTGTAGAACCTGGAAAGGAGTCAGCTTTCCAAGTCCTTCTAAGACGACTGCCATTTCCAAGTATGCCATTTCCAAGGTATGTTACCTCTCTGAAGGAGACTGATTTTTACTGTGCACTGATTTAGTTTCTTGCCAGTATATTTGTAAGGCCTTCACTGTCATCATGAAAGAAAGCATTTTTCTCTTCAAAGTATCTCCTCCACTATCATCAGCCCATAACATCTACAAAAGGCTGGAAAGAACAAGCAGTCCATTTTACAGATGTAGAATGGGAGTACACCTACATTAGCACACATGCATTAAGGTTATTTCTTTATTGCACAGCTAAATCTTCAGGAACAAAGTGGTGCACCATATCTAACAGAACCACATAAACGCGCCTAACATATCTCTCCTGAGAAGCTGAAGTGCTTCTGTCTTTTGCCTAGATCTGCATCTCTGCTCTGGCTTGACCAGTTACATACCTTACAGGTGATACTCTCAAAAAATATTTTGTTTCAGCTGAGCAGTGCAGTGATGTGTCACCTTTCTGAATCCATAGCCTGGGGCTAGGTGTTCTACTGCAAGAGCGACCTTGCAAACTGCCCAGATGTTTACACGGGCAGGTTTTAAAGCCCATATTGAGCTTCGGGGTATATGATGAGACAGCCTACACCACAAGCTCTTCCAAAAANTAGATCTGCATCTCTGCTCTGGCTTGACGAGTTACATACCTTACAGGTGATACTCTCAAAAAATATTTTGTTTCAGCTGAGCTGTGCAGTGATGTGTCACCTTTCTGAATCCATAGCCTGGGGCTATGGTTCTACTGCAAGAGCGACCTTGCAAACTGCCCAGATGTTTACACGGGCAGGTTTTAAAGCCCATATTGAACTTCGGGGTATAGGATGAGACAGCCTGGGATTACACCACAAGCTATTCCAAAAAAAGGATTGTATCTTAAATCCCCACCTTCTCAGAGATGTAGGCAATTACTGTGACTGCAGGAGGAATACCTCCTTCCAGCTAGAATTCATCATAACCGTCAACCATGCTCTGGAGCTGAGTGCTTGACTCACATACTAATGTGACATGTCACTGATGCTGGGGCATTTTTGTCCACACTTGGTGATTGCTTGCGATAAAGAAATTTAGATTATTTACCCAGCATTTTGGAGACTACTTACGAAAGCACCTGCTTAAGAAAGCTCTTAACATGAAACTGCAGGTCGCTTGGGGGCAAGGTGTTCTAAACTGTTCCTGCTAAAGATGGAAATTTAGAGGGAATGACATTTAATCTCCCAAAATGTGGGCCCTAAAGTCATTTTATGATTGCCTATAGTTGCAAAAGAAGATACAGCAAGAAATTTCCAGATAGGTCCTTTAGAACATAGAACTTCTGAATAGAGATCATTTCTCACCGGGTACAGTATGGTGCTTGACATAATGGGAGCCTACTATTAAATGAGACGTCTAATCATCTGTAACACAAATGTCAATTATAGATGCTTTCCCTTGGGGAAAATACCTCTAGAAATATTTCAGCTTTTGCATTGACTTCCTGAGAATGTCAGGAAAAATTGGCATTGGTATTCTAACCAATGAATAATTTTCAAAGCAATTTTTAACTTTTCCAGGAAACTTCTGATCTGATCTTGAGAAATTCAGCCTTTCTATTTTTCATAAACTTGTACTTCAAGATCTCCACAAGAAAGAGAGTCCAATTCAGCTTGTTATATAAGATTCAAAGACCTCAGCCAGAACTAAAGATGATTTATTACACTGAACAGGATGTTAAACTAACAAAATCATGATATAGTGCTCATGGCTTAGATCAGCTTCAATGAAGTAAATATCAGAAGCAGTATTTAAGAGTTATGGCTATCTTTATTATTGCTTTTCAGATAGTTAATATTAACAGAACAAGACTGCCACCGCTAGTTTAACTATCTCCTACCAAAAGTTATTCATGAGAATTGACATGAGATCACAATTGTGAATCATTTCCTGAGCACCTGCTTAAATCCTATACCCACCAGGACATGCACTGATCATCCCTGTTATGAACAAAACAGAGTAAATGGGGCCGGACCAGGGAAATGGCATGGGTTGCACTATATCCACTACTTTTTTGCTAAATCCCCAAAATCTGGGATAGGAGGCTTTTGCTCCCTCTCTCCTTCCTCCATGCCTGACTTGTGTATCTCATCTCACTATTTATTCTTCTTTTTTTTTTCCTTTTGCTTTGTGTTTAAGGAGAGATTTCACATACGTACCCCTTTACCACAGTGCCATGAGCTGGTAAGTGAGGCAGATGAAAAGTGCCCTGCTCAGCCTAGGCCAAGCATGGTTTTGGCAGGTCTCTGTGTGGGAGATAGAGCACATGGCCAAGAGATTCTCCAGTGGAGCAATTGCAAAAGCAGATCAGGAACAGAACTGCCACTTTTCTTACTCTGCCTGCTGCTCTCTTATTCCCTTGTGAGTTTGCTTATTGCACCCAAGGGAAAAGATCTGGGTTTTAGCAGAAGCGAGCTGGGACTACTACGAATCCTATTGTTATCTCTGATATGATGTAAAAGACTCAGAAATAAGGGACACTTCTCGAACTCTCTGCTGCCAAAGAGAAAGTGAAGAAAGTCAATATTGTTACTATAGAGGCATAACAATACCAGAAAAAATGAGAGCTGTAGAACTACTTTTCGTTCTTGTATTGTTTTCCCTTCAAATCTCTCAGGATTATCAGAAGTCTCTTCACACAAAGCTCTCAGAGAGCTTCTCTCAGCAGACACAGCTGAGTGCTATGTCAGCTGAGTGCTGAGTTTCTGTGCTCCCAGAATAACGAATAGAAAAGGCAGCCGAGGAAGAGAAATGCTCCTTGTCTCATGAATGAACACAGCACGGACACTGCACTTGGCATGGCTAAGGTCTGTATTGAGGGCGATAGGGGCAGACTTGCTTGACTGTACAAAGCTGCGAGTAATGAGGAGCAGCAGGGAGGTGACATTTTACCTCTGTGTGGTGCTGCTGAGATCAATAATAGAACAACATACTCACTCTGGGTGGCCAGCTACCTAACAAGATGTTGAGAAAAGGGGAAAACACATGGGGAACAACCACAAAATAACTCAAAGCATAAACCAAAAGCTTTCACCTAACAGTTTTAAAGTGTTCAGACTGTCTAATTTAATTAGAAAAAATGAATTAACGATTTCACCTCTGTGCAACTACTTAAAGATCATCATAAAGAGCCTTTCAATCTAGTAGTGAAAGGTGTAGCAAGAATTGGTGTCTGGAACTGTTTGGAATTAGGAAAGTTCATACAAGAAGCAATGCATGACTTTCAACAATGAAAAAATTTTACTAACTGGCAGAGGTTATCAGTAAAGCTGATAGACATTTACAATTTCTTCTACTTTCCAACAATACTGGATATTCCCCCTTATGTATGATTTGGACTCAGCTCAAAGGTAGCCTAGGTTATCCACCAACTGTTTATTACTGTTTTTGGCTCATACTCTAAGCACTTGGCATGGCACAAGAGGGAATACCAATCCACTTGGGAATAGCCTGCACAAAGCGGAGGGGTAACCAGTGCTTTATAGTTCCTTGCCGGTCACCCTGGAAAGGACACAGCCCCAGGTAACCACAGTTTCAACCTACTTTTCACAGAGAGGAATCAGTTTGTCAGTAGAGAACTTGCAGGGAGCACTTGTGCTAAGCATATATTGCAAAGAGCAGTTTTCTTCACTGAGTCCATAGCATTGGCAAAGCAAGACAAATAGGGATTTACTTGGCCTAGCTTTGTGGAAGTCAGCAAGTTCGGTAATTTCTCCCCTTGTTCTCCACAGTGTCAGTTAAGTCAGAGTTAGGGTTTTATTGCTCCTCCCTGATCCCCTGAGATCCTGTCTCCTTTAGACGCACCCCTTACACACCTAAAGTCCCCAGGAGAGTTTGGGGTTACCAGGTCCTTGCCCGTCCAGGGTTAGCAGAAGCATGCTAAAATGCTGCCACCTTGTGCTGACTTGGTAATAAAGTGCAGGCTTGTAAGCTTTTGAATCCTGCTTTCTCATCTGGACAAGAGGCTCTGCTCTGGCAAAGGTCTATGTAGAAGTGACATTTGCTTCCTAAATAAATCACAGGTGCACCTGTGTGCTTGCTCAGCCTCAGAAGTAGTAGCAGATTTGCTCAGATGCAGATCTGATAAGTTACATCCTTTCTTAGTTGCTTTTCTTTAGCCTTTAGCCTCAGACCACACAATTTCCTTATTTGAAGAAACCCGTCCTCCCCCCCGCCTCCGAACTTTCAAACCCTTGGCAGAGCTCACAAGCAACTGGAAAAGAAAGAAATTTTATGAGCCAATTTCTGATGAAATGAGTGAGAGGAACACCTCATTCCTTCAACTCAGCATCTTGCAACATTAATGCAAGTACAAAGCAATCATCTCTCCTGATATTGGCAGAAGCCTTCTAGGAACAGATAACTTTCACGTTGACATTCTTTTTAAATAAACTGTACACAGGGAAGAATCTAGAGTAATTTTCTAGCATTTGAAATGCATATTAACATTAGAAAATTATGCTTGTGAAATGAGTAGTAGTACGTCAAGCTAAATGTTATTTCATCACACCTAGAAGTTCTAGAGCTTATTTCCTTTGACCCAGGAAGAAAATGGATTTTCAGGGGACTTGTTGTGGTTTACTGGTTTATAAGATTTAGGTGGCAGGCAAAAAAAATATATAAATTATTGCAATTACGGCTCCAGCAGTCACCCCTAGGTGCTAACACTGCATGGGAACTCAAAGCTCAGTGTTTGGCTGATAGACTGCTGATTTCACAGCTCTCTGCTCCGGAAGCCTCTCTCAGCAGCTGAGTAACAGCTAGTGGCTAATTTATATAGGTGCTGAGCATCTCCCATGGAGCTGATGGCTATTGTGAGAGCTGAGTATCTTCAAGTCAGACCGCAGGAAAGTTATTAAGGAAATCAAAGCAGGTGTTACTTTTTTTTTTTTTTTGGCAAAACATAGTAAACCATAGTAAACTCTGCACGAAATGCATCATCATCTGTAGAAGTCATATTTTTCCCCTTGCTTCTTGCTCAACAGAGGTTTCATTAACTAAGCAAAGCACACACACACATGCAGGCACGCAGTTATCTCCTGCTTTGAGTAAAGGTCAACTCCCAACATTAATATTTCTTGTCCTGTTTCATAAAGTGCTAATCACTCAAAGCATAAATCATACCCAGGCAGCTTTGCTAACATTAGGCAGGATGATTAGGTTAGTTATTTTTCTCCTGTTTGGCAGAATTAATTCTGCTAGGCTGTAAGCAAATTGCAGTGATAGTGTCTAGTCCAAATCATCTTTGGACATTTGCGCACTGGTGTGTAGGTGTCCATGAGGCAGCCAGGGTCAGCACCATGGACAGTGCCGGGCTGGGCTCATGGTCACGGCCGGGCTCAATGAGGCCGCTTCTCTGGCATCTTCAGTCTCCTTTTTCCAGGCCTGACATTAGCGGAAGGAGAAAGCAGTGGCGTCCTTTCCACCAGAGAGAGAAGCAGGAGGAGAGAGCAACGCTGCCTTGAGTTTTTAGGCACTTTGTTCCTCTTATCCTAGGAAGGATATGAGTTACCTTTCCCTACCAGCCCTCCATCCCTCAGCTCTTGTAGGCTCTTGTAATAGAAGTGTATTGGGAGCCTACAGCACTGCATTTGGCTGCCTCCTCCATGTGATTTCTGCAGAAGAGCAACCAATAAATTGCCTTCTACCTGCCTGTTTGGCTCCTAAGTTGGATGGAAAGGCACTGAAAGCTCAACTTTCCCTATTGCACTAGTCCTCTGTGGGGTTAGTGATGAGCTCCTGAGTGCTGGAGCACTAACCATCTAAGATGCTCTTCCTTCCCTTTGCTTTTTAGGGATCATCCCCATTTCATAGTATCACTGTTGCTGGTTTCTGGAAGCCTTGATTTCTGGAGTGAATTTGTAAGCGATTGCTCTTACCCATGCAGAATGCAGACACTCACAAGTAGGTTTGATGTAGATGTTTGCTGGGCCATCTCCACGCCTTTTCAGATATTGTTATTCAGTTAGCCCAGATCTATGGGACTGATTTAAAATCCATGACAGCTAAAAATGAATATTTTGGGAGTGGCAGAAAGCCTTTTCTTCTTCTCTTAATTTTAGGACATTGAAGGCTTCATATTGTTTTCTCTGTGTCTAGACGCTTTCAAAATGGAGAGTCTAAGCTTTGCATTTAGTAAAAGGAGGAAGGACTCTGAAGTTGCACAAATAGTATGAGGGTTAACAATTCTGAGACTTCTGACACTGGCCTCTTTGCTCAGAGGGTGAAAAGTAGCCAGGACTCAGTCTTACACTGAAAAGGATTTACTTAGCCCCATAAATATGCCAGTAAATGTCCATGAGCCTGTGCGCAGAAGGACTATTTATCTCTCACTGGGTGTGAGGTGAAGATCTCTGCCCCAGGCTTTTGGTTAGACACTTTGGGCATTACTCAGGCTGTCAGTTGCTTGTATATCACAGCTGCAATGTTGCAGCCAGAAACATGAGTTAAGCCAGGCAGAACACAAAGAAAACAGTGTCTAATTCTTAATATTATATGGGTTTGCCTAATTCAAGTAATTTATGATTCCTTCAGTAACCCCCTTCTCACATGTCAAAGGGTAATCCTGAGCTATGGACAGGCAGTCAAAGATCAGAGAAGAATATAAAATACTCCAATTTCCAGTTACAGACAGGCAGGGAGTAGGGAGTAGCTCTGCCTTGCAGAATATGAACAAGCTGAAAGAAATACATTATGGGACAGGGCAAGGAGATAGACTGCACGAACGCATGGGAAGCCAAAATGCATTTGATGTTGGGCAAAACAACAGGTTTATAATACCTGCCATACCAAGTAAAAAAAAATTTAGGTGCTATTTCATTTGCTGATTGCTACATAGGACTCCAGCTCTGTATATTTTTTTTACAAGTATTGGAAAGCTGTTCCTATTTCAGAGGGACAAGATAGAAACAGCAGCCAGGTCGTTCATTGAATACATGGCACCTATAAATATTTCAGTGAATTATGTTCTCTGTGTACTCTCATTTGGTTTAACACTTTTACTAATGTCTAAGGTTTGTTTTCCATATCTGTTCACATATCTATTCACTTATTTCCTTATAGGTCCACATATACTTAAAACTCCTATGTCAAGACAAGATAGTGTCATGAAAAAAGGAATCAGATGGACTAATTTCTTTCTTTACGGACCCATTGAGGCTAATTGAGTTTTTCAGCTGTTTTGCTCAGTTCTGGCTGATTAGCTCTATCCCACCACCCAGGTCTTCGATGGACACATTGAAGAGACTTGCAAAGTGATTTCTAGCAACAGCTCAGTACAATCAAGTGAAAAGTCCCTAAACACGTTATCATGAAGTTTGGAAAATTTTGTATTTCACTGAGAGGTGGATAGCTGGAAGCCTTAGACAGGCAAAAACGAATGGGCTTAACACAGATGAAAAGAAAACTGTGTTAACAGGGAACATTCTTGATGCTTCCTTTCCTTAGAGAATCAGGCACCCTTGCAAGGGTTTGTCTTGCAGCTGCAGGGCACACAAGGCTGGGGCATCGTGCTCTGACAGGGCACCTTGCTGACAGTGAGCACATCAGGTGTGTCATGTTATATGCTGCTTAATGAAGAGCTTTTAATAGAACTGCTGATTGCTGGAAGCTGTTGAGGATCCCTATCTCTACAGAAAGCTCTCAGGTAGGATATTGATTCCCCTTTGAAAGTTATAGCTGTAGTGACTTCTATTGGTATTATTTTTCTTTTTTTTTTTTCCCTGTAGCAAAAATATATATAAAAAAAAAAAGCTGTAGCATCTTGTAGCATCTTTGATTAAGTCATTTTTCTTTTATATAGCTGCAACACTTCTGACTTAAAGAACACTGTATTCTCCTCCCTTTCTCCTTTTTGTCTCCTTTCTCTAATTTAGTGCTTTTTTTTCTTTTTTTCTTGGTAATTTTTGTGAAAACTCCTTCTTTTATGAAATGTATTGTCCTCATTTTTCTAAAGCTAACTTTAGTAATTAAAAAAAAAAAAAAACAGTGAACATATTTTTTTTTTATGAGTTGTATACTCTTTGGTCTTTGGTCTGTTTTGTTACTAAATGTGCTGGAGCAGTGAAGCCAGTGAAGCTGAACTGAGGGAAGCATTGTCTGCATTGAAAGAGGAAAGGATGCAAGAGTTGAGCAGGGAGATCAAGAAGATTTAAAAAACAGAAGGTCATCAGAGGCACTTAGAGGAGGTATCTGATTAAGGAATGTGTCCCTTGTATGTTTGCTCCAGCTTTGCTCCCTGTGTAGACTAATCATAGTGTGTGATGATTATACCAAGCATCATAGTGCACAAGCAATTTATCATAATGTTTGCATATGGTGGATGTGCTGGATGAAATATTGGTGGCATTGCCAGTATTTGAGAGCCATGCTCTGCCATGTGGTCACCCTACCACTGCCGAAAGCTGTGTGGCATTGAGCAAGAACTGATGGGGAGCTGCTGCTCTGGGACTGACCCTGCAAACCCCAGGGATCCCACAGCTTCACAAGGGCTGAGCTGGCTGGTGCTCACCCACCCAGGGCAGGAGCAGCTTGGAGAGGAGGATGCTACTGCAAAAGACAATGCAGACACATAGAATGTAATAAACTAATACAGAAGAATGCAAATCCATTTTAAAAAGTGCTTTCATTTCAGCTCTGATTCTGAAATTCTGTTTTCTCCTCTTGTGTACAGGAGGACATATAACTTGGGGTTTTCTTTTTNTTTTTTTTTTTTTTTTTTTTTTTTTTCTTCATTACGCTCTTTCAGCATAATGAAGTAAATTTGGGGAAAAAAATCTCTGTATTTGAGTGTTTTCATACATGAACAATAGGAATTAATAATGTATCCACAGCTTCCTACTTTTTAGCCTGATATTTCATTGTATATAGTGCTTTAACTCAAAATGCATTGTCCTCTTTTTTTTTTTTTCTCTCTGACAATATATAAATATATTTTACTTGCTGCCAGTGTTTTCATGATTGCATGAGATATGTGGAAGTACAGTCTTACTTAAGTTGACATGCTGAAAAATTAATATTGAATTCTGAAGTCCTCATGCTTTTATATATTTTTTTTCTTTGTATATGCTTAAAGTTTTAAATAAAGATGATAAAGCTTTAAATAAAGATGTAAATATGATGCTTAATGTTTTGGATACACTTCCTTTGGAAAACTTTTAAGAATTGGAAATGCAAGACCCTCAGAAAAGAGGCAGAAGATTTGCAGCAATTTCACTACTGGTTTTCCTAGAGGAAAGGAGAGTGGCAGAGAGCAGCACTCTGTCTCCATGACCTTATCTTTGCAGCTGCATCATGTTTTTTTTTTGTTTTTTTTTTTTTTTGATGCTTCAGTTTTCCTAATCATTGGAATTGTTCTCCCTCATGTGCATGATGCATCTAAAGAACTGGCAAGTCTTTACAAATGCGACTAATCATTACTAATGTAGAGACATTAAACACAAAGGAGACAAACCTGGATGTTAGAATGAATTTGATATATTCACTCAACATGATCTGTTTCCTTTTTTCTAAATTAATTATAACAGAATGAAATTAACACTACCAAGCAGCTGAGGGCTAGAATTTAATTCACCTTAAAATTGCTAGAGGCAAGGGGAATACATATTCAACACTTTATGCATTATGTCATTTATTATCCTTTTGGTTACTTGATAGTAGTAGAAAATATCAGGAACAAATGACTATGTCTCAGATTTGTAGCAATTTCTGTGCTGATAGACTGTACAGCCTCCTTTCAGATTACGTGTGCATTAGTCACTTTACCCATCTTTTATGGCCATGGTGTGTTAGCAAGGAAGAGGTTGGTGATGCACTCAGCATCTGAAACTGCTGGTGGAAATGGAGTTAGTAAATGAGCTTATTCTTACACCTGTGAGGAGTGCCATAAGGACTGGCTATTGACATAGGTGATTGGGTCACCCAGTCTGGAAGACTATGTCTCTGTGCGGCAGAGATGCTACAGCAATTTTTATGAAGCTGAGCTTTCTTGCTTGGGAATTTTTATCTACAGTCCTGTTAGGTGACTGCGCCTGCTCCAGGTGTTTCCACAGAGCACTGTTCACAAGTGAACTCCTGTTACCTATAACAGAAATGAAGGACCTATAAAGATGAAGGGTTCACTTGCCACCACACTCTTTGTAGCAGGGCTTATATCAAGTGGATGTGCAAAGTGGGGAGAAGCTTTTTCCTTCCTGCCTTAGACCTGTGACAAACTGGGATTTGTTCTTAAGTGGCCGCAGCTAGGAAAGGCAGAGCAGCAGATGTTGGCCTGCTGCCATACAGCCATAAAGCAAAGTACGGATATAGATTCCAGCTCTGAATTATCTGAAAGAAAAACTACAGAAGCGTGATTCAAATAACCCAAATTTGCCTACATCCAGATACAGATAGACAACACTCGAGCGCTGTATGGCTGTTTTCATTGTAGTGAAAATAAAATTGAAGCTGAAAACAAAGAAGTAACTACACAAAGGCCATCACAAACTTTTAAAAGCTAGTCTTGGGAGAATGGTCAGTTCTAAAACTATCTTAAATGGCTAAAGAAAGTTGCATTATGTTCTTGAAAACATTGTAAGATCAGTGACAAAGGTACCTTTTGTAAGTTTGTGACCTTAGAAATAAAGATGGAATAAAGTGTGGCTAGCCTGAAAGTCAAAATTAGATTGCTATATAATATGGTTCACTTTGAGTAATGTAAAGAAAGCAGACCTGAGTCAGAAATGGGAGCTTCATCAAGTACACTGTCTATAAAAAAAAAAGAAATATAACAACATGAATGACTGGCCATTTTGACTAAAAACTAAGAAAAACTCAGCTAATACCAGTGCATATCAACTCACTGACTACAATGGCTATCTGCTAGTCTCTGTCTCTAAGGATTTCCATTAAAATGCTAAACCCTTTTGTTCCCTTTCTCTGAATGTCAGCCAAAATATTCACTTTCTATCATTTTTCCCCCATTTTTAAGCCATTTATATCTGGGTTCTGGAAGAAGAAAATAGCACAAATGCGAAGTCATTAAATCCTTGTTGCCAAATTCTCTCTCTACACTTTGTGTTTGCTCCTTGTGGAGAGCCAGCTTGTGTTCTGAGTTCTCTCTCAGCATGGTATCCCGTGACTCCGTATGGGACTTTGTCCACTTGGGTCATGTTTGTGCCACACAGTGCATGAAGAAGAGTTGGGCTGACCTCAGCAGATCTGTGTGTTACTGCAGCTGGACAGCATTTCCTACCAGAGCCAGTTTGGGTAGAGTGATGCTATACCAAACGTGTCCTTAGTAGCTTGTAGGGCCTCTTCCCTTCTGGGGATTGAAAGCATAAGTTCTTATTCACTCAGAATTTATTTTCAGAGCTGCCTCTACATAAGCTAGGAGAGTGCATCTCTTCCAGAGATGTGTTCGTTTTCTGGCACATGGTTGGAAGGATGCATGTGAGGTGCATGCAGCTTACCGCAGGTAGATGTTGCCGATGATCCAAAGCTCTCTGTGATCACTTCAGCTGCGAGTGAGAGTGTATCTGCTTAAGCACACCAAGGATACTGGCTCCATAACATCTTTTTTGGCATCTCTGGCCTAAGTGCTGGTGTGCCTTAACCTAAACTGCCTGAGAGGCCATCTGGACTGAGAAAACTGGCTTCTTGCCTTCTCCTCATGTTTTTTTTTTGTGAATAAAGAAGTAGTGAAAAATGTAATACTTAGGAGAAACATTCACTTTTACTGTAGTAACACAGTTAGATTAAGGCTTTGTGATTCTTTCTGTTAGATCATCTTAATTGCAAATGATCTACTCCTGTTGAAAGCAGAATGAGGGAATCCACTGAGTGAAATTATCTGTCACTTAGGTGTCTGCAGAAAACATGAAGTCTTCCAAAGAGAGAGAGGGTTATCTTTATGAAAGAAAAACATACCAGCTGTGCAGAATGAAATTAGAGAAGGCAAAAAAAAAATTCAAAATGTTCCAGATTTTGTAAGGGTCATATGAGGCATCTGTCTCACATTGTCCCTGATCTTCCTTTTATGGTGCCGTGTAATGTCACTTTGAATAGAAAGGACAGCATATTATAAACCATTCTGCAGAGGAAGTCAGTAGTTTCCAGAGTTTTCTTGGGAAACCAAAACAAACAAACAAAAAACAACCAACCACAACAACAACAAAAAAAATGGTGCTTAGTCAATAATGCTTTCTGCCTATCAGAAACTGACTTCAGAACCAATCCAAAAGCCAGATCCTTAAAAAGGACTAACAGAGAAAATGGGGAGAAGTCCTACATTTGGAATTAGATACCAGGGAGATAAACACACATTAGTCTGTAAGAATAGATTTTTAGGTTAAAAACAACTGTTGTTGAAGACCTGCTGGCTATTATATAGTTTTACATATTTTTACTTTGATCTAGTTTTGGTCTGGTCCTATGTTCTAATGCCCATTTGCAGCTGGAGTGTACCTTGGGAGGGTCTGGAGGACATCTTCCTGCGTAGTTCCATCCAACATTATCTATTTGTGCCCTATAAGTGCACCAAAGTGGGGTGGGATGACTGGGAGAGTTACTTCAGAAATGTATTCTAGTTCTCAGCTAAAACTTCTGTGTTAAATACTGCACGGAGATTTCATAGGAGGATAGATGTGCCTTGGCATGAGATCTGTCAAAGCCTTTTGCTGTGGCAGCTGCTCTGCTGTGAGGTGTCAAAGGCATTTCTGTACTCCCTGCACTCGTCCAAGTGTTGTGTTAAAAGCCCATTTGCAAACTCTTTCTTTTGCTCTGACATTCGAGCCATTAGTTCTTCCAACCAGATTGCAGCACTCTGGCTCCAGCAAAGTTCCCAGTCGTGAGAGAAACTCCCTTCTTTCCCCTCAACAGCAATTTCTACATTACAGTAGTTTTCCTGTGGGAGCTATGGGACACTTGAATACCGCCTTAGAACAACTTGGGAGAAAATCCAGATCTCTTCACAAAGTGCGTCAAATACTGTTTATTTCTTCTCTGCTTATTTCCATAGAGCAACTTTTCAGCTTGGGTTTTTTTAGATGGTGTTTTATCTCTCACTTGAAAAAAAAACTGCTTTTTACTTCTCATTTAACTCCCTTCACAGTGAATCAACAGAGGCCCTCACAAAATGAACTTTACTCTTTATTTCGCATGTGGCATGGTTATTTGTGTATGTGCAAGGCCAAGCTTAGAACACTAAGTGCCTAATTTTGAAATGCAGCGAAATGCCAACAATTTTTAACCATCTACTTTTGTACATTTCTGAAATGATGGGAAGGGGGATACATCCTGTCTTCTTTCCCAGCCTCTGGCTGGGAAAAAGCAAAACTGCTTTTCCAACAGAATTGAGAAGAAATCTGAAATAGTTTATTAGCCTTAGCAAATGCAGCAAACACAATTCTGTGTAGATATGTAGATATGGCCCAGAAGGTTTGATGGCTTGGAACAACTATGTTATAATCCTAACAACTCCCTGATCCTGGAAACATAACTTTTATCCTTCCTCCTTGTTCCCATTTTGTGTATTTGCCTTGCATTAGCTGTCTCACAGCAAGGACATATGGAAGCTGCCTCAGAACCTGTAAGTGCTACTACAGTACAGACAAAGAGTGGTGAAAGCAACAAGGACAACATCTGTGCCTGTGAAGTAACAACCTCATTTTCACCTTTTCCTTCTTTTTATCAACATATGTTAGTCGCTACTTTCAAGTAAAATTACGAAGTGGAAAATGAGATTAGAGATGCAGTCTGCACTTGGGATTTGGCAATAGACAGGCTTAGAACAGAACTTACAGATTGCAGTTGAGTTTCATTTAAGTATAAATACATTTCGGTGAAACTCCTGAACAGTGTTTCAGAAACTAAGCTTTGTATCCCTCACCTTGTCTTCTGTCCCTGCAACTGCACCAGTTATGTCATTATTCCATTTTCCCAAGGAGGACGAGGAACCTTTAGTCCAGACCTATCTCCTGGCAATATAAACCCTGCACTGATTACTCACGATGCTTACCCAGACCTCATGTGATCACATCATTGTAAAACCTGTGGGCTGTGGGTATTAGAGCTCCTCGGTGCCATTTTGAAGTAGTCAATTAACCTTTCTCTGGAATGGCTGCATTCACTTTCTACATGCTATGCTTGTTACATGCTTTATTACTTTTATTTTGGGTATCCTTTAAGTTCAGTGAATGATTTAACAATAAAGTTATATATATGATAACATTTTGTTTAAGCTGTTTATGGAGCCTGACTCAATTTGTTCATAGTCACAAAAGTTATAACAAGCAAAAGCAGTCTCAGTACTTTAATGTTCACATTTTCTTCCTTCCTATTATTAACTTGTCTTCAATCTTTACAGCTTCTTGCTTGGTAGGTTAGCTATAAGATCTCCATCAAGGGAACTCATAATAACAGAAAAAAAGTCTGAAAAAGCGTGACTGGATGAAATTAAGAAGTGGGAAAAAAAAAGAGAAAGCTTGGTGATAATGGAAAAACTAAGCAACAGTGAAACATTTTAGTGAAGATGACTTCAGGGAAACAGTGAAAACCCAGACCTGGCTTGATCCACCTACTTTGTAAATGCCTTACTAAGGGTCATGAGTTAGGTTTGCAGCTGGAGACCAACACCCCTGCAGCTGAATCTAGCCCTGCTTTTCCCCACCTCCCTGCAGGGAATGTCTAGGAAAGAGGTACTGGGAATGGTCAGTGTTTCTGTGATTGGTGGCTGATAGTGGAGAAGTTATCAAAAAGCCCAAAAAAACCCACCTCTGACACTTTTGGAAGATAGTTGTTAGTGGTCTGTTCAAAAACCTGTAGAAAGATTGAGGAGAAGCTCTGCTTTTGCCATGCTGAGAAGACTTTTGCCTTATCTCTGGCACCAAAACATCAGCCCATGAGCATGCATAAGGTGAAAATTTTGGAAATAGGTCAAATGTGTTCCTGATTTAGAAAAAGGGTTGGGGATAACCTGATTCAAAAAGTGAACAATCCATCTTTCTCTGCAGAAGCAAGAAATAATAACGTGGTGGGCTTCAGATTTCTTCATTTTAAAAAAGCAGACTATTTTCCTCCCTGCCTTTTACTGCAGAACGAACCAAAGGCTGTTTCACAAGAGAAGCCTTATATTTGCTGTTTCTACCATCCTCCTTAGATTTACAAGTGCAAACTGTCATTCTCACCCTGTCCTTTGTGTCTCAGGCTCAGGAGATAACTCAGGTCATTAAATTATCCTTTTATGCTTATTTTAGAAAAGTATCTAACCTGATGTTAGGTTGATGTTAGGTTGATTTTTTTTTCCCTCTCATTTTTTGGTCATTTTCTGCAGTCTTAGAGTAGATTTTGAGCAAACACAAAGTCATGATTATATTCAAAATAGCAAGTTGTAAAAAGAAAGCAAGGAAGTAGCGAAAGTCACCTGCTTATAAATGCTAGAGGACAAAAAATATGAATACAAAACAAAATGAACTCTGTAACTTAATCCTCAAAGTTGTTTTTTGATGTAAGCAAAAGTCAGGCAAGTGATTTAAATCTTAACGTCTTCTGATCTGCAAGGGCAACAGAAACTGTGGGGGAATTGCAGGTCAGAGACAGACTGGTTGGTGCCATTGTGAGTATTTTCCCATGCTATTCTATGCACAGTTCTTTGTTTCCCTCAGTCTTTCATATTCATGAATACGAGGGTTTTTTTCTTCTCTTCTTTTAATAAATTTTTTTAAAAGCAAGGGTGAAAAGGAACTACAGAATAATTTTGATGAACTCATTGCTACTGACACATACTTGTTACCAAACAGTCATATGTGCTCTTCTTCCCCTGACAATATTGTTGATTTGATATGAATGTGCCACTGTGAAGAGTTTCATATATCTTCCACACAAATAAAAGCACAGCTGATTTTGTTTTTTCCTTTTCTTTCCCTAACCAGCAGGTAACTATTTCATATATAGCAGGATCAAGGATTTAGATGAAAGTAAGTTATACTGAGGTTGAAGATCAGACAAATAACGATTTTTTTTTGGTGACAAACTACTCCAGTTCTGAAAGGAAGTATATGCCCGGGGAAAGAAAAATTAGTTACGGATCAAACTTCTGCAGCAATCTTTGATGCTCCAAAAATAGAACAAAATCTCCAAATTCTCTGCAGACTAAATTCACCTGCAAACATGTACTTTAAAGGCTGCTGCTTATCTTCCTTTTTCCTCCAGTAAAAACCATATGTTATGGGTGAGGGTAGCAGAATTAATTCTTTAAGTGGTATCAACCCTCCACAAAGAAATTGCTCCAAAATCATCCTAGTACCCTGTAGGGTTATTTTTGTCCATAACTCCATATTTTTGAACCCATAGGTTCATTTTTCACCAGCTTTGTTAGGATATCATTCTAATATAATTGTAAACAATCCTTCTAACCCTGCAAAGAGGATGAAGGGGCTCCTAAACTTTCTGCTGGGTATGTTTGAATGTACTTAAGTGGTTGCTCTTCTGACGGGGGTCAGAAAAAATCATCAGGGAACACTTCAGGACTACAAGCGTCAGAAGAAGTAAGAGGTGGATGAGCTCTCTTTGTCAATAATCAGGGAGGACCACTGGTAAATAGCGAACACAACCCAGGTTGCTCTTTAGAGCTTGAAATCAGAATTACGCCAGTCTGGGAACCATGTCTTAAGATCCCAAGGCTGAGGACCTAACAATTTTCAGTGATGCCTGTTGTCAGCTGTAACATTGTGGGTCTTTTTCCATTTGAGATCTTGGGTAAGCGTTATTAAATGCAGATCAAATGGATGTCAGGAATTGATTTGAGGCAGTTAGATAAGCTGCCTGTTTGTTTTTTTTTTTTCCTCTCTCGCTTTTAAAGGGCATGCTCAACAAATCAATGCAGCTCTGGCAGTCTTTAAAGCTATTAACAAAAATATGGAAACTATATTTAGAGAGCCAGGCTGCCTGCTGATTTAGACAATGTCTTGCTACTGCTCTGGTCTCAGATTAGAAATGAGCTCTGACTATGGTCCAGCTTTGTATATTCCAAGAGCAGCGTCTGCTTCTTCCCTGCAGAAGAGCAGGCCTGAGGGACTTTGAGCGTCTGGAAAGAAGCCTGGGAGATGGTGAAGGGAGGCTCCACAGAGAGCTTTATGGGGGGAGTGAAGTGGGTGAAAAAAAATATTACTGTGAGATTCCAGTGCAGGAAGTGCTTGCAGCCACCTGGAGGGAAAGAGAAAAGAAAAGGCTATTTAGAAACCAGCCTGGGCAAACTGCAGAAGGCCCATACGGCTGGGGCACGGTGACCATTCTGTGCCAAGATATTCCTCAGTTCCTCGTAAGACCTGTGCAATACGTGGATTCAAGGGATTCCTGCTTTCTTTGATCACAACATCCTTTAGCAAGCAGCACCCACTAGATGCAGTCCTCCTAATGTGCCGAAAGACTAATAGGTAAAAATGTAATAAGGAGGAGCATAAGTAGTTAGCATGTCATAGCAGGCTTTATATTTGGCTTTTAAAGGCAAAGTATATCATCATGAAAACTTGAATGAGGACATGTAAATGGCATGAATGTTTAAAAAGATTGGTGAGGTGTCACAAGAAACTTCTCTCCTTGACTGCTATGCTTGCCTCCATATTATTAGAGATTACGAAAGAACTTTATCAGCAGATTACATCAGAATGGTCTACTTTGTTGTGTCTTTCTCTTTGGTATGGTTATGGACCTTTGCCAGTTAGAGGAGTGAAAGCCTAATTACTTGTGCTTAGTTCACTACTATACATTAATTTTCAATTATAAGAGTCAGATACGGTTTCTGAACTAATACAACAGATAAGCAGCAGAATGACCCCATTACTATGAATCAGGACTTAAAATGCCTTTCTTTAAAATTTAGTGTACAGGATAATTTATCAGGAAAAAATTCTCAATGGCAGGACTAGAAAAAAAAGAAAAATTTCTGAAGCATCTGATTTCTTTCGGTTTTCCTCCTCTCTGTCAGGAATGTTTTTCTGATTGAATTTGGTCCTTTTAAAAAGGATCAAACTGTTTCAGCAGCTGCTCAGATATTGGAACAAAACAAGTAATCTCATTTTCATTGTTTGCTCCAACTAGAAGTAATGAGAAATGCAGGCTAGGAATTATACAGTCATAGGTGTGAAAGTCCTGCTGGAAGCACAGAGTACTAGACAATGGCAGTGAATAGAGGTCTGTGTTCTGGACTTTTTCTCTCTACTTATCAAATCACAAAGACTTGAGATCTTTTAAAGACTTCTTATATAGGACATTAGTAAAATAAACTTAAAACACGGGATAAAATGTTGTGGGTTTTTTCCAGGACTAAAAATTTCTGTTGTAATTGGCCACATCTGGGTGTGCTATTCAATTTTACATGCTTAAATAGAAGTGGAAAAAAATTTCTTTGAAAAAACTCCTATATGCCTTCTGGTCACATCTGAGAATGCCTCTAAACAAGTAAGATGCTTTTCAATACTGTTATTTTATTATTATTAATTATTATTATTATTATTATATGTATGGATTCCCATAATATATATACTCTTTACCTTAGGCCTTTATCTTTAAATAAATATAGTGAGTCACTTAGCTGTTTCTTGCAAAATGGTTCTGGATGGGATGATGTGTTTCAATCACCTTTTCTGGACTATTAAAGCTAATGATAGTTTATTGTCTTTATCTGAATATGTATGTAATTCCAGAAGAGCATTTCAGACTCTAGTCCTAGCTAGAAATAGCAGGTTTGCTGCTTCCTGTAGTTGAATCTCGAAATGTAGAAAAAAATATGAGACTTCGTTCTTTTTTTCACCTTTTATTTGTCTTGCTTAATTGATATTTGAACAATTCTGCAACCTGCTGTGAAGAACCTATTATATAGTAATTCTATACAGAATCTTTTTGCTCAACTAGAAGAGTAGATTCTGTTCTAGGCTTTGCTAAGAACAAAATAAATCAATTAATGAGATGCTTAACAGCAGTTTGATAACCTCAAGTAATTTATCAAGGTCACAAATGCACTTTGTAGCATTCGTAGTCTTTTACACTGCCAGTTAACCCTTCTCTCAAAGGTGCAGATGACTTTATATTGAATCACAGACAACACCAGGGATTCATATTCAGTCAGTTTTTGCCATTGCAATTCTGCTGCATTACTTGCCACCTCCTGAACACATTTTTTTTTTTTTTGTGCCAAAAATAGTGTCCTACATTTTCCTTGAGGACTTACTATGTACCTCTGACCAGTCATCAATGACCAGGTTCCTTGGAAACTTTACCTGCTCTGAAGATCCTGCTAGCAAATGAGGAGGAACAATTCATGGAAGAAAGGGATGACAGTGGTCTGTTAGAGATACACTGGCCACATTTTACCCTGCTCGACATGCTACACTAAAGGTTGCCTGCTAGCTATGAAACCATTCTTGGGGGTTTCTATTTCCATTTCTAGTATACTGCCAAGAAAGAAATCCAAGGTGTAACCTGGTAAAATGTCTGAAACATCTTATTTGGACACAAGAAACAAGTTAATGATGTGACAGAATTGGAGATATTACACTATCTATCTGCCACAGACACAAAAACAAATATTTCTTCAAAAAACCCAGGATATTTTAAAGCCAAATACATATACAATGTGTAGATATATCTCTTTAGGGAAATGATATAGAAAAAAATACTTGATCTTTGAACATCCCTTGTACCAATAAAAGCATGTGGTTTTAAGTGTTCTCCTAATATAATTTTGGTAGTAATTATATAACATTCTTTATTTTGGGCATTTCTCTTCTCTGATAACTCTAAAGAAGTTTCTTACTACCTCATTTGGAGATTTTATCAGATAGTAGTTCTACATTTCCTCTAAATCTGCTACTTAAAAAATATAGCTGCTTACTGTAAAAAAAAAATCTTCACTTGACAGAAATCCTTTTCTGAAGCTTTGTAGCATGAAATAAGAACTCTTGTGAGAACTGTGTTAATTTGTGAAAGCCTTGTATGATTTGATGGAAAGAACAATACAGTTGTATTTACTATTTTCCTTTCTACTTTCCTGTGAGTAGATCATCTAAATTTGGGATTCTCAAAACATTTTGTAAGTCTCAGTCCAGCAACTTTAACAACACTAATATAAAGAGCAAATTTTGACTCTCAGATTTCCCTTGTTGCCCCTTTGGAGCTTCTGGAAGAATGAAACTGAATAATAGAAATGTTCTCTCCTCCACATGTTTGCATTGCTTGTGCTTTTGGTTCAAAATGAAATTCTGATGGAAGGAGAGAACAACTGTAGGATGAGTGAGGAAGGGGGAATGAGGATATAAAGATGGAGCATGTGTTAGAGCAGATAAAGGATACAAAAGCCTGAGTCTACAAGCTCATTTATTATGAACCTGAATCCTCTAAATAGAAATGAGAGGCTTTGGACAAGTGAACTCTTTATGACAGTGGGAAAGACCTTGTCGTCAGAAGTAGACACAAGGACAATGTACAACACTCGTATGCCGTGGCTGCAATAAAATAGGTTCTGCTTTCAATCCACTGAGAAATCTGAAGAAAGCCTGTCAGCATTGCTGTGACCCTTCTATTTAGGTTTGAGTCCTTTTCTGATACTGCCTCTTGTTGGAAGACTTCGCTTGCAAATTGCGGTAGTATCCTTGCATTCTTTTTAAAATCGGCTACGCTTAAATAACTTTGTTTAGAAGGGTTGCGTTTTACAAAATACAGCTGAAACTGTGTGTTCTCCCTCTTAACCTCTTCTTTCTGACAGGTACGTCTTTCTGATCAAGCATACCTGTCAGTATTCCTTACAGTAATTAGCTATTACCATGCCAATCATTCTCTTACTTCTGAAGATTAAATAGTATTTACATATCTTTGTCAAGAAGCCATTGATGGGGATTAAAAAATTATGAAAGTACAAAAATGTATGTATGAGAAGACAGTATTGGAAGCAAAAAATAAAGATGATATAGCACCATCCTTAAGACCTAAGGCTCAGCCTTAGATTTTACAATATATATTCCATTTACAAGGGAAAAATCTTGAGCTTTTTACACAACTAAGTAATGTCAAAGTCTGGGGTTGCAGGAGTGTTTCTGGGGAGGCTTGTAAGAAGTGCACTTTTCTCTCTTGCTCTGACAGTCTTGTCTCCACGAGCATGGAGCAATCCTGTGGCTGTACTAAGAGTGCATAACACGGCTTTTCTCACTGAGCTGCATTGCCTGCGAGACACTAGTGTATATAGAAACAGGCAAACATAATATTCTTTGTTGCTGTGCCTTTCCAGTCCAAGTCTAAATTGGGTAGGACTGAAACACATCCTTCAGTTTTACCAGGCATCATTCACTATAATAGTCCTTTTGTGGGGCATATGCAATCTGTAACTACTTCAGTAGAAGGTGATAATAACAGAGATTTGTCATCTTAAGAAAAAAGAGTCCTAAAAGATTCCATCCATGAATAGAAGTTAAACTAACAAGAATTGCTGGTGTTACGCCAGCACCACAGATAAGAAGCGGCTTGTATGCTGAGATGAGAAGAAAAGCAATGCTAACAACAGTTACTGGCAACAGGAGTATACCTCAGGCCACAGGTCTTCAGAACAGCATTGTGTCAAGAAGACAGTAATGGGGAGCTATTAGAGAACAGGAGCAACCGCTCAGTCTCCAAAACATTTTTTTTTCTATATATAGTATACAGTGTACCCATCTAGATGAGTACAATCATCTGATGAGGCGCCCCCCATCTTAATGTGTTGACATTTTAAAATATTGACTCCCACCATCTTAACAATCATTAAGCAATAAATGACAGTTTTCCTCCTCTCTGTATGAAATACTTTATGGAGAGTTTTGAAGAACTTCTTACTGGTTAAAAAACACAGCTTATAAGTATATAAGAAATCGTTATTTGCTTTTAAGAGGGTATGCTTTTATAAAATATTTCTTCTTAACTGAAATAGGGCATTAGTTCTTATTTAGGAGATATATGGAGACAGAAAAAAAAACCAAACTGAGATTTACTATTCTAGCTATCTAAAAGATGTAAAAGCTGTCTTATTAAGAAATCAGGTCAAGGTTATAACCTATGCTGTCAAAAAAATGCTTTGTATATTTTAATTGATGTACTGACCAATTTTGAGCTGTAATGCAATATTGATATTTAGACAGGTGGTTTTATTCAATTTTTCTGCCTTAAAATGAAAATTGCTACCAAGAAAGACATTCTGAAAAAAGACAGATTGAAAGAAGGTTTATATTCTTCATGCATAGATGTGAGATGTGTATAAATAAAGTTCTTAATATAAATTTTCCTATCATCTTTCTTTCCTATGCTTTGAATTTGAGAGAAGAAAATGACTCTAAAAAGTCAGACGAAAGAAGCTCATGCATTTCCCATATCTTTCAAAGCTATAACTTCCACTAACAATGTTTCAGTCTTGGGGAAACTTGGAAGTGTAGTAATGAGGTGTTATAAAACATTCTGTGCAACTTGTACTCTGTGAATGTCTGGATTATACAAAGTCACAGGAGTTAAGACTAAGCTCTTCCACAGACCTGGATCCTACATGCTGCAGGAGTGGTAAAATGCTGTTCAAACGTGCAATGTCACTATGTCACTGCTTGCTACCAAGGAAGACTAATTCACAGGTCAGCTTCCATATCAGGGAAGAGGGCTCGCAAATGTAGCAGTTGGTCAAGTATATCAGCTCTTCTTTGGATCTGCATTAGCTACAGAAAATGGAGAAGAAACAGAGATAGCCCTTGTCATTTTACACTTTGCCCTACAGCTGTAATCTGGCCAGTCAAAAGCACAAAGAATACAATAGCCTGTTATATAATTGGGCTTTTTTTCTTCTTTCTTTCTTTTTTTTTTTTTGTGACTAGGAAGGAGAGATTGGAGAGAACAGCAGGAACCTTATTTATAGCTGAAACAAGAGAAGAAAGGAGCGTCTTCTAGTTGTCTTCAATTCAAGATCAATTAAACATGTTTTAATCCCTTGAAAGGTCTTTTGTGAAGCTGTCCTGCAATCCTGGGCCTTCAGATAAAATGTCTGTCAAACATTGTTGTTAAAACAGTTGAAGAGAAAGCAATGAACAACACAGCCATCTACTCCTTGGGAATCACTGTCGTGGTGGTGATTTTAGTATAGTCTCACTTATAGAATATATCTGTACTGCTGAGCTGGGGATATTATACCAGACTCCGCCTCCTCTATGCAATAAGAGTGACCATTCTGTTGGGATAAAACCTCAGCTGGGTAGAGTAATACAGCTGAAGCAAAAACAAACAAACAAACAAAAAACAACCCCCCCCCCAAAAAAAACAAAACTCCTAAAGTGGCATAAAAAACCCCAGGAGGTTCATTCAAGACCTAAACGAATCAATCAATCAAATTCAGGCAAAAATGGTGAAAAAATAGAAAGAATCAATCAAGATTGACTTGAATCAATCGTAATCGGCTTAGTGTCTAGCTATAAAATCAAACAACGCTTGTGATTTGACCTCTTTCGCTCTCAGCTCAGATAAAGAGAAGGACCTGCGTGGGGTAACTGGGAGGAAGGACAGANTGTGATTTGACCTCTTTCGCTCTCAGCTTCCTAGATAAAGAGAAGGACCTGCCTGGGGTAACTGGGAGGAAGGACAGGAGGAATGAAGGATGCTGTCAAGAACAGTGTGCTAGGAACTGTTTGCAGTCCCTCTTGTAGCTACTGTGGCTTGTGCTGTGATATATTCATTCCTTTAAAATACCAGGTAACATGTTGCATGATGTGTGCATTTAGAGACAAAAACTGTTAAAATAGCTGTTCTTCTGCATTCATGCCCAAGCTTATGTGCTCTACCATATGTGATTTTCCACATAAGTGCTTTACCATGTGGAGTTTTGTTATTTAGATCAAGGGGAAAAAATTATCAGTGAAGCCATGGTAATCTACTTTTATAATAGCTTATCGGGCAACTATATCAACTCTGCCCATGGGATGAATACAGTCTGCCTACAGAACTGGAGGTTCCTAGGAATGTTGTGTGGTTCCCCAATGTTTACATTGGTGAGTGCTTGACGTCTCCTCAGCTTTTATGCATTCCTCAAGCAATTTCTGGCAGTGGCTGGAGAAGATGCAAAACTGCAAAATTTTATTCCTGTCCTCACACAGTCGTGGGGACAGACACGTGGGCCAGAAAGAATCCATAGCATATTTCCTGTCTGGACAACTGTGGAGCAGGAAATCTGGGGATGCTTGTGGAGGGAAGCTGCCTCTCAGTTCACTGGTAGCTCACACTGCTTTTGTGCATTGCTCCCCTACGGGCTATGGGTTGGTACTTTCTATAGTACCTATATAGTTCATACAGGTTCAGTACCTGTATAGTTCATAGTACATAATCTTTTTCAGCAAGAGATTGAAAACTCTCCCAGCCTGCTGTAACTCGGACAGCTTCCTTGCTTTCTGTTGAGACCATTCCCTCCCATGGGCTGTTGTTCCTCATTCTAAACTCTAAAGTAATACATTTTCCCACTGTATGTTTTTGTCCTTTTTTATGAGTAACTCCAATCCTTATTGACTAGATTGTTTCCTTGAGGGCCAAATGTCTTTCTTTTGCAGTCAAATAGCTATTAGAGAAGCAATAAAATAGGAGGAAGTTCCAAAGAAGGTATCTAGTTAGTGGAAAAGATTCTGTTATAGCTCAAGCTAAAAATTTTGTGTTTTAATGATGTGAAATGAAATCATTTAATAAAGCAGTATGGAGCTGCTCTATATGGAGTCAAACTTGGCTCTGCACAAAGGAAATCTAATGTAGAGTTGTAATACTAGCAAGGATTATCACTCCCTTACTGAGTCTCTGATAAATGTTCCTCCTTTATAGGAAAATTGGTGGCTGTGTTAACTTCATTTGTATTTAATATTTCAAATAAATATTACATGCTGGGTAATTTCAAGTTATAATAAAAAAACAGCCCCTACCTTCACCCTTCATAAAATCCCTCTATAATTCCCATAGTAAAAAAGTAGGGATAAATAGTATTTTTGTTTTTTCAATTAGATTTTCCAAATGATGAGCTTTTCAGACAGCAATTTTCTTTCTAAAATGCTTACTATGTAAAAGTAACTCTCTAAACTCTTTGAAAAATTATTTGCAGAAAAGTTTTTCAATAGTTTGATTAAACAATATTAAAAATACTCAATTCCCATCAAGGATGTATCATTCCTTTGCTGCCAACAAAATCTGATTTTTATTATTACAATTTTATGGTCTTCAAAATCATTGGCAACATAAGGTTGGAAAAACTACAGAGCAAGAGAGGGAGAGAAAGACCAGCCAGCATCTGGGAGTGCTTCATTTAATATTTACCTTTATGAGCTGCATCATTCTGCTGGAGTCAGGACCTTGATGAAAAGTAAAATACAAGAGGATCATCTTTGTAAACTGAGAGATTTAATTAATAACCTATGTAAATAATTCACAAAAGCATTCTTCTGTCATCAAAATTTCATCTAGAATTAATTTTTCTGGAGGAATCGAGTGACTAGGTTCAACAGACAACATTTTTCCTTTAAAATACATAATAAAATATGAATGTGTTGGGTCCTTTGTATCATTCCACATGGAGTAAGAGGAAGGATATTAATATGGCATGTCTCAGAACATCAATACAGATACCCTCCCCTCCTTAAGGTTTCTACCTTTCCAAGCAATATGGTTATTGACTGACTACAAAAGGACCATGATTTCATGGATATTATTTATACTCTCAAAGGTTAACACCACATGATTCACAAAGCTATCTCCAAAGGGGTGTGATTTGCAGCTGGAAGAAAAAAGAGCAAAATTTCAGATTTCAGTTTGGTGCTAGGCAAGTCGGACACAGTGAAGACCTGCATAAAATAAATGCTTAAGCTACATCCTCCTGGAAGGCTCATCTCTCTCTTAACAGAACTGAGAATGGTTTTATTTTGTCATGTAGGATCTAGGAAAGTGTCTTGGGAATGTTAGGTTTGAGGTAGCTGCAAGAAAGAACCACACCACTTACTTAGTCACAGATGCTGGATGGTGGCGCGGCTATTGCACGTAGCTCTTCCACCTGGGCTCAGCCTTCTGCAGTGTGTTTGCCATCTGTGGGTGTGTTCCCATCAAGGGACTATCCTTTTCACTATTTATTCCTTTCTAACTAGATGGTCAGCATAAAACACCAATGTCCTTGTTGGTGGAACTCTTAGACTCTCTCCTAAATGCAATCAGCTGTTGTTACCTGGATTATAACTAACTTCTGGCCGCTCAGTTATGCTATGAGGACACAAAACTCTCAAGAGTTCTTCCATGCTTCTTTGTTCTACACGTGCTTAAACCACTAGAGCATTACCAATATAGCCCAAAGCTTTTGGGTAAGCCTCTCCCATAACAATTACTTATGATTTGTTTTCCCAGCACATGACACAATTATGTAATGGGTGAGAGCTGGGCAGGTGTATCTGAGGTCTAAATTCCCTGAGCTATTTTTTTCATATAAGCTTCACTATGTGACATTAAGAGATTACATATTTCTTTCTTATGGAGCTCTGAGGGGTTTTCAATGGGTAGTCTGGGAGTCCTGGAGGCAGCTGAAATAAGGACTACAAAAGTGCTGCCTAAAAAAACCCCAAACTCGTGTATATATATGATATATAGTGAGTTATAGCTGTGGCNTTCCCAGCACATGACACAATTATGTAATGGGTGAGAGCTGGGCAGGTGTATCTGAGGTCTAAATTCCCTGAGCTATTTTTTTCATATAAGCTTCACTATGTGACATTAAGAGATTACATATTTCTTTCTTATGGAGCTCTGAGGGGTTTTCAATGGGTAGTCTGGGAGTCCTGGAGGCAGCTGAAATAAGGACTACAAAAGTGCTGCCTAAAAAACCCCACACTCGTGTATATATGATATATAGTGAGTTACAGCTGTGGCATTTCTAAAAAACATCTACAGCAGCAGTGAAGAATGTTTATGTGACCATAGAATCACTGGTTGCTGCTAGTAAAGTCAGCAGACATTACATCCTCAAATTGTACCTGTATTTGGATGTTTTGCAGTCCTTCACAGCAAGCGCTACCCTCCCCGGGCCTCCCCACAGCCAGCCAACACAAAGTGGGGCCAAGCAGTCTTCTTTTTTGCAAAGGGGACACGCACGTGGTCCTTGCCTTTCCTGCTTGTCTTTTTTTATTCAGTGTTTCTTCCCCAGTCACCTGCTGACCTGTGCTTTTCAGAGCAGCTGACTGCAGCGAGGACAGGCTAAATGGAGCTGTGACAAAAATAGCCTGCACGTATCCCATCTCCGGGCTATTGCAGGACGAGAAAGCTACGGAGCATTCACAGAGGAAAACAGAATACTTGATATTCAGATTAGATATCTGATATCACAAAATATTTATTTGGCAAAATATTAAAAAAGTGTGGAGGCAGTTCCTATGCACACTATATGAAATGATAGGCAAAAAAGCAGCAGCAGTGACTGGATAATTACTATAGTTCTCTGATATCCAGATTGCCTTTGTTTCAAGCCTTTGATATGATAATCAGACCCGTCTTTCTGCAAAGAAGTGAGAGTTCTTCATGGGAATTAATATTCATAACTGGGACTCTTCTAGTGCCCAAGTACCATGCAACGTGACACATCAGTATGACAGCTGAAGGGGTACTTATTATTCATCAATACTGACTTTTTAAGTGAGTTTGCTGTCTTTTGTGGGGGCAGGTTGGAAGTGGGAAGGTTATTTGTCAAATAGTATCATTTAAAATCAGATTTGTAGGTGTCTCCATTAGAGAATGAAACAATCAAAAGAGGCATGTTAGCAATCACCTGTCAAATGAAGCTGAGTCATATGAAGCTCAAATATGATCAAGTTTAATATAAACTACATTATAATCTGTTTTTAAATGAACAATTGCCTACTAGAAGAATTTCAGGATTTCTAAGAATGACAAAAAAAAGGACCCCATAAATTTCATAATCTGATTTTGTTTTCATCAAGAGGAACATTTCAGGAAAGTTTTGAGCATGGTTCAACCTTGTGATCAATTGAAAACTAATGCATACAGCTGTGTGAGAATATCAGTTACAAAATTCATATTTTAAAAATAATAAAAGGATCTGATTCTCTTAAGAAAATATTTCTAGTATATTTGAAAAGCTTACTGTCTTAAAAGAAACAAACATTTTAGAAGGATTTGGTCGGGGGTAGATTATTTATTATTCACAAAGATAAACAATTACTCATCAAGCTCTGGTAAGGCAGAAACCACTTGGAGAACAGCTGACATTTCATTAACAATCATTTTGCCTGGCCTTGGGTTATAGGATTTATTTACTGACATTACATACTCTGTGACCCTCATTTGCTTGGTGCTTATAGGAAATTACCTGTGGCAGAGGCTAAGTGACTTAGAAAGCCTTGAGCTCAGGTATTCAGGTAGGCGTTTTGCTTAGGACGACCCGAGCCTTGCACCAGCCTCGCTTCCCAGTCTGCGTTACCGCTGGGACCTGCCAGTGCCAGCTGGCCTGAGGCAGCCCCCAGGATCGTGAAGGGAAAGGAAACATTTTGCGGGCCCCTTCTGCAAAAGCCAGCAGCAGACACTGGATTCACACCAAATTGACTTCCTGTGCCAGGTCAGTGCGCAGAGCAGCTGGTTGACATGCTGAAAAAAAAGAATGTTTTGGCAGCATTTTTTTTCAGATTGCTGCACTGATTTATAAAGGTGAGTGGTATATACAACCTCAATGTATAGCTGAATTATTATTCTTCCAGTAAAATGCAAAAATGGCTGAATGAAATAGCACACATGAATGGACATTCATACTTATTTAACATGCTTTTTTATTTCCTTTTTTTTCTTTTTGTTTTTCTTCTCTCTGCTTTCTTCTTTTTTCTTTTTCCTTCTCTATTTTTTTATTTTACCTAGGTAGTTTTGNTTCTTTCTTTTTCTTTCTCTCTTTTTTTATTTTAACTAGGTAGTTTTCAGGTGTTTTATTTCCCTCTGCTATTTGGCTGAGAAAATGCAATAAAAAATGCAACAAGTTCGTGGGAGTAGGATGCAGATAAGGTAGAGAGATGATAAAATATTAGACTTCCTCCTCTTAGATATCTCTTAATTTATTTGATACCCGATAGCACACTGTGGACTTTGCAAAGACTATAAATTTAGTCACTAGACTTTAACCACATCAGAAAGGAAAGCCTCTGATACCCACAAAGGTTTCTGGATGCCAATTAGACAGATTTACAATGGACCAGATCCTACTAAGGACCAGATCAGCAGGAATTTAGGCTCCTCACTTCCGCTGAGACAATGAAGACCGGCTGCTATGAACAGATTTGGTGCCATACTAATACGTGTAGCTTCACAATCAGCAGGCAGACAAGAAGCTGTCCTTTGCCACAGCTTGTCCTAGAGACCTTTGGCAGGGACTGGGCTTATGCATTTATTGCTGCCTCTGGATTTCCGTTTTATTCCATGGGTGCTGTCAACATTTTCATCCCCCCTGAAGACACAGACATCAAATTTCAAAGTAAGTCGATGAGATGAACACATAGACAGGGATCCTGACAGCGCAGTGGAAATGATGCAGGGCAGTTGGTGACTTGCCCTTGCCCATCACTCTCCCAGCTTGGTACTCATCACACCATGAGCAGAACTGGATCCAACGAGAAGGTGCATTGTACACAGACAATCTGTTCTACCTGACCAGGAATGCATTAGCACTCAAGAAATACTCATACTCAATACTCAAGAAATTTTAGGGGTCTTGAAGAAAATTCTAAGTGAGGATGTCTTATACGTTTGAATAGGGAAGCTTTTCATGTGTACTACTGAACTGCTCACTGTAGTCCTGCACTGGACAAAATTGCCAAGAATAGTTAAAAAAATTGAATAGCTAGGTGAGACTCGGAAAGAGGGAGAATAAAACCAAATAAACCAATTATCCTTGAATCTGATGGTTGTGGTATTAAACCAACTTGCCTTTTGAAAGGAGGTTGGGGGAATGTGTGACATTAAATGGCAGACACCAGATGGCTCCACCTCATTAGAAATCAGACTCAACCTGCGAAAGAGGAAGGAGATAAGGTGAACCTTGCAGGGAAATACTCTGAGCACGCTCTGTACCTTGGAAATAGGGCAGAATGGACCCTAAAATTGATTTAGTAAATTTGTACTTTGTTTGATATACTTACAATTATAGCCAGGGGATATAAAAAAAGGAAGATATTAAATTAATTGAATAATATAATTTGATGGCTGAACAGGATAGGAAAGTCAATGAGCGAGCAGTCTGCAACTTCAGGAGATATGCAAATTCCTGGTTTAAGAGTCATATTGGACCTACTTGACCTATTAATCTGTCTTGGCAGATAAAGGTTCTGCCAAATTTAATATTTCATTACTATTATTTTTAATTTAGCTTTTATGGTTGTGAAGGCATCTTCTGAATGTGAAATACTCTTGTGCAATCTTAATGGCTCCCAGGGAAAATAATATGGAATATAAAAAACAGTAAAAGACAATATAGTGATTGACCATACAACAGAAAATTAGCTTTTTGCTCCCTTTTTTTTTTCCCAAGGACTAAAGAAACCTGATCTTGGTATGTACATGACATCTATCCTGTTTATTTCCTTTTATAGCGGGAATGATGTAATGGAGGATGGCAGACATATTGTCAGTTTTGCTGTATTATCAGTTTTTGTGATAAATTCAGTGGTTTTGTAATACCAAGGTCAAGGAAAGTAAATCTAGATGTGGGAGAGTTAACAAAGAGGCTTTCCACAGAGCATAGGAGTAAGCAACTCTAAGAAAACTCCTCGTTCCAAATATTAGATTACTCCTTGTCTGTGTGACTGAGCCCAGTGACAGAAGACATGTAGGGAAAACAAATCATCTCTAAATTGAGAATGACTATTACACAAGCAGCAAATTTCTGTTTGAGTTCATACTTCTTGATTTATAAGCATTAAACATCTGGATAGGAATAATACTGTCATCTTCTCAATAATATATGTTTTATTAAAATTTTGCTAGGGCACAACTCATCTAAAGCTGACCAATTTGTTCTTTAGAGGTATGCATGAAAGAACATGCTCTTATCTCTGAGCAGTGAGGTGGATCTGAGTTAAAGGAAAAGGAATTGAGAGAAATCAACTGGACCATTAAATTGAGTCACTTTGTCCTCACTTAATTGAATCAGCTGGCAGTCCTCCTAAAACAGCCCTGCTCACCAGCACTTGGCTTGGCAAGCTGCCTCGCCGGGCAGCAGGTAGGACCTGGAACTCAGCGCCCAGCCCCAGGCACAGTGGCGCTGACCTGCTGGCACTCGTTTGTATTCAGAGGTTGAACACAAACCCAAACAAGTGCTGCAGAAAAGTGACCAGGGGCAGCAGCCACTGCATATAGGTATAAGAGACTCTGTCTGGTAAAGCATGGTTGCATGTAGCAATGTAACATTAATAAGAAATGTTAATTTCTTGCTTTTGAGCACTTTATTGAAACATCTGTCACAGAAAAACTCAGTCACTGAAGCAAAATTCGTAAGAGAAGACTCTAAAAGAGGCGGTCTTTGCAGTTTCCTTCTGCTTTTCCATTTTAGAAGGTCGAATATTTTTCTGGTTGTCCAGGCTCCTTAATATTTTACATTCAGGAGTTCCTTAATATTTTACGGTAGTTTACATTGCTTTATTCTTCAAATATGAAAAGAATTTATATATTTGTTGTTGAAATAGTCAGAAAAATAGTGGTGAATCTGCCTGCGAATGTGGAATGTTCTTTGCAATTTTGAATTTGAATATCTACAAATCAATCACATGTTTTTTCATCTGGCTGAGAGAGATTTGGTAGACTACCCACTGTGTCCTTGATACAGAGCAAGAGTTTGTGCAGATGTCCTCAGCTGCACCTGGACAGAATTTTATTGCAAGAACTGGTACTAAAGGCACCCTAAAAGAAAAAAAGATTAATTTCAAATATCAGAGAAGGGCATATTTTTTTAATTGGTAAAAGATCTATAGTTTGCAAAACAAATAAATTTTTATAAGGATTATATAATTGTCACTCTCCTTTTTCTGAATACTGCCATATATTTAAAATAACGCAATTATACCTGTTTGAAAAAAACCAACATTCAATATAAAAATAATTTTCCCCTGAAGACTACTTGTAAATATCATAGCTTTAATTTTGCTCCTGTTTAGAAATACATTTAAATATTCCATCACATGAAAATTTTAAGGTCGAGGCAAAGTAGATTTATATTCTTGAATACAGGTATTACAAGCCAGAATAATAAATATGATACCATAATTTTTACAAGTATGTTACAAGAGACAGTCTCCCAAGTAACCTACTTACATATAAAACTTTCACTGACTTTCAGTGCATGAGGCTGACTCTGACAGGAGAACCTATCCCTGTACATTTCAACAAGTTAAACACAAGTTCATTATTTCTTACCTGTGTTAGCTTTTCAAGCTGATACTTCTTTGTGAGCCCTAAAGATAAGCACAAGATTCTCCACATTTTTCATTCCCTAGGATTATTTTAATGATCTTGTAACAGATGTTACTGCCCCACAAATGCAATCTTACCTCTCTCCTAAGACTGTGGCAGCTAGAAAAGAACAGTCTCTAGCTTTTCTGTTACTAATTGCCTAGGTGTGATTGGTGCAACCTTTCCTTATCCTGAAAGATGCAACAATTTCTTAACCTTTCTTATGCCTGAAACAGTCTTAGTTGAAGTCACTGTTCCCAATGAACTTTGGATTTGGTAGGAACTTCAACTTCTACTTCTCATATTTAAACCCGAAATATTTAACTGACTTTTTTAGAGATAGGCAGATGATTATGTGGTATTATGTATTCTAGGACTCAGCAGCTTGTAGGGTGAACTCTGGGCTTTTAAATTCCCTAATGAAAACAGAAAATCTGATAAGATGGCTGAAAAATATTTAAACCAGAATATAGCAAAAAATTAATATAAATTACACTCCCCAGAAGAGTGTTTGAATAGGCAGATACTGTAGCAGGTAGCTCCATTGGATTGCTTATTACAGAATAAATGATAGCATCGAAAAGTAATACAGCTCAACGATACAGGTCATTGACTTAGACATCTCCACTGGGAATGATTAAAGTGGCATTTAGCTTTACTGGTTGACTCTCTAGGGCACTGCAAACCATCACATCAATACAAATCTGCTTAGCTGCTCACAGAAAGAGCGACACCACAGAAGCATAAATAAGTTACTGCCTCCCAGCAGCAGCACAGTGGGAGACAAAGCAAACCAGCTAATCAGGCCACCTCCGATTTATGTTGCATTAAGAAATGCAACATAAGAAATCTTGACAATGGGTCAGGCCACTGGAGTCTCATTTTTATGCATGGCTGAAGAAGCAAAACTGCTGCTAGTCAAAGCATGAATTTTTAAAAAGGTACCTATGAAAATGTAACATAAAGGACAATGCAGGAGATGCTGGAGGGGCATCTATAGATATCTCAAGTGTGTCAAGAAACACTGTTAGAGCTCGTTTTGCCTGTGGATACATAAGTAGTGTGTGTTGTATTTAATTGAACTTTATTTCTACCTCAGCAAGAAAAACTACAGTGTAATTACCAATAATTCTGACTGGGCTGTATCTCTTCAGGCAAGGACAAGATCTAAGACATTACTCAGCTCATGTATGATATCATTTCTGGTAACAAGACTCAGTGGAACCGAGAAGTAAATTAAACCTCAGGCCTGATCAACTTTATATACAGGAAGTTTCTGGATTAAGAGATGTGCTACTTTTTTACTTTTTTTTTGCAGCTTTTGTGTCTAAATCAGAGAAGTTAAATCAAGTGTGTGCTTTTAGGACAATGAATGACTTTCTTTCTCTGTTTTTCTCTGAAAAAAAAAATTAGGCAGATTCTTCTCACTTCAAAGTCCGACCTAGTTAAAGAATACTGTTGGTTTCTGTTCTGTGATATTGGGTTTTCACAGAAGTACTAAGCAGAATGTGGTACATTTTAAAAGCCATATATAGAGAGACAAATGAATAGTTATACAACGGAAAATTCCTTAAGAAATCTGTTGTAATTTTTATTACAATGTAGGATACTCCTTTGTCCACATGTAAATCACTGAAGCTGGAGTTTTGCAGTAGAAGTGCAAAGGCTTTTTTATCCTTTTTTAAGGGATCATAAAGATGGTGTTGCTTTAAAGATAAAGGGAAAAAATGGTATGTATGTTAGAGTTAAAAAAAAAAAAAAACCTTTTGATAATAGACCAGATTTTTTTTCCAAGTAGTATATATTNGAATAGTTATACAACGGAAAATTCCTTAAGAAATCTGTTGTAATTTTTATTACAATGCAGGATACTCCTTTGTCCACATGTAAATCACTGAAGCTGGAGTTTGCAGTAGAAGTGCAAAGGCTTTTTTATCCTTTTTTAGGGGATCAGAAAGATAGTGTTGCTTTAAAGATAAAGGGAAAAAATGGTATGTATGTTAGAGTTAAAAAAAAAAAACCCTTTTGATAATAGACCAAAATTTTTTTTCCAAGTGGTATATATTTGCTTTTGCAATCACACCAATGGTAAGGGCCAATAAGAATAGTCAGCTTGCACCTGAAGCATGATATTTAGTGAATATAAGCAAATGAACAAGAAGTAGGGGTTATATTTAGAAAGTATGAGTTATATGATGCAGGAAGAATTAAAGTTTCTTGGACATAAAGCTTTCTGCTGCCACTGTTACCTGATTTGTGAAAATGCCAATTATTCTACACTTGAACAATAACAGACCTCTTAAAAGGACGACACCTGTATATAAGCTTTTTCTAAACTAAACCTTGCAGTCCTGTAGTGGATTAAGTTTCAGAAGTAAAAACAAGTTTCATGATCATAAGAGGTGTTTTTTACATATTTTGAAGCACTCCATACTCTGTGATGCAATGGGGAAAAAATATGCACATACTCTTGTCTACGCACAGGTCTATGCATCCTGCTGCAGTAAGACCAATGTAGAATGCTAATGACTGCTGTGCTGCTAGGAGATATTTTGATCCAGTCTGTCACGTAATCTGATCCCAGTATATTTGGCCTGTGCAGATAGGAAAAAAAAAAGTTATCTGAAGCAGAGTTAGTTTTCACGGGGTTCTGTGGAGCTTGGATGTGTTTCCTGTCTCTGAAGGTGTGGGTGAGTGGCTCAGTAGATCTGCAGGAACTCATGCCTGTGTGTTAAATATCAGTATCACATTCTTGTTCGCACAGTTCGTTACTAGTTTATTTTGCAACTGTGATGAAGTAGAATAAATATGGCCAGCTATCATATCTCAGCTGATAGGGGAATAAATATACTTTTTATTCTTACTGCATAGTAATGGTGTAATGTAATACGATTCCATCATGCTCGTTTCTTTGTTAGTTTTGTTTGTTTTTTTTTTTTCATAAGACTTATTTGCCAAACGTTGTATATCTGTTTAATTTTAAATATAAGTAAATCTATTTGTGTTTCTGCCAACAAGTGCAAACGTGAGGTTTTATAGATTTTGTAGGACTTTGTGAAAATGTTGCAGTTTGAAAGCCGTAGTGGTGGCAGCGAATCGAGTTCCCAAATAGTATGATCAGCTATAAGCTCAACTCTGGCAATTTCAGATTCACGAACAGTCTGAGGACCGTAGGTCCGATTGCCTTCCTAGGAGCGAACTGAGTTCCCAAATAGTATGATCAACTATAAGCTCGACTCTGGCAGTATTGGATTCACGAACAGTCTGTCAAATGTAGGTCCAATCACGCTCCTCTAAACAAGTAGTCAAGTTAACAAACAGTAGGATTTATTCAAATGCAACATTTCCAAAGCAGGTTTCGGATGTCAGTATAGGAAATTCTCTACTACAGCATAGGGTTTTTATCTAGCTCTGATGTACTAATGTGCAATCATCACTCACCCCAGAAGATGGGAGAGAGCTTGCAGTCTCGAGTCTCCCCAGGCAGCGTTCCGACCCGAGGGGAGGAAAGAGGGGGATCAGCATGTTGGCTGACCCAGCAGTTACGATGGAATCTTCCCTCTTCCTTCTTCTTCTTCTCCTCCTGCTTCCTTTCTTTCTTCTGTCCCTCTTACTACCTTGCCTTTTATATATTGTTNTCCTTTCTTTCTTCTGTCCCTCTTACTAATTTGTCTTTTATATATTTTCTGGTACATTCATGTGGAGCTTGAGTGACTCTAGTCATATTTGCTTTTGTTATTCATTGATTTCCAAAACGTCTCCCGAGTTATTCTAGAATCTAGACTGCTTGCTTAGTGGGACGGGGTTGTGTATTGGTATTAGAATGAGATTAGACAGAGGAGAAGTTTGAGCAAAGCTTATCAGAAGGGACTGATCTGCCACCCTTGTTGTCCCAACACCAGGCATCACACTATGTGGCTCATCAGCTGTGTGGTACCACCAGGCTACCGCCTCTGCAGGGAGTACAACAGAGTTTGGCCGCGGTGTCTTCACTCCGCTCCACCCTCCATTCACTCATGTCTGCACGGCACCATCAGATTACCCCCTCTTCAGGGAAGCCAGCAAAGTTTGGCTGTGGTGTCTCCGTTCTGCTTCACTCTTCGTTTGCTCTTATCAACGTGTGCTAGGAGGGCAGACTGTGTTGCCAAGGGAATCGTGGAGAGGTAGATTCCGCACATACCAGCCATCCTGGATGTGTATCACCCCAAGCAAGCTTCTGTAATGCCTAAACTTCTGTTAGGCCCTAGGTTTTCTCTAAGTTTCCCCTTTTCCAGGCCCTTCTTCCACAGGCTTCTTAGGCTCTTAGGTTTGAGGCTGTTTTAAGTATAATGGTATAGTTAGAAGATAAAGGATATTTTTGAGGATCTTCTCTATTTTTATGAATAAGAATGTGCTACCTAGGACATCTTAGCTCAGTTTCAGTTTAGGTACCTCAATAATACCTAATCTTTAAAAAATCATTTAGACAGCAAGAATTCTGAATAGTAATTGTAATTTGACATCAGGTCTGTCTGTGCATCATTATCAAATGGTCTGTACTTTCTGCGAAGTGGGCAGAACTTATGCTCTCTGAGCAGTACCATTAGCTTCTGTTTTGACAGACAGTCTCTCTGGTGTTTGTTGTAAACATATTTCACCGAGGAGTGAATAATTAGTTTCACCCAGAAAAATTATGGGTTTATCTCTGATCTGTAATTTCATATTAGTAAAACATAACATTGACGTATGAAAAGTCATGAATTCTTAGGAGTTTTTCTACCTAAGTCTATACAACTCTTTCCTCCAAAAACAATTACAGTAGAGATACAGAGATAGAAAATCACCACAGCATGCAAATAGTTTGGGAGTATAGTTATAGAACAGAAACATGGTGAACAGATTCATCTGCATCTGTGTTTATAGCAAAGTACTGTAAATGAATACAGCATGCATCAAATATGCCAGTTTGGCAGCTGTAATTTTAAATGAAATTTAGATGACAGAGTAAGAAGTTAGTCACCATGCAAAGAAAGTTTCCAGTATAGGAAGATAATTAAAGCAAATATAAAGACCTGATTTCAATCAGGTTAAATAGTAAAATAGAAAAGGGAAAATTTTATGAAACCTTCTTTAAAAAGTGTCCTAGAAGATGCTGAGATAATTCCTCTGCAGATTTTGAAAAGTTCTGGATGCCGCAATGAGAAAAATCTTACCTCCATGGAGGTATAATCCACTTTGTGGCAGATCCTGTGTCCTGACAGTCTTTTGAAAAACAAATGCATAAAACCACGTGAAAAGCAATGTAATTTAACTCTGTCTCAGCACTTCATGTCTACTACCACGTTACTTCTGACTGGACCAGTGTGGAGGAAGGCCCGACAAGCATCACATTTCAGTATATGAGACACTTGTGCCCTGCAGCTGGACCCTGCTGCACCGATCCAAATTTGCGCTAAACCAATAAGTCCTGGCAAGGAGATCACTGTGCAGCAGTGGTGGAGTTCTCTATGGGCCAGTTGCCTCATGTTTGGGACACCTTCTTAGGTTTTGCTACCTGTGCAGGTATCGTGCTTGTATGGGGCTAAGCAACTGCCAGTTTAAAGCTAGCTTGGATATGTCTTCATTAAACCGTGGTCGCAGTAACGGGAATTCATCCTTGACCAAGCACTGAAACCTGCATCTGAGCTAATCACTTGGCGCACACAAGGTTATTAGTCTCCATTATAGTCAGGGGAGAAAAATGGCCACTTTTAGGGCACAATTTATCTTATCCTAAAGTAGCCGTTGGAGATAGGTGAGATGAATCACATGCTGCAAGTGCCTCTCTCAGTCTGTCCGTTAATGTAGCCTTGGTGCATATATCTGCCCCGAGGAAGACTCAGAGCCGATGAGGTGAATCTTCCCTCCCTGTCCCCAGGGCAAGCGTGCGCAGGACAGAGGTGCACATCCTTTTGGGGATAAATGGAAAAGTACGGTTGAGGTTAAGGTTTTCTACATGAAAAAGGCAAAGTAAGGTTGAGGTTAAGTTCCAGATCTCAGGAAATGAGAAACATACAGTCCACAGATTGGTTCATAGGAAATTAATATTGAGTAAAGATTTTCTGAAAAACATTCATATTCCATTTTATCTGCTTACAAACGATTTTCAGCAGCTGCTGCAATTGGTGTATATCGAACATGTTTTTTCCCCACATTTTCTTTCTTTCTGTATATGAGATGGTCCAGTAAAAAGCTAAAGACTTTAAATGAGCAGTGTCTGAGACTTGAGGAAGCCTTGGCACTTGAAGCCCTTCTTAGTACAGAGATACATGGGAATTTTTGCTTGGTACTGAAGAATAAAACCCCACAACGTTTTCTTTTAGTGGTCAATATTGTTGGGTCTTTATAAAATCTAGAAAGTCTCTTTAGATTTCATGTAGTGTATTTGAAGGCTTCACTTGAGGATAATTTTTCCAGCAATTTCTACTTAAATCTGTTATATTGCTCCTTAGGTCAAGAACACTTGTT
This sequence comes from Crypturellus undulatus, assembly GCA_013389825.1. Taxonomy (NCBI): domain Eukaryota; kingdom Metazoa; phylum Chordata; class Aves; order Tinamiformes; family Tinamidae; genus Crypturellus; species Crypturellus undulatus. The sequence goes on along the minus strand of VWPW01006703.1, from coordinate 25,787 downwards.
GATTCATGTAAACAAGGAGTCCATTTTCCAGTTAACTTGAGCAGATTTTTCATTTTCAGAGAATTTCCTGAGTAACATGTCCTGTTAATTGCTTCCAAGAGCTGTTATTCCAGTAACTCTGAGTTCAAACTTGTATTACTCTGTTGTACTCACGGTATACCAGCATACCCACCTCACCGGTACTTATATGCTGTTACATGTTCACAAGAGTAATGCTTTATTATCTTAAAATGAACCTCATGCCCCTGCCTCTCTGCTCTGCTTCCTCCCTTCTGCTTTTCTCTCCTGCCTCCCTGGGATTTAGCCCAGGGGCCTCAGGCATGTTCTGGTTTGCAAAGTTTCTAGATGCTGCTTTGTGCGCCTGTCCCTTGTTCTTGACCCTGCCACAGGTCGTGTTGCATGGGCAGCTGGTGATTGCACCACCTCCTGCAGGAGCTGGATTTCCCTGTGTTTGAAATCAGCTTATTTTACTTGGTGAATTATTTGCAATGCAGCTTGCATGCAGCAGACCAGTTTTTCCCTCCGTACTTTTCCATTCTTTTTCCTCTAGGGTGTTTGCTGCAGGTAAAATGACAATGAAGAGTTTTCACCAGGTTGTTTTGGAGCTTGTGACTTCAAGCCTGTGAGAGAGATAATGGAAAACAGGACACTGCACCATTTTATTTCTATTTTAACAAAATTGATAGGGGTATGGACAAGAATCAACGTTTTTTCTAGTTTTCAGAATCATCAGTTCTTTCAGGATTTTATATAGAATGGTAAATTCTCTTGTTTTGCATGAATAATAAATGACCAGTGTTTCTTTCTTAAAAAAAAGTTACTGTTGTTTGACATTTAATCACATTTAATTCAAAAGGAACAATTTCAGGTTATAAAATGTCTTATTTCTTACACATATTTATGATGATTTATATTAGACCACTTCTTTGAGAATTTGTGGGAAAAGGTGCCTATGTTCAGAGGCTTGCTATCTTGCATATAAATTCTGTCCTATATCTCTGTATATATAACCATATGCACTCGGCACTAGAGAAACAGAAGCAGAAACAAAGTAATCTTTGTCTTATCAGCTGAACATTTGGTGGCCTGTTTTCATCAGCACCATTTAAGCCCTGAAGGCCTCCTGTAGGTAATTTTCAAAAAAAGCTTTTGAACTAACTCTCATCCTCTTCTATTCTCAGCATGATATACACCATAGGAATAGAGTTTGACAGTATGTTTTTAAAGTTATTTGAAATATATATATATATATTTTATTTTTCCTTAGCTCTAAAACTGAGTACGTTCACCACCACCTGGCCAATTCTGCCAACAGCCATAAAAAGATCTCAAAAATAACCTGAAGGAGCTTGCTCTATGCTAAAATAAGCAGTGTTCAGTCTTTTTCATTTTGGTACTTTGCTAGAAAAACATGATTGATGGGTCTCATTGGGAAGCTAAGAAAATGACTTCACCAACAATTTAAAAGTGACATTGAAATCTTGTAGATCCATAAGATACCAGCTTTTAAAATTGCATGCTTAAAATATATATTTTTTAAAAGTAATAATTGGTTCCAATTGAAAACTTGTTCTCTGGAGTATGGACTCACTTATATTTTAGGGAAAATTCATAATTTTTAATGCAAAAAAGTGATAAGGACATCTGGTTTTAATACAGTAACAAACTAGTCAAAACTTTGGAATTTTAGTAAGCTCTAGGGAAGTGGATCAGTGAGAAGCAAGAAGAGCAGGTGAAATGGTATGTGTTTAACTTACGTTTTTGCAATCTTCTATTTGTAATTTCCAGTCTTCTGTGTAAAGACTGGAAAGCCTCACATTAAAATAAAATATTTCAGGTTAGAAGCTTGTGATTCCGAATCACTCCAAGAAGACCAAGTTAACATGTCATGTTGAAATAGGAATTGAAACAATTGAGATTTCACTGTTATAAATTAATTAATTACTTATCCTAGTTTTCTTTGTATGACGAGGAATGTCTTGGATCTTGCTCTCTTTTCACATTCAGCAGTGAACAATCCTAATGGTTTGATTCAAATCTAATTTGGTTGCTTAACTGAAGTAATTTTGACAGATATATATGCTATAGATCTTTTCTGAGTAACTATTGTCAGGGAATGAACCAGAGGTGAAATATTATATCCTCATGAAGGATTGACCCTGAAGGCTGGGCTGAAAGTCACTATACAGACGGTCATGAGGACAAACAGAAAAAAAAAAGAAAAAGTAAACAAACCAAAAGCACATTTTTCTATGACTACTGTCTCTGATGAAGCTGAGAATATGTCTTCTGTAATATTCTTTTCTTAGAAAAGAATCATTATTTTTGTATTAATAGCAAAGTCATAATTTTTTTTTTTAAGGGAACGTCAAATCAAGGTTGTTGGTTTAGTGACAAAACATTTTAAATATCACATTGAAGAAAAGTAGCACATACTGCAATACTTAGAGAAAAAATCACAGCTTTGGTGTTCCTGGCAGGCTGCTGTCCCATAGGAGAGAAGCTGCAGCATATTTCTATAATGAGGGAGATAAAAGGAAGAAATGCCACATTCAGAAGTGATATGAAAGAAATAGCTTGATAAGTGACTTCTGGTCTGCAATATTTTGCTGTGAGTCATAGCCTACAGCTGCCTATAAGAAAAATGTCTTTTAAAACATCAAGGAGCTCAAGAGTGAACTATGAATGCAACTGTACTGCTTGCATGGCTGTGGTGCCATGTCAAATAGGTAAAGGGATTAGATGGCTCTTTTGAAAGTCTATATTTTTTTCTGAGCAAAATGTAAAATAGAAAGATAATTGCTTGAATAAATTGCTAGCTCAGGCAAATTTAGGTGGACTGTGTGCTTTCCCAAAGCAGAAGCTGACATGAAGGGTTATGCTAATATTGGACCATAATTTTGCCAGTGTTGCTAGCATCAGTTATTTCTAAATGCAATAAAATTCTAAACTAAGACATGTCTTCTACTCTGCTGTATAGCAAGTTTGCTAGGCACCCCTGGGAGTTTGTTTTATTAATGTGCACATCACAGGATCATCTGGGTGTATCTTTTCCAAAGGAAATAGCAAGTTAATGAACTTTAGATCTGCTAGAGAAATTAAGCTCTCACTTACTTCTACACATATTTTATCTGAAGAGAAGGTGAATTTTAGAAAACATGTAAGTTGATTTGGCATTGAGTGTTGGCTTTCTGATTGAATTACACTCTGAAGTGAATGAGCCCCTCAAAAAGTCACCATTTTAAAATGAATTTTCAAAAATAATGGGGATACAAGGTGGTAAACCTCGTTAGGGAAGCTGTGAGGGCAACTTTTACTTGAATCATCTGAAAAAATAGTGACTCAGTGAGGTGCGGTAAGTGCAGTGGAGCACTGGCTGCAGCTCTAGTGATAACTGCAGTCTGGTGAGGCACTCTCCTCTTTTAGGTCTCGGCAACGGTTTCCACCCCAGAGGCAGCTTTCATGGTGCTTGGCTGCTGGGAATCCCAACAAAAAATTAGGCTTTATATGGGTGCATGTAAAGAATTAGACTTTATATATGTGCACATCAAGTGAACAATACTATACAAAACAAGAACAGGATATTCCTTATTCCTTAACGAGGTAATTTTAAATGACCACATTAATTTGTTATATGTATAAATATATACGTGCGTAGAAGTATGCATGGAAGCCTGAGGCACTTTGTAGGGGTTGCTGCATGTTGCAGCTTGCCAGCTATCCTAAGAGCTTTGCACAGCTTGGGGTTACCTCTGCTCCACCACAGGTCTCCTGTTGTGTCGTGCTTTGCTGTGTCCAGAATGACAGAGACTGCAGAGAGATTTATAAATTTCCAGTAGGGATGGACCTCACTGTTCCCAAAGAAAGAGTTGTCGTGTTTACAGCATACAATTTTCAAATTCAGTCGATATGAGGAGGCATCTATTATCTCTCTATTTCTGCCTCTGTAAGAAAATACATAAAGGACAAGAGGAAAGTCTGACAGGGCATTGTTTGTTATGATGCCATGTTTTGTTTTGTTTTGTTTTCAGGAGAGATGCAGGAACCCCCTTCGTTTTTATTTTTTTTAGCTATTTTTTAAAGTTTGGATGAGACCAGAATCTTGCTTGGGCCATTGGGAGGTTCGCTGCAGTGCCAGCTCTGTGCACCTTGCATGTAAGTGGTGTGAACGGAGCATAGCCTCAAGTGGAGACTGTTTGGAACTGGGAGTATTAAAGATTCCCTCCATGGTTTGTTGCAATATTTCCATGGCAACCTGCTACTATAAAAAGATTCTTGCTAAATGTGTCACCTCTGGTCTTTTTTCCCTCTTCAGATTTTTCTTTTTCAGCATTCCACTGCTGTAAAAAAATGGTCTGCCTTGATGTTTATTTATTTACACTTATGCAAATAAAATTGTATTTGTTTTATTATTACTATCAGCATTAGAATAAACTGCTCACTTTGTCAGAGATTCTATAAATGATGAGTCACCATGGCATAGGAAAATGTGAAATGTCAGTGAAAAAAAATAAAATTCAAGGTGAATATATACATCAGTAAGTATCAGAGACAGATACTTTTTTTTAACACAGATTTTCTTTTTCATTCTCGTTTTGCCATTCGATATTGTCTTATTTGATCCCATTAGGCAGAGTCTATTCAGATAGAGCTAGGCAGATCAGCCATGGCAGAGTTTCCCTTTTCGGTGCTCTGAGGTGAGTGTGTTAGTGTGGATGTTTCCTGGCAGGCAGCAGGCAGTAGCAGTACAAGCCAGCAATGGCACAGCAACAGATGTCCAAGAAGTGACACATAACTGTGTTCCTTACGCGTACAATCGTGTTCTTTAGCTGATAACCAAATGGAGCCTGACTGTTCGCCAAGGGTTAACTATGGGACTAACACTTTGTAGCTGGGGAGCACTCAGTCCTACTCAACTAGCAGACATGCTGGTGAGGAAAAATTTTTAATGACCAGATGAAACTGGAGAGCAGCTGGAGCCCCACTCGTCAGCAGGGCCAAGCCACCACCAGCATGGGAAACAGCTCCCCTTCCTCTGATGCCAGTGGCCAGTACCAGGTATGACTCGACTAGCTGCTGATATACACAGACTAGCAATACACCTTTCTGTTTAATATTGCTGAATCTGAGATGCTGGTGACGAGTTTCTTCCCTACTTTGTATGTGAAGATGACTTCCAGAAGTCAGCAAGGCAAGCCCTGCTGTCTGTGTTATCCCGCAGCTCTCTGATAAAAATCAGACAGGGAATGATGATCTCACTAACATCAGCAAAGTAAGATCACTCACCTGCCATCTGAAAGAGAAAAGTTGGCTCCCTGTGATTCCCTGGTATTCCAGTGAAAGGGCAATGAGAAAGAAGAGATCCAGAGCTCCACTGTCTAGTTTTGTAAAGGGATGGTATAAGGAAATTGACAAATCTGCTGTGCTTAGGTACTATGGTTCTTCAGTTCCCAGAAAAATTAGTTTAGGGCGTATTGCTTTTGGGGGAACGAAACAGCAGGTCTCAAAGAAAATCAGCCACAGGAGTGACTGTAAGCATGAGCAGAGCAGGTAGGGAGCATGGCAGTGTCGCTGCTTAGCTTGTGTGCAGCTCGTGTCCTAGTGAGAGGGAGAGCTGTTTTGGGGGAAGAACCTGGGAGTGACTGTTGGACATGGTCACTGCTGACTGGGAGACAACCGTGCTGAGCAGCAGCAGTTATTGTTCCCAAACTCAATGAGCAGCCCACTTATCCACAGCCCTGATCATGCATTCCCGCCTTGCTCCTCATCCCAGGTCATGCCCCTGGGGTGGGATTGGCCTTGTGTCACTTTGTCACATCCCCCTTAGGGATAAAATTCTTTTTTCTTTCTAACTTGCCAAGAAGTCTTGATTCTGCTGTGGCCTGCCACGGAGTAGTATTGGGATACTGGGATAGTCATTCATCTATGCTGTAGTTTCATGTCATAACTCCTTAGTATAAAATTCCCTTCTACCCTTAGCAAATTCATATTTTTGCTTAATATTTACCTTATTCAGTTATTTATTGTACATGAATAGCATGTCCTTGTCCTTCCTTCTCCCATATGCATGCACACTTTGTTTTTACCATATTACTTACTATTTAGCCAAAGTATTACATATTTCTCTTTCAATAATATTTCAATAGCTAATTCCTTCAGCCTTCAGTCACCTATCCTTTTCTGAGTTCCCTTCTCGTTTGTCAATATCTTTTTGCTAATGGAATGAGAAATATGGTGTAGAAGGTACATACTCTAGTGAAAGAAATTATGTGTGCATGAGTGTATAAATAAGTCAATATTATTTTCAAAGAGTCACAGAGAACAGGAAAATCTTGAAAAATTAAACTAGCTTTCATGGAATTTGGAATTTAAAAGGATGAAGAATAACCCCTCAGTTTCATTCCAGATATCTTACTATCTAATAATAGAACGAATTTTAAAAGGTGATGTTGCAATGATGATGAGAAGAAAGTAAGAGGAATATCTTTCCACTGTTTTCTTTAGATTTGAGTAGGGACTAAATACTTAGAGACTCTGGCAGTAAGACTCCAATACTGATCATTGGACACAGGTAATTCACTATCCTATTGATAAAGATTCCTGTGCTCCTCTCTAGAGAGCATACTATAACATGGGTAAGATGATCAGCCATCTATCAGGAATAATTAATAGCAGAATCTGCAGTTAACATTAGGTAGATAATATTTAACTCAAGAACTGGATTATTTTGGTCCAATCATGAGGAAAAAGAAAATTAAAATAAGGACTGCTTCGTGAATGTTTCCTGAAAAGTAGCTAAGAAAATTCTTTCTTTCAGTTGTGCTCGGCACAAGGAGGAGAAATGATGCTTGACTAAGAGGCTGTGCATCTGTTCTGGTTAAGAAGTTGTGATTTCATGTTTTCCTTTACTGTTATAAATGGCATGACTGCTACTCTTTGGCCTGGCCTAGGTTTTTGAGGAATCGCACCGTCCTTTTCATGTTCCACTTGATGTTCTTTCCTCAATCTGAAGCACAGTATTTTTCTAATAGGTTTGCCCAAGAAATGGGCTGTGTTCCTGGGAAGTAGCCGCAAGGCTCAAATCTGCACTTCTTGGTGAGTTGCAAAATCAAGCATAGCTCTTCAGCAGTTGTTCTATGTATTGAAATATTTTTTTTTAATGGTGTGCAGTAGGGTTCTGTTAAATATCTTTCTTCATTCAGTCACTGAAACTCTGCTCACATACATAGGTGAAGAAGAATTTTCACAGATCACTATGGAAATGCAAGTATGTTTAAAAAACAGTCAAGATAAGATTACGGTAAGGCGTTATCTAGTAGAATACTTTACAATATGATTTGGTAGTAATCACACAGAGTAATTAATATGTCTGAAAGTTAGCCAGCCAAAAACTTAGATAGTTTTTTGAATCAGTTCTCAGAAAGTTTGTTTTCTGATGATATTTCTGAGATATTTCAGCCAGGTGAAGAGAAATTCATTTTTAAACCTATAGTTGAAGTATTTCAAACCAAAATAACAGACAAGTCTAACTTGTGCAAGCTTAACTGAATTTTGAATTGCTTCACTCAGCAAATACAACCTAAAAAATATTCCTAATAAAAGTTTCAGTGGACATGAATGAGATGAAAGTGAATGGCCATTAGCTGAGATAAAATCTTGCAGGTAACGGACTTAACCAAAATAATTAGTTAGGTAATTAATGCTATCAAATGACCATGTAAACCTGTTTTTCAGAGGCCTGAACATAATATGTGAAGAAAGAATTTTTTTTCTTTATGGTTACTTTAATTTAAGGAATGTTATTATATGAAGGCCACCCTGCCTCCTTAATGTAAAACTTATTCACTACAGAAGAGTCCTGGCAGGCTTAGAGATTGTATTTAGGTGAACAGAATTTATAGAACCATGTGGTCTCAGGGGTAAAGTATAGACACTGACATGTCAGGTCCTATCCTTGCACTCCTGAAGGTGCTTCTACTTAGGGTGTCCACTTGAGTAACCACTGCCCTTGGAGTCTCTGAAATGTGGATAATCTTGGGAGCAATGCTAGCAGACAAAGACAGATAAAAGTGCTTTTTTACTGTAAGTGGCTTTCAGTTATGTGTTTTTTGTGGTGCTAAGGGAATATATTACTTTATTTTCAGTTAGCCAGGTTTGACTGATTTTCTTCAAACTTTACTTCAATGTTTCTAAAGGAAATAGTGCACAACTAATGGCATAATTTCAACATAAACTAACTGAGCAAAACTGGATACTTTACATCTCAGGAATATATACTGTATAGTATATTTTCTTATGTTCTTATATATACCATATATCGTATCACATACCAGTATACTCTTTACTTCCAGGTGAGGTGATCTTTTAACTATGTAGTCAAAGATAAGCAGTAAAGATTAAAGATTCATGTCTTCTAAATAGGAACTCATCATTTTTTAGTCTATTACATGCACCAGTGATATTCTCCAGAGAGGTCAGATCAGATCTTCTTCTGTGTCAAGGGAAACGGATAACCCAGTTTATTCCAGCTGTGGGTAGGGCCTTCAGAAATCACATTCATGTTTGGCTGAAAATTTTCTCATTTTTAGTAATCTAAAGCTTAAACTTCCCACAGACTGTGAGGGGAAAGAGAAAGGGACATTCTCTCCATTGCTCCTGGAAGTGTTTCTTTTTCTCTGTGACTCCCTATGGAGTCTAAATGACAAAGATTGGCAATTGACTTCATGTAGATGCCTAATTGGACAACTGTGAAACATGGATCACTCCAGTCTGTCTGAGCATTATTTCAAACTTAGCACTCCCTCACTGGCATGTGAATTGGTTTATTTAGTTATTTTTATTTATATTATTATAATTTAGCAACAAAGACCATGTATTTGTAAGTAGTGATTATCAGCGTGATATTTGTGTCTTTTGATTTAAAGTATTGCCAGAATTTCAGATAATGAATAACTCAGCAATATTTGTTGTACAAAAGCAGCATGTGCAGTGTGATGGCTATATTAAAAAGCACCAAATGGAGGCATTATGTTAATTATTACCATATGCTACAAATAATGCCCACATTTTAAGTGCATATTGAAGATTATTTAGGCCAGTCTCTAGAACCATAGGAGTTGACCTCTGTTGGAACTTTATTTGCATTAGTTAATAACATGTTTTTAAAGTACCAAAATCAGAACAACTGTGTTGAACTAGCAAATGGACACTTTCTATCTCAGTCTTTCCCTCCAATTATAATTTACATGTATTCATTAGGAATAATTTGCCTTGCCTGGCAACTGCTCGTCATCTACAGAGCCTATACTGGAAAAGTGATTCTTCAGCACGGTCATTTTAAAAAAATAATAATTAAAAGTGGCCAACAGTATTTTTGGTGTGTGGCTTTAAACACTCACTGCCAAATTGGTTTATACATGAACTGGTTTATACCAGCATCATTTTTGTGGGACTCTGTGGGACTACGTCAATTTGAAATTTATTATAAGTAAAATCAGAATCTGATCAACTACCCAATCACTCCTTACCCCTTTTTTTCTATTTGAAAAAAACAAATCCAAAGATATGTGTTGTCTGGCAGAGTCCCACCTGGCAAAAGACCAAAGAAAGACTGGAATAGCTACCAGTGGAAGCTTTAACTTGTGCCTAGAGATAACAGCTCATGATTGCTCATTTTGGCAAGAAGGACTCTTTGGGAAACACTCTAGCAAGTCTGGATCTAGCAGGACAGGAGTGACGGAGCCAGGAATGACCATCATGAGATGCAAAAGAGCCTTCATGCAAGCTAGAGCTTCCGATTATAGAAAATGGGAGAGGACATGAGAGCTGCACAAGCAGCAAGGAGGGGTCAAATAGGGATCACTGACAGCACTGGAGCCATGAGGCAGGGAAACAGGCAGTGAACAAGTCCCTTGTGTGCAAGCTTGCAGTTGAAAAGAAGCTATTAGACTCACTGTCCCAGTACGGCTGATTTTATGTTCTCATTCTAATTTCCCCTTCCAAAATTTACCAGCAAATCTACTTTTGGCAGAAAAAAACAGGAAGAATCAGAATCTGTCCTTCCATCTGGTTAGAAATATTAATGTTTAAACCATGAACATTAGAGGAGTGGATGTGGGCATAGATTCTTTCTCCCAGTCCATGAGCAGGAGTTGCTGCTGGGGAGCTACATCTGAGTGAAAAGCATTAGCAGTCCCATCATTTTGTCATTTGTTTTTCACGATATGCAAAGAAGTAAAATAATGTGTTATATCATGGTTAGGAATTTGTGAGAAACATGAATATTTATGGGCCTTTATGTTGTTCAGGATACATGCTCTTAGAATTTGAATGTACTGCTGTGCTTCTGAGTCTGCTGCTAGCAGCTCAGACAGGGAAGGGTCCAGTTCTAGTGGTGAAAGTGATATTTTTCCATCTTTTCCCCTTATTTAGCATTTTTCCATGAAAACGCCCTGAGGTAAGCTGCCAGCTTGTTAGGCACATTTAGCCACTCGTGCAGTGTGCTGTACTGAGGTGAGTGGGGATCTAGCTCCATTCAGTGTCTGAATTGTAACAACTTGGAATAAGCAGAACCTCTGTCTAGCAGTACAGTTTTCAGTCTATCTATCTGCCTCATGCTCCTGGGTCTTATAAGGTATTATTCCTACTTCTTTGTTTTTCAGGTAGAGCCTAATAGTAATCACTGGCCTGCGTTAACACAACACAAGGTTTCAAATATTTACAACTTTTTTTTTTTTAACTAATCCGGCTCTGTTTGTTTAAGGTAAACTGTAGAGTAGCTCCTTCTACTCCTGAAACAAGAGGGGAATCCCTCTTTTTGCATTAGAGTGCCTTGCATTGTCTTTTACAGACAAAATGGATTTTGTCTTGCCCTTGTTTTGGCCTACTAGAAAAGAAATAATTCTAGATCAGCTGATATGTGACAGCACTGGAAGAAGGCTGGATCTATACTCTGTTTTGCATAGTTCCTCCTTTAGTCCAATTCCTCCTTTAGACCCAGTTTTCCAGATCGGGCATGGCGGGTCATGGAAAAGTTTGAGCTCTCACCAAAAGTCTTCAAGGTCACAGAACTGTTCTCAGCATTTTTAAAACTCAGGGGTATATGACTGTATTTTATATTTGTGATTCTATGTACAATATATATTATGATTGTATTTCAAAGTCTAGTCCCTGCATATCTAGGAAGGACTGGAATTAACCCAACATCTTTAAGGAAAACTTGCATGCATTCAGCACTTCAGCAGAGTTTAAATTCTCAAAATTGTTGCTAACAAAAGTAAGAAGTATTTCAATAACACAACAGTAAGTAATATAAGTAATAATATCTTGTGTGTTTCTATATCTTCAAATTATAGGCAATTGTGTTGCATGTTTTGTATGCTTCCAAACACTGACTCTGCTACATATTGGTAGTTCTGTCATATCATTCCTTTATCTCACACTGCAGAGGATTGTTCTTTTTCCTGTTTTTTGTGTTTTTAGAAATTCTTGTCTCAATGCTTTTTTTTTTGAACTTGGCCACAGACTTGTTCTGCTCAGTCAAACCACAAGACGAGCTCAGCACCGCCGCACTAGTGTTAATAAGGTGCCACCTTCTGATTGCTATGGAGATGTGCATCTGACACTGCTAGCTTTTACAGTAGGTACATGTTCTTTTTTCTTGTACAGAGAAATCCTGAGTACAGAAAAGTCACAGCACCTTTAGTGACTGCCACATCTGGATTTGAAAAGATTCTTTTTTTAGATATATGGTTATGTGTCTAAATAAGATACCAAATAAGAATCAGAGTAGTTTTGAACTACTTAGTTTCCAGGAGCCTTTGGGGATATTTTCAAAATCCTGCATGAATTTATAATTTTGTGATTATTGCTGACTTATCCTAAATTTGTGATGGTTGAATATTTTCTGACTTTCTGACTTCTTATTTTCTTTTTAATGTCAAGAGACAATATTGTCTGAACAGGAATCTGTAGGAGTGTCCCATATCACAGACATCAAGATTCAGCCCATTAGATGGTCATGAGGAAGGTAGATCCAATAGGGCATAGTGAATAGTGCTTTACCCATAAGTGTCAATAACAGAAGCCAATCGTGATGCCACGTACAGGCCTTAAGCTGAAAAAAACAACTATCAATCACAAGCAAACACCACACAAACTTTCAAAAGTATGTCTAGAGTTTCAAGTTTGTTTGTGAAAGTGCAGTATTCACTTTATTGCGTTCAAAGACTCTCCTTTAAAATAATCTTTAAGAGAAATTAGTTTTCCTTCCTCTTTTTTCCACCAATGTGGAAAGAAGGATTTATCTACATACATCTCCTGAAGAGTGATCCCCTATGAAACTGTGACAAGAGGCAGGCTATGTGTCTGTGGGGAATTTGGGCTGAGCCAGCTTCTTCACTTTCGGACCCAAGCCAGGACAGGCTGTGGGCCATATTTCAATCTCTTCCTGAGTTCTGCAAGAAACTGCTGTCGTTTCCTGCCATTACCAGAGCCTCTCCTCCTCTTGGCTCTCCAAAGTACCTGATTTATGGCTTACTGTTCTTGGTCAAGATTTTGGAGTGTGGTTCATAGGGTCATGAGGGCTTGTGAACCCTGATAATACCCTCTCCCTTAATTTACCATTCCTGAACACGTGCAAAATCAAACATGGAACAGCTCAGAGTTTTTCTGAAGGTTACAGCTTATGGTATGTATGTACATTTCACTAACTCTTTATTTGAGTTGATAGGCTTTTCTATAAAGTGCAGTGCCATGGGGTACTGTTTGTGCAAAGTGACATTTCTACATTTTTCAGTTTAACCTTTAGACTCTATGTGCGCATGCCAGCCAAATGCAGGCTCACAAATTCCCTCTGCATCTACAGTTCTCTGCATTCTTGTCTGGTCTATAAATGGACTGCTCTTTGAGAAGCCCAAAAGCATCACCAAATGGACATACTCCGTCCTGTGGCTACAGGCATGGTCTGACACATTTTTAAAAAATGTTGAACTGTCCTTTAAACACATACATCCCTCAGATGGAAGGCAGTTTATCCTTTGGATCTATATTCCAAATATTTACAACTATAAGTGGAATTCTATGATTCTATGAATTGCTTTTCATCATTACATTGATTATCTTCCAACTATCGGTTACGTTTTATCCCTTTTCTGTTAAATTTGGAAACACCACCAGATTTACAAATGGAGAAAGACCAAGTTCTTCCAGTTAAAACAAAAATATGTGAACACACACATTGTTGCTAATGGTAGGGAATTATGAACTCTCTCCTGTCAGTATTCCCTAACAGTACTCCCATCAGAAGTTAAGGTTCTTCTGTCATTGCATAGTTGTAAGCGAATTCACTTTTAGTTGTAATTATATAAAGGTAGTGGAATAGGAGTAGTATAAAGAAACATACACAGTTCTGAATCCCATTTAGTCTCACTTTCTGAGGAAGCTGGAGTGACCAAAGAGTGGAGAAGAGGTATTGAGTATTACTAGCATCAAACAAGAGCTTAATATGACAGTTAAGGCTTTCAGTAAAAGCTGAAACTTTTCAATCAATACAGAGGGAAATACTTTCTTCTTAGAAAGGCCTTTCTTGATAATGAGTCCTTATTTCAATAGCATCAATGGGAGAATTTCTTGCATTTCAAAACGTATACTGTAAATCCTATTTTCCATAGCTTGTCATTTTGATCTCTCAGCCTTTGCAACTTGCCCACATCAATAGGATAGATAAAATTAACTTAAGAGATAAGATGGAGACATTCAGTGAATTTGGATCTACTTCATCATTTATTTAGAGACACTATTGCATTCAAGCATATAAAGAAATAGCAGCTTACAAGAGTCATTCTACTTTCATGCCTTCATCACTCTACCATCACATTACCTCTCTGGTTTCGTAAGAGAATAGTCCAAATGGTTGGTGCCTGATATTTTTTTAATGTTCAAATTGTTGGAGCTCAGCAATGCCTATAAGAGAGCAGTTTTTCAAACACAGTTAGCTAAATCAATTTAAAGAAGCAGGCGAACTTTGTTCTGGAAGTTTTCTTTGTTTCTGGTATTTTCTGATATTGTCAGTTGTTTCAGAATAGAAAAAAAATGTTTATAGTCATGTTACTCTGAAATCAGGGGGAGGGAGGGAATTATAACCTCCAGAAATAATATTCTATTATTTAGAGTAACTCTGCAAACTGCACAGTTCTAGATGTGGAGGAGATTGAACAGAGCACAAAATTAATATTAACAAATAAACAAATATTGACATATAGAGTCTGCCTTTGACATGAATTATTTTGGGCCTTTATATCACTATTAGTTTCTCTGCTTCATTTTCACACACCTTTCAGACATTCAAGCTTGCCTGATGAATTCCCTTCCAAGTTTCTGTTAAGTATCAAGGAAATATTAAACTTTTTGAATAGTCTTGGATTTGCTCTATCATTTACTACAATTGAATTAATCTCAATAGTTTTAAGGAGATTTTTAAAGAAGCCAAAGCAGTGAAGAGTACTTTTCATGTAAGGTCCTCTTCATGTCTTTGCCTTCATGTGTTCATGTAACCTCATAGCTAGCAGGTTCCAGCTAATATATATGATTTACTTGGGATTACAGCTAAAAACAAAGCAAAAAGAGAAGTACAGAGACTCTATTTTAATAGGTATATGAATTATCACATCTCCTGAAGATCTACTTAGTATCTGATTACTTCACTCTTTAGTCTAGTACATTTGTGCTATACTATAATATACATATCACTAGCAACAGACTTGCTGGCTGAGGAGTCAGGAAAGCCGCTAAGTTACCAAGATGGGGCGCTTGTCCTGTATTTGATGCAAATTTAATCATCTTTGAACTGCACCTAAAACTTCATGTGTTTGCCAGGTGTCTGATGCACATCCTGGGAATGATGGGCTTTGTATCTGTGTGATAAAGTCTGGAAAAACAGAAGTCAAAGCAGGAGGTCAAGTACTTTCTTCGTATGCGTTGCTAATAAATGCATTTAGAAGCAATTAAATTTTTCAGGCTTTGTTGTACATGTAACACACATTATGTTGTAACAGGACACATAATGACTCTCTCTGATCGATATGAAAAAATATTTTAAAAGAGGATTGAAAAAGCATTTGTAAAAAGCAATGGACCATTTCCATAAATTTTTCATTTGTTCAAAAGCTACTTTGAATGACATACACATGTATGTAACAGCTGCTCAAAATTTTTACAAATAGAGCCGGGCAAAACCAAGAGCTTAATTTGGAAAGTACCTAAGAAAACTAAATTTGTTTATAGTGATGAATTTCCTTAAAACACTTGAATGTTAAACGGAAAAAAAAGTAAATGCTACATTTCTTCAACAGCTTACTAAATCTAATTCATCCAAATATGTACATCATTTTAATTAGAATTGGAGAATTATTATTTTTATTAAGTAGTTTTAGTATTCAGTTTTATTAAGTAGAAGTTTGTGTTGACACTGACAGAGTTAGAAAGTGAATAATTAATCTCTGCTCTAAATCATTCAATGCCATGACATATGTTAGCAGTGCAGCAGACCATAAGAACCCCTGAAAATGATGATTAAATCACCATTTTATGAAAGATTTCACCATGAACCTGCCTTCATTTTTAAAGGCACTATCTTAACAGCTCTGTACGTGACAGTGCACGCATAGGTAAAAAGTTGTCATAGCTAAACCATAAGAGCTACAGAAAATGCCGAAACCCCATGGCAGAGCTGACACAGGCTCCACTTGGTTCTTCTGAAAGCCAGAAGGTCCACCAGCCATGGTCCACCACTGAAGTGGCTAGATGGTGTGCAAACATGGAGCAGAGGGACAGTTTTCATTCCAGCAAGATTATAAACTACAAAAAAAAAAAAAGACCTTCATTTGTCTCTTCTTTACCACAGTCTCAAATAGCAATAGAATTATACATAGGGAGTGTTTGTGCATATAGTCATCATTTCTGCCCCAGCTGCCTATAGCTAGATGCAGACACTGGCTGCTTTCATGACTTACTGTACTGTCGTAGAGCTGTTTTTTAACTATTTTAGAAATAGTCATGGCACACTCACTCAGCAGCTGCTGATCTAGTTAAACCCTCCCTGGTTTAAGAAGGAAGATATTGCTGAGAAGCAACATGTGGCAGTTTTGCCATAGCCACCGCGATGTTGGATCCCACAAGCCGGGTAAAATGAAGGTGCTTAGTGCAGAGCAATGTCCAGGCTGAGATCAGGGACTTCTATAAAGGTGCTATCCTGCTGCTGGTAGGCAGAAGGGCTTGCCTGAAATCACTATCTTTGCTTGGGGTTTACTTAAAATCTTTGATGTGAGACCTTTCTGCAGATGAAAATGATACCCATTTCACTCAAGCGAAAGGCCGCCGCGGGTAAGTAGCGCATCTACATTTCTAGGCTGGATCTGCTCTCTGATTTAGCCCCAGGAACATATTTCCACAGCCCTGGATGACATCTTTCCTCTGAATTTGCTATGGCATGGAAGGAATGTCGTGTTTAGGAGATTAAAAATTTGCACTAATGCTATAAATGGTTTTGCTTGATAGCAAAAGCAGCAGCCTCGATTTCTTTCCAGCCTGGCTGCTTGTACAGCCGGAGAGATGGCTGCAGGTGGCAGCACGGGCACCGGTTTGTGGAACAGACAGAAAACTCCAGCGGAAAAAGGTGCTCACTCCAGGGATTTTGCCTTTTCTTTCCACAGATGAAAGTTGTGAGGAAAACACAGCTAAAACTTCACACTGCCATCCTCGTCAGGATTTCCCTCCTGCAGATTATTTTTAGCATCCTCAGTGGCAGTCTTCATTTCTCAAGACCATGTGTTTTGTTTTACTGAACTAAACTAAGCTAAGCTGAGCTAATTGTTCTGATAAACCTATTGTGGAAAGTTTCCACATAAGTTAGAAAACAAATGGGTTTAAAACAATGTATCCAAAAATATCTGGGGTAAATCATGTCCTCGCTTCTCAGAAAACTCCAGCCATTTTACCGCTCTATATTGCAGTAGTAGCTCCGCTTTCCTTGAAAATACAAGACTGGAACAGAATTCCTGGGTCCCAGCATGCTCCCATCTGGCAGCTGCTAGCTACCTCAACATAGAAATGTGCATTTTCCTGAATGTCATCTGTTCTCTGCCAGTTTTTTCTCTTTGGGTGGTGTGACAGCTGTGCTCCTTCCCCAGCTCCACCTGACTTTTCACATACAGCCCTATTCAGGTGCTAACCACCACATTATCTGATCCTCTGTTTGGTTGCCTCTGATTTCTTCCCCCAGACATTAGCCATCAATAACAGTTCTGATGGCTGCATCCTGACGGGGAGATAAGGCTAATTGTGCATACACCAGCCAGAAGTCCTCTGAAATGAAAGAATAATAAGTCAATCGTTTTATCCCATAAATATGGGGACAGCCCGAGCGCCAACTGAGCTCTCTGCACTGCAGTGAGCTGCACGCCAAGAGCTCCCCTTGAGCAGGGACGCATCTCAAGGATACTCATCGGAGTTAAGAGATCCTGGCCAGATCCTAACAGATTCATGGTAAGTGACTATAGTGCGCTCTCTTTTTGAACTTGTAAACTTTACTGATGGAACTGTGCACAAAATGCTTTAGTCATAAACTGTTGACCAGGTCTGGGACTAGGATGGGATCCAGCCATACCCAGATCCCTATCAGAAGGAGTCTGGAAAGTAAGAGAGTCCAATTTGAACCCCGTGACACAATGGGAGGGTCTCCTTTATAATTCTGTATATTAGCTGGAACCCCATGCAGCAAATACTAAGTGACCTTGCCATAATATCTCGTGAAAGCATTGTCTATATCAATAAAATGTATTACTATTTCTTTCATACAAGTGAAGTGCATTGTCAGCCTCACCCCTACCACCTCTACTTCCTTGACAGATGAATATAATATCTGAATGACAGGTTAATTATTGAAAAGAAATGTCACACCTCTCTTGCTTCTGTTAGCTTCAGAGCAAACATATTTTGCCCAGTTATTTTTGCATAAACAAAAAGTGAAATGCATGATTCATTAAAACCTTCAGAAGGTCCTTATGTTCACTCAGGAGGGGTAAGAAAACAGATTCAATATTCAGAATAAGAACAAAACAGGAGAAAAGCCTCTGCTCAAGGGCAACAGCAGAAAAATGATTTTACTGGCTCGACAGAGAAAACATGCTCTTTCCTTAGCAAATAACATGAAAGTAGTCTGTAAACAATGAAAATTTTCAATTAACTGCAAACATCATTACTCTTCAGACCTTGATTTCCATTTCCCATTTCTTGGTGCTCAGCTGCTGCAAACTGTTGTTTTGTACAGAGTAAATAGCATAGATGTGAAATTCTTATAATTTCAATGTCTTTTTTTAAGTAGTATTAAGTCAGCCTCCATGTGATTTGAAAATTTGGAGGCTAAATACAAGTATTCAGGGTTATTTTTTCAGAAAGATACAATTTTCAGTCAAGTAGTACCTAAATCAGATTCATTAAATGAATCTGTGCTCTGTTCATCCATTAAATGAATTAACGTGCTCTGTTTAACATGATGCACCTTTGACTGCCTGTGTTTGGAAAACTACTTTCTGAGGGCTGCACATCAGAGCTAACCTCACGCATGGATGTTGGCTTTTTTTCAGCTTCTAGCGTTGTGAATATCTGAATTTCATTCTACGCTTGAAGCTTTCTCTCTGGAAATTTTTCCATCCTGGGTACTCTCCCTCAGCATTGGTACTCAAAAAAGGCCCAGAATCTGATGACTGACATTACTATCACACTTTATTATACCACTACTCCTGAACTTTCTAGTTAGATTCTCTTAATCAAAACTGACAAACTTATTTTTTACAGTATTTATTAAATGTGTACTGTAGTATGTATGTGTTAAAATGAATGTAGGGTAGGGGATAGATGCTGTCCTTACCTCAGAGAAGTAACCCTTTCCTAGGAGACTTTAAGGGAACATTTAATACGAGACTTAAAGTTTCACATGCATTTCCAGCAACATTTAACCACTGAATGTCCTGTATCAGGGATGCAGTCACTTTAAAAACTGTAGTGATGTATATCAATTCAAAAACTTTTCCTTAGCTAACTTCATAAACATTGATTTACATATGAACTAATTTGTCTTGCTAGAAGAATGAATAAAATTTTGCCTTCCTATGCATTCATGATCGCAGACCGTCTTTATGCTTATTTACAGCAAGTTACCCCACCAAAGTAGGAATTTTGTACTGAAAATTCATTTCTTTCCCTACATTTGTCTCACTTAGGTCACAACCTCACAGATAGATGCTCTGTTCTTACAACAGTTTGCTATAGATTCTAATCAAACCCCATACATCATTTGAGCGAAACATGCAAATCATGTGGGCCTTTTGAAATGCTGTAATGACAACTGGGCAGAGTGAAGGACAAAAATCAATGGGATGGAGATGTTCTGTCCCATTAAAGACATGATAAACACAGTCTAATTTGCTGCATTTGTACTAAACTAGTCATCTGCCTTACTAACGTCAGCAATTTTGCATGGGTTACAAGAAGAGCTTTCAGATTATTATCAGCAAAGCGCTCCTTTTTTTATTTTCTCAGATTGCAGTAAAGGCAGAGAAAACAAAAAATAAATATATCTTCAAAAAATTTGATATGTCTCTCCATACTCCGGAGTTTTGAGGACCCGGTTATCCTGCTCTTTCTTTCTGCTCTCCTAGGCCAGGCAAGGGCCTACCTGGCTACGGCAGACTGGCTATCGGCTATGGCTGTGCTTATCAGCAGTCAGAGAGCACCGAGCCTTAATGAGATGACAGCTATAAAGTTAGAAAATGATTGATAGTGTGGCAAAAAAAAAAGACTATTTGTATCAATTTAGGGGAAGGATAATGGGAGATTTTGCAGGTGTATAGCTACCGCGCAACCCCGGAATTGGATTTAGATAGACATACCTATACAGCTGTTAGAAAATATCACTAGGATTTGTGCTGTTTGGGGATACTAACTGCCCAGTCATAGCATAATATCTAGAAAACAAATATCTAGAAAAAAAAAAAAGAAAGAAGGGATTATATACCATACTGGCTTGCAATAGTAGAGATAAAGTGACCCAGCATAGCCTAATAGTTTTATCTTCCTAATATGACCCAGAATGAAATCAGCCAAATTTCCTTAGCTTGTGTAGATAGGATTTTGCAGATGTATTCGCACTATTGCAAAGTACCTCCCACAAATGCCCAACTCTTCTGTGAGATTTCCTGGGGGAATCCTGGAACAGGGCACCATCATGGACTGAGAAAACTAACTTCAAATTTCAAAAGATGGATATTTGAGGAATGTGAGGGACTGTCTTGCTACATAACCAGGCCTGTGCTGAGCCATGATATCTCGCTGAGTACCCACACTTAGCTGGAGCCAGACATGGAGGTTTTTGTGCCTCCAGGCCCAGAGAGACAATCCTTATGTACAGTAAGAAACCCTTTATTGTCTAAACCTGCTGCCTTTGTATTTATATGTGTGCTAGTATTACCAGAGATGAATTTTGCAAGCTTGCTCTTCTTCAAAAAACCAAACCAACCCAAAAAACACTAATCAAAAAAAACCAATCCACACAGCGCCAATGCTTTGCGTTCCAAATCCCAGCTGACTTCTGAAGGTGAGGTGTTGGCACTTGCCTTCCAGAAGGAGTTCAGTACATTCATTTACAGTAATTCCTCATATCAGCCCATGTGGCAGGGATAATTTACAGCACGACTTCTGTTTTAATGTTTCTGTGAATTTATGAAATGCCCTTAAACTTCACTCAGTCTTTTCTCTTCCAGTAATTCTAACTACTATTTCCCATCAAATCACTGAGGACTTCCTCCTTAAATACAAAACTAGTAGTTTCAAAACACAACTGTAGATTTGAAAGTGTGATAGAAGGAAGACAGTGGCTTATGCCAGGGGGAAGACCAAAAAGAAACTAAGCAGGTGTTCTTTTTATCTTATGTACAGCTAACATTTTTTTTGCTCTACCTCCATTTTTTTTTCTGAATTCACTAAGCTTCCTGGTGTTTCCATTTTTCCCTCTAATTCATTTTTCATCTTTTACAACATTGATGTCATGCCTTTGGTCTCCCCTTTCTTGGTCTTTTTTGTTGTTTATTTTTTGGAACATCTCATTGTACTTAGTGCTTCTCAAAAGCTTTTCTTTTCTTGAAAAAATCTTAAAGTTGCTGCTATTTTCATCTAGAAGATTGTCTCTCTATTACATTTTCCAGAACCTTGTCTATCTAATAAAATTATATAGAATTTTGTAATTTTGCTATTGCAATTATCATGTTAGAAAAATGGAGCCAAACTGACATCTGTTTCATGTTTGACAAGAGTCTGAGAAATAAATATACTGGAAAACGTCTCATTCTGTCTTTTACTGTTCTTGCACATCCAGGAGCAGAAGTTGTACAGGACTGTACAATGTACTGTTTCCATAATCCTGGACTGAAGCAACATAAGGTTGCTCTACATAGGGTTCTGTAATGCTGCCAGCCTATTGAGAACATCTTCTGTCCAGTCAGAAAATAGTTATATTCACTGTTTCTTTGGTTGAGTATCCTCCCTTTGAAAAAAAGAGCATTTCTACTTATATTTGCCTAGTTCCAGCTTCCAGCAGCGTTTCCTGCTAACTTAAAGACTATCAGGAACTTCTTCCTTTGACAGTACACAGTAAAAAAGGCACTCTCAAAAGTCTTTTGGGAAGACTTTTTTTTTCCAGCTATAATAAGATCTTAAATCCTTCTTCTAAACATTTTTCTAAATAAGGTTTCTAGAATACATAGAAAATATTAACAAAGAGCTCATTTGTGCCATTCATTGAGATAAAGTAAATAATTCAAACCTACCTGACATTTCTCATATTTCTACATTCAAAGTCCTTGTTTATAGCATTAAACTGAGAGCGTAAAATTCATTATTTATCAGAAGCCCGGGAACTCATTTGCTCTTCATCATGCTAGAGTACAGTCCAGAATCTAAGTGTGAATCCCATCTGCCTTCCTGAGGTGTAGAGCTTTACCACTATGTTTTTTACCACTATGTTCTATTTGGCAAATAGCAATATTTTTTAATACCAAATAAAATCATAAGTGAGATTTCAGTATAGAGTGCATAAGGCATAAATAATTATAAAAATTAGGAGTATAATAGTATTGCAACTTTTTTCTCTTCTATGCTAGTCACAGTCTATTTTATGATCTGATTTAGCATTCAACATTAATTTTTAATGACAGAAAATTTTCTGTTAATGGTACTAGAAATGTATACTAAAATCTGATTGTAGGCACAGATTAAACACCCACTTTTCATTCCCATTCTTTTAAAGAAAGTAAATATGTTAATATTGCTTGATATCCACTGCTCCAATTCTACTGCCATTGGAGAGGCAGTATGTTATGACTTCGCGTAGACCGTCAGATGCAGGTTATGAACGTTAAATTGACACAATCTTCTAATTATAATAGCTGTTAAAGATTTCGTAGGAGCAGATTAATCTCCGTAAATCTTGTAGGTGAAATATTGTGACATTAACTGGTAGGTCTGTTCACACTGGAAGTTATTTATTGCAGTGATTTTCACTGTAGTAAAATTTAAGGAAACTGCATGATTACATATGATTGAAAAATTATCATACCCCTGGGGTTCTGACTATTCAGCTACCTCCTGTAGTGTGAAGTCTCCCAGGTGTATGACTCCTGAGTTATAATCAAATGTTTGCCCTATTGTTTCAGTATCATATGTCAAATTGTGGAGAGAACACTAATGATTAAAGGAATTTATGTCTAGTGAAGAATTACATGCATACAAATTTGAACTCTTTCTTTTATTTATGGAAATATTTAAAGTCGGGAATTGCAATATAAGTTTCCTTTCTATACGAGAACTTAATTGCTTCAAATAAATTAAAGAGCAAAAGAATTCAGTTTCCTGGCAGAAAACCTGATGCTTTAAGTTTTGGTGGTATTACCATCAGTTCCTACTAATTTCTTAAAAATACTGGTCATGCATTTTTTTTTTGGTGCCTGGGTATTCATTCTGACAAATCAGAATTATAGATCCATGTCATAAAATTTTACCCTTATCCTTTAAATCAAAGTTCTGGAAATATGTAAAAGCAAATTTAACATCTTATATGATGGGAGTTCTAGTCAATCTGAATAATATTTTGATTTCAGTAAATTATTCCAATATTGGAATTGCCTTTGGACACACATATAGTAGAAAATTCTGAACACAGTTCGCACAAGAAAAAAAAAAAATCTGCGGTAAACCTTGCAGGCTTCACACTATTTCAGATCTGCTGTTTTTTCAATGAATAAATATTTGTTCACAATTCTGACCAAAACATGATTTTAATCAGATTGCCTTTGAAGTCATAACCTGCCTTATTTTTCCCCAAGCTCTGCACATTCTGTGTATAATTCCTCCTGTGCACTGTAGAGTAAAGGTGTCATTTAAGAATTTAGGAAACATATATATGGTTTTAAAAACCTTCTTTATATGTTACAAATCAGAGTTGATGTGGATTGTATAAACTTAGAACTGTAGAAAAAAAGAGAGAGACATTGTTTAAGTCCACAGAATGCCTTCTCAGAGAAAACAAAATAAAAGTCTGAGAGTACCAAAGTTTCTTTTTGGTATCAGGCATACATTGAGTTTTTCTGTAATGCAACATTGCTGTAAAAAAAAAAAAAAAACAGATAACAAATAACTGAAAATGGTCATACAAAACTCAGGAACATTTGAAAAATAATATTTTTTCTGCCTCTTGAAGACATCTGTAACATGGGCAAAGAACACCAAGGTGTCATTTTGCATGATCTGAAAATAATTACTGTTTACTTAGCATTTGCATGATATAATGAAAAGTGCCATAGGAAAAAAAATAGGAAATCAATGTTTGTGTCTTCAGAGAATAACAAGAATGGCATGAATTAAAATAAAGCTTGGGAATGCACACTGAAAAATGAATGTAAAACAAAATGTTGAATGGGTGCTCATTAATTGGGCACCATTCATTGTGTGCCCTGATTGAAGCAGAGTTTCCAGGAAAACATATACATAAAAGACCTCCAGGAAGCACTTGAATCTATTCTTGTTCTCAGAATGGTAAAATAGAGAATGAGTTGGCAGGGGAGCCAGCAAGAGAAGGAAAAAGGTCTACAGAGATAGATACAGGTCTGGATTTTTTTCTTTTCCCTACAGCATTCTTCTCTGTCACATACATAGGAAGGATGAATTACGTTGGCACAGATAATTTAAATTCTTCAAATTAATAGCTATTGAGTTCTTGATGTAGTATTCTCAGTATGCTGTGTGTTTGTGCATGCACTACAATATTACAGTGTAAATAGCAGCAATGAACAGAACAGCAGTTCATAACCAAAATTTCATGTCAAACGTCATCATTTTATATAAAATTGCAAAGCTTTGCAATCTCTTCCTTCACGGAGGCATGCTGGGCTCATCACTGTTCTGTCCTTCTAAAAATAGGAGATGATCAAGACTTCTTGGTCTTGGGCTTCTATTATGAGAATATGAACTGGTTTATGACAATATTACTTTAGGTACCGAGAATTTAATACACTTGGTGGTAGAAGTTCCTTTTATTATTTGACATACCAGGCCTCAAAGAATCTGAAAAAACTACATCAGCAAAGAATATGCAGTACAATAAAAAGAAAGCACAGAAAGGGAAGAGATGATACTTCATAAAATAAATCATGCATTGCTCAGTTTTCCTATCCACATTCTGACATGAGGCCTCTGAATCAAGGGCAGGCTACAACTGGGAGGAACTTCGTTGCTTACCTCGGTAGACCTTAAGCGTGTTCTCAGGGCAGGAAAAGTGGCTGGGAACAACAGTTGACCTCCATAGGACTGCAGTAGGTAGTGGGATGACCCCCCATTTCACATACATGTGGTTGTATCTGCAGATGACCTGGGCATTAGGAGTTTGTGAGATAGGCACCCCTTTTAGATCAGGCACTTGGATGCAGTGCAACGGTAGAGATAAAAGATGTGATTTTAAGAATCCCCACAAACTGAGGGAGAGAGTTGCTGTCATGTAACCCAGGGAAGCTCAGCCCTCTGGCAACATATTTTGGACTTTTTCTACAGGATTACCTGAACCTCAAAGTCAAAGAGAAATGCTGCTATAGGAAATACTCCGTGGTACTCCCAAATACAGCTATTAGTAGCTCACTTTGTCCCAGAAACAAGTGGTCAGATCACTGCAGGCAGCTCTTGCTTGTACTCCGCAGGAGCTAAGGGGAGTTCAGAAAGATTTTAATCTGCTAGCAGATCATATGAAGTTTGCTGTAGATAAAACACACCGTGCCAGCACTCTGTGATATGGAAGCTTTTGCAGGCTCTTTGTGCTATTCTTATTCNAGTTCAGAGAGATTTTAATCTGCTAGCAGATCTTATGAAATTTGCTGTAGATAAAACACACCGTGCTGTAGATAAAACACACTCTGTGATGTGGAAGCTTTTGCAGGCTCTTTGTGCTATTCTTATTCCTCTCAGGACTGCAAAAGAGGGAAAGAGTTGTCAATAAAACCAGGGAGAAAAGGTTCTAGACAGAAGTCGTGCCAGGACTCCATATTTCAACGTTTAAAAATTTCACCTTCTGCTAACTTTCTGTTAGTATCTTCTGAGAACTGATCACAAGAGGAGATTGGGGAATACACGTAAAGAGAAACCAGTAAAGACCACAATCTGTTTATTAATTTTAAACACACAGAAAATTGCAT
>VWPW01006702.1:196602-308850 GCA_013389825.1 Crypturellus undulatus | reverse complement strand
CCTCAAGGGAGGCAGTGAGGAGGATGGGGCTGGCCTCTTTTCAGTGGTGACCACTGACAGAACAAGAGGAAATGGCCACAAACTTAAACATCAAAAGTTCCACAGGAACTTAAGGAAAAAGGTTCCAGGAGCACTGGGACAGGCTGCCCAGAGAGGTTGTGGAGTCTCCTTCTCTGGAGATCTTCAAGACCCGCTTGGATGCAGCCCTGTGCCACGTGCTCTAGGCGGCCCTGCGTGTGCAGGGGGGTTGGACTAGATGATCTCTAGAGGTCCCTTCCAACCTTAGGCATTCTATGATTCTCTGGAGATCTTCAAAACCCACTTGGACCTAATCCTGTGCCACGTGCTCTAGGTGCCCCTGTGTGCAGGGGGGTTGGATTAGATGATCTCTAAAGGTCCCTTCCAACCTTAAGGGATTCTATGATTCTATGATTTACTGGAACAAGTCCAGTGACAGACCACAGAGTTGTTTGATCATCCTTCATGCAATGAAAGAGCTGAGTCTTTTCATCCTGGAAAGCAGAGGTTTTGGGTGACCTTATCAGAGTCTCTTTCTCTGGAGATCTTCAAGACCCACTTGGATGCGGTCCTGTGCCATGTGCTCTAGGTGACCCTGTGTGTGCAGGGGAATTGGACTAGATGACCTTTAGAGGTCCCTTCCAACCTTAGGCATTCTATGATTTTATGTGTACAAATAGTTGAAGGAAAAGCATAAAGAGGATGGGGTCAGACTCTTCTCAGCGGTGCCCAATAAACGGGCAGGAGGAAAAGGGCAGAAACTGAAAAACAGGAAATTACAGTTGAAGATAAGAAAACCCTTCTTTACTGTGAAACTAAATGAAGACGGGAAGAGGTTGCCCAGAGAAATTGTGGAGTCTCCATCCTTGGAGGTTTTCAAAACCCAATGGGGTCTGATCCTGGGCAATCTGCTTTAGCTGCGTGATCAGAGTATTGGACCAGACGACTTCCAGAGGTGCTTCCAGTCCCAGCTATTCTGTGATTCCTTGAGGGCCATGTGATCATCTATCCCATAAGCAAAAAGCACAAAGCCAGATCCTGACAGATACTGAGCATACCCCACATGTGACCAGGTCAGCCTCTTATTTTACTCTGTAATTTGTGTCACATTTTCTAAATCTCTTCCTCAAGTTTTTACTCTTTTCCAAAAGCCTCTGAGTTATGCATTTTATTTTCTCCTGCTGTTTTCCAGTGTACTTCACAAAGTGGAAGAAGTAATAATTGGCCCAGGAGACCTGGACAGAGGCACTGCTTCAACAGATAAAGATGAAGGCCCAGGTCAAGCATGAATGTTCAGCACATATTTGGGCTAGGGAATGTTTTCTTTAATAACAGTGAGGAGAGATGGAGTCTATTCCTACCTCTGCTGCTGCCTTGCTGAAGAAGTACATGAAGGTAATCAGATACATGAAGGGAAATGGGTTACAGTAACTATGTCTAAATAGTGAGTGTGCTAATAAGTGCAAGCTGAAACCTGAAATAATTGTTTACCATTACATGGAGGGGATTTGCCCAGTATTTCATTACTGTGTTTGGAAAAAAGCCATTGGTTGTGCAAGTTGACCGACTCGTTGGCTATTTCTCAAGGCAAAGGAGTCTGGATTGTGTGAATGGTCATTTCTCTTTAAAACCAAGCTGTACATGTGCTTTGCATAGATTTTTTTTTTGGTTCCAAATAAGGATTTAATATGGTTGTACGGCCAGTTTGGAATCTTTTGGTCTCCCTTTCAGCTGTATTGGTTTTAATTAATTAATTCAGTATGTTCTAGTGTCCAGGGAATAATGAAATGGCAAATCTGCTCTGCAATTCTAGGAAAATCTACAGACCTCACTTTAGAAATGAGAAAAACAAGCCCAAAGGTCAGAGTTTCTACTCAGTTAGTCTCCTGTTTTTGGCCTCTAAAGTTTTGTGCATATTTTTATGCACATGATCCTGTTGTATTAAACTCAGTCTACAGTAGTACCTCCTTCCATCTGCCTTCCTTTGAGGCTTCTCTTTTCTTTTACCATAGACGAGCAAAACCAAACATCAATGTCCATCAACAGCTTTCATTTCAGAATAAAAAGAAAATTGAAGCTGCCTGTTTTTGGATGATATACACCTAAGTGCTTTCAACTAAGGAGGCAAGCATTGTAATCGAGAGTCACCTGAGTGTATATAACTTATTCTATGGAAAAAATACATGTCTTGCAGGGTAAAGGAAGGCATAGACCCATGAAAAATATGACAAACACCAGCCATAAGAAAAGGTAAAGCCTCTAAAACAAGTTTTTAAACAGTGATAAACTAAGAGTACATAGGATTGATAGCAAGAGCCAAGCCACACAAGACCTGTCTTTTAAAGAATTTCCTGTACACCCTCTCACAATGTCAGTAGCATAATTAAGTTTGGCTTTAAATTTTTCTAGCTAAGAAAAGCAAATTAGTGATGGAATTGAACTGGCATGCCAGTGATTTAGAATTAGTTTGTACTCAGTGAAGGGCAAGGACCTCACTGTTGAATTCAGTACCAAATCAGATGTCTTAGATTGTTTTAAAGCCCAAGGAATAAGCAAGGGGATTCCAGTTTGTTAGAAACCCTATTCTACATATAGTCTCATATGGCTTTAGAGTCTACTAAAATTTGGTCAATGAATTCTTCTCACTTGCATGAGCCACTTCAGAATTGCTGTAGAAGATTATATTTATATACATACCTATATATAAAACAAATATATGCCTGTTGCCCCTCAATAAAGACAGCGGACTATTTAATTGAGTAGAATTTGAGTCCCATAAGGTGACAGGTGAAATAGTGCGTCCAGGGAATTCAACAGGAAAATGGCAGATGAGTTCAGTGGAGCAAGATTTCATCCATGTATACAGGCTGATATCAAGGAAACCCTTTGGGAATAATGGCAGAGAGTAAAATATCTTTGTATGTTAGAGAAATCTTCTGTTCATATGTACCTTACATTTGGACATTTCCTAACTGTAGCTGCCACCTGAAAGAGGAAAATTGCTGAGACATTGCTTTTTTTAAAACTTCCTAATTTCAACTCCTTAAAAAAAATAATAAAACAGAAAATAACGTATCACAGCAAACTGACATCTCCAGGTGCTGCTAAATAATATCGGCGTTTGAAGATAAATTTCTCACTTTCTAATCACAGGTGCTTATCATATCAAGTGCCATGTCTTCAATATTCAGAACTAATGAGATTCAATTATTTTCCTCACCAAAATATGCTTCAAAATCTCAATTGATCACTGAATGCAAGATTCAAACCGTAACAGTGCTGAAAGGGAAGAGGGAAGGCTCAAAATGTTTATTTTATGTTACAGAGGTCATCAAAAGTCAGTAGGTCTCTATATAAATAGAATGTGCATTGCACAGGTGATAAACATATGTCTATTCCTTGCAAAATCGCAAAACAAGAGATCATTCTCATGCATTCTGTTGCCTTCAGTTCACCATGAGTTCAGATACACTGTAGAGTTATCTCTGAGTAAGTGCTTATTTTTCGAGCTTTCAAACTACAAACATGTGACCATGCATTGACATATGCTTCTGTTCTCTTTGCTTTAAATACAAGCTTTCTTTTGTAGCTTCTCTATTTCACCTGGATACGTGTGTGCTTCTATTTTTAGAATGATAATGCTAAATCCTTTTTGTTGATCGTTAGTAAATCTGTCTGATTAGCTTCCTAATCTAGATGCTAAATTTTCAGCGTTACTGCTGGCAGAGCATATGTTCGGTGATTGCAGTGTTATTGTGTTTCCTTAGATAATTTTACACGAGAAGACTCTTACATTCGCTATGTTAATTTAATTTGATAGCGACTTGGCTAGCTCTTTTCATTTTGCTTTTACATTATTTCTTATGTTAATTAACGGTATTCTGTTTGCTGCATCCAAAGAAACTGAAAAGTGTGCCTACACCTCAAAGTAAATGAGAATATAAGGAAGGAGCCTTTTTATGTCTAATTATAGCAAATAAGAGAGAGAGCTGAAGCTAGAACTGATTTATGGACTAGCTAGATCCATGAGTGCATCATGTACTCCATCTACTGTAAGTCAATGAATTTCTAAATGGAAGCCTACTGGAGTTAAAAATCTACAGCACTTTTACATTTTTCTTTTTCATTACAACAAAACACTCAGCCAGGAAGTAGGAAGTTATTTCACATTACTATGCCTTTTCTCATTTTAGGAAAAAAAAGAGAATCTTCTGCAAGCCGTATAAGGATAATCTTCATTAAGGCATTATTAACAAGGCATGTTATTAGAACTTCTAAAGTCATTGCCCTTGATTATAAATGAGTAAATTGGTTAATGAGAATAGTAGTTAATTGGGGGTATTATTGCCAAACTGGGAAATTATATGAAAGTTAAATACATCACAGTGGTTCTTCTACACAATTAAATATCTGGTAGGATAGATATAAAGGAGGAGAGTGTAGGAAAGTAACAGTCATAAAATAGAAGTATATTTTAGAAAGTGTATTGCAAGAATCTATTAAATAAAACTGAATAAAAATCAATGGTGCATAGTTATTTTGGCGAAATTCTTCTGAAACTGCTTGCAAGTTAATAGATGGAAAATCTCAAACACAGCCAGTGTGCAACACAGTGGCAAAATGCTGTGGTGCAATCAAAGCTTCATCTGGTTGGAGCTGAAATTTACACTTTCGCACTTGCCTTAAAATCCAGACCTTGCCCCTGTCCCATCTCAAGCCTTTCCTTGACATGTTGGTGAGTTTTATACACTGTGTTAACAACGACCAGTTTGGGAAGCTCTTTGCTGAAAGGGTTGTGTTTTGCATTGTTTTTTTACAGACTGAATGGCACTTTCTTTCCCAGTTAGCTCTGCTGGAAATTATTTGCTTTCCTGCCAAGAACGTTTTGTGAGGGAAGATCGTGCTCAGACATGAATGCTAGTGTCTAAATCTGGTCCCAATTATTTGATATCCCCAGAAAGATATTGCTGTATTGGGGTCAAGTGTGAAATGGCATTTCTCCTGTAGGACCTTATTTGAAAAACATCTCATTTTATTTGGAGAGCTTTTAGGCAGGCTGAAGCACAGTGTTTTTGAATATGTACTTATTTATGCTTCAACAGCATGATCCATGGAGAATCTTCAAAGAATCTTCTTCTATACTGTTCGGTACTAAAAGAGGGCTGTGTGAAGTGTAGGCTGCCTCTTATTTTCAGCGTTAGCCTCCCAAGCATTTCTTTCAGGCAACTGTAATTCAGTCTGGGCCAGTTGAGGTTGGTAACCTAGTAATCCCAAGTGCCTTTGCAGCAGAAAAGGTCCTTCCGGAGAGGACACTGGCTTGTCACTTTGGCCACAAACATAGGTTACACACTACTAAAGAATTAAGCACTATCATCTAACAGCAAACAGAGGCAGATTGAAAGGTCCATGAGAGCAGAAGGAGGGCTTGGATACTCTCTTGAGAAATATCGTCAACACCTCTTTAGGGCTGCAGTGCTTCGTCATAATGTGGACCAACTGCTTGTTGGTGTTGGAGTGTCCCTAGGGGCCACTGCCTGTGTAATCATCTTCTTCTGGATAATACAGCATCATAGGTAAAGGACTGGTGCTTATATCTGAGGTCACACTATGTACAATCACTAAAAAAGGCAATCAATGCAGCACACATTATTAAGAGCAGCGCAGGAGACCTGACTCCAGCACATGCCTTGCAGCACCTGTGAGCAAACAGTTTGGATGCCCAGTGCCTTTGACCTTTAATGGGATACCAGCTACACCTCTCCCCAGGTGGTAGTGCTAGCCTGGAGATGAAAGGATTGGAGGGTACAGCACTGGCAACACGCTTTTCAGCTCCAGCTAATCACCGTTTCAAGTCAGGAAGAGACACAGTGCAAGGCCTTCCTGAATTGCCCTTTAATAGCCCATGAAATATTTAAGAAAAAGGTGCATGGCCAGTGTTACACTGAAAGTAACAGGTGTGACACAAACTGGACCACTTGAGAGCACTAGCACTATTAACTGTGGTTATTCATTTTCTATTCTGTCATTGATAGGACCGAGTACGATGAACTACTAAGTTTCTAGCTGAAATTATGATGAAAATACAGATGGAGTGACCACATCCTACCCACCCTAGCTCTTCTCAATGTTTTCTAATGAAGTACTTTCTCTTCCAGTTTTCTAACTTCATAAGGAAAAAAAAAATACTCTGTGGAATGTTTTTTGGGGAAGGCAACCATTCCCCAGTTCAGTTCCCTGTCCAGTGGAATGCCCCAGAAGCAGATAGTTTTTGTTGTATGTTGGCAAGCTTAGATTGAAGCTGTAAAGGACTTAGGCTTTCTTCAGTTTGAGAGCTGCTTTGAAACCCTGAAGATGCTGTCGGAGGGGGTGGAGAGGGAAGGGCAGGAGGTCCATAGTGAGCAGTGTTTTCCATTCAACTTCAGAAAGCAAAGCCACAGCATGCTGCCAATTTCCTGTCATTTGTCTGATGGCGGTAGCATGCTGTGGAGCGCCAAGCTGAGCATCCCATAGATCTCTTGCATAAAAAAAATGTGTGGGAAGATGATGATACATGTCTTGTAGCAAAACAACACATAAGGGCTTCATCACTAAAGTCTCTTTCTCTTCATTTTTTAGTGTTACCCCGAAGCAAAGTTCGAGTTTGTCATCCTAAAGCTACAGAACAATTTGGTTCTTGTGAGAGATAATAAAAAAGCCTGCCAAAAACACAATGTGGTGGAAAAATTAAATATCAGATCATAGCTCTGTGAAAAAGTGTAATGTGGATTATCCACAGATAGTTAACTCCCATGAATACCGTACAGCTGGGGCATCTCTTTTCTCTGATCTCATCCATCAGGGATTGTTCTGGTCATATGTACTTCCTTTCACATCTCTCTTTAAAAAAAACGATCAATCAATATTTGCTCTTCCATTTCCCCACACCATCATGAATTATCGTTACGTTCCTTATCTTGGTGAATGTAAAAATAAAAATACTAGAGCTGTTGCATTCCTCTTAGCCTCTCCATTCTGGGTCAGCATGGGAGTAGGTCATAGTTTTCTCTGCCAAGCTAAAGGCACAAGAGGGCTGCTAAGTTTTTCTGTAATCCTTCACAACCATTCCCTTTTTAGCTTAAGCAGCTTTCAGCTTTCCAAGAGTCTTTAGCCTTTATTCCTCAGATGTTTCAGCTGATGTCTAGAATATGGCCAGGAAGAAAAAAAAATGTCTGAAAAGAAAGGATGCCCTTTAGGCTTCCAGCCTGCTGAGGGAAGGTTAATATAATAACATAAAGCAAAGAGCTGACAGCTTTGGCCAGGCATTTCCACAGCCTCTTTCATTGCAATGTCTAAATGCCTCACAAATATCTGTGAATGTGTTCTTACTGTCCCACAGGCAGCTTCATAAGGCACTGTTGTTAACTCCACCTTAAAATGCAGAGAGATATTAATTGAATTTGCCTAGATCATGCCAACAAAGTTTACAAAGAAGCAGAGAAGTCGGATGAAGTCTGAGTCAGTCTGATGAAGTCTGACCCAGTGTTTTAGCATAAGACCTTTCTCTCAGCATCTCCCGTGCTTTTCTGGTGAGGATCCACTTTTTCCTAAAGAGGGAAGTCACATAGAAAGGCTGACGTTGCTGGGGACTCTGCTGTGCTGGGTCCCCTATGAAACTGTTCTAAATGTAACTTGTTTTTTCCTNGTCAGTCTGATGAAGTCTGACCCAGTGTTTTAGCATAAGACCTTTCTCTCAGCATCTCCCGTGCTTCCCTGGTGAGGGTCCACTTTTTCCTAAAGAGGGAAGGCACATAGAAAGGCTGACGTTGCTCCCCAGCAACTCTGCTGTGCTGGGTCCCTTATGAAACTGGTCTAAATGTAACTTTTTTTTTTTTTCCTCCTTAGGAAGTTTGTACACATTTAGACAACTAAAACCCCAGCTACTGACACAAAGGAACTCATCACAGATTTTCTGGAATGTGAAAGAGGATCTTGATTCCAGTCCTGTTAGAAATAGGCAGTGTGTCAGCTGAAGAATAAATATTCTGGATAACACCGACCTACAATAATAAAACTACCCTGTACACATCAGCTTGCATCCTGAGATAAATTATACAGCAACTTGCTGAAGGCTAGCTGCAAACTCACATAATTGAGGCTAATATGCTAACTGCAGCACAGCCTGGACTTCAGCCAGGATATAGAGCTGTGCTGCAGTACTGGTAGATGATTCCCCAGCAGTATGGGTACAAAGTAGTCTCCTTCTCTTTAGTGTATATTTATATATCATATTTGCAACCGTAAGATACTTCTATCTCACCTAGTGGTGCTAGAAGAAGTTAAATTCATGGCAGCTGTTATGCGTGGGAGGCACCAAATGGGTGACTACAGGAAACCACTCCTCTATCCTTCCTGGTTCCTTGCTGGTAGTAAGATCTCATGTGCCATTGTTCATGGGTGATATTTTCTAACATCTCCATTTTCCACTGAATCTCCATCCTATCCTGATGGATGATGACCTGTCTCCAGAAACTCACTTCTCTGCTGGCAATGTGACATCCCGAGGGCACCTATTCTTTGACACGTGAGTCCTAATAACATAGAGCACTGCAGGTCATGCTCAGGGCTCCCATCCAACCAGTGTTGCGCTTTCAGCAAGGCTTCTTAGGAGACTCCGAAAAAAGTATGGGATGTGGGTTTGTGCCTATCAAAGGCCTATATTATACACACATTTTAAAACCCCTTTGCACTTTTATTTCAAACTACAGTCATCCAGTAATTTCTCTCTCTTGATATCTTAACATTTTTCTATAACACATTTAAAAAATCCCCATTTGAGGAGAAAGATTTTCTTAGGGACTGGTTGAAGATTGTGCAACACAGTCTAAATAATCAAATACCATCACAATCTTTCCAATCCAAGTTTACGGCTCATTCTTTACCTTGCCTCCTCCAGTGTATTTAAGGGTTAAAAACTAAAATGCAAATGTAATCTCAGAAAATCCATGTGCTTCTCTGCTTCTCCTTGAGGAGCTGTCAGACAAAGAATCCCTAACAACACAGTGATGCTGTTGCTTACTGCATCTGCATTTCAACATGCTGGTCTTGGCCGGTGTCAGCTCTGTGGAGGATTGTACTTGGAAGCCTCCCTCCCTCTGGTCACTTTAGCAAATACTTACCTCTCTGTTGCTTGACCTTGGCCTCTAGTAGCTTTAAGTAACCAGGTACATTCCGTAATCCTCCCTGTAGCTGCTGTTTTTGCTCCTCTCATCTGAAATAAAAGTGCTGAAGACATGAAGATAGGTGTCCAGGCTCCACAATAGCGGGTAATTTTATTCATAGATCAAATATGCTTCTGGGCACCTCCACAAGCAGACTAACCTTGGCTGTGCTATAAATGACACAGTTACATTTGGACAATAAATGCCTATTACTGTGGGCACAGAGAGGGAGGCTGGATGACAACATCTCTAGGGAGCAGATCTGAAGTAGGTGGAGTATCTATCTATGAACTATATCTTAGACTTCTATATACTCAGGTCCACCAGGAAATGTCATACTAGTCTAGACTATTAATGGTGCTTTTCCACTGGAATTCCTTTGACAAGAACTTTGTTTCAATCGTCACCAGGGCTCAAAATGCTGCGGAAAGCGCTGGATGACAACATCTCTAGGGAGCAGATCTGAAGTAGGTGGAGTATCTATCTATGAACTATATCTTAGACTTCTATATACTCAGGTCCACCAGGAAATGTCATACTAGTCTAGACTATTAATGGTGCTTTTCCACTGGAATTCCTTTGACAAGAACTTTGTTTCAATCATCACCAGGGCTCAAAATGCTGCAGAAAGCAAGAGAGAGAGAGAGAAAAAAAAAAAAAAAGTGAAATCTTTCAAATAGTCCTTTTGAATAAGCAATTAGGAAAATACCTGATTATAATTTCCCATCACTGTGTCCTTTCCAGTAACAAATACTAGTGCAAAAATCGTGGAGCATTTGGAGTACCAGCAGTTACTAGAGTACTAGGAGATGGAGCTTACATGTGCATGGCAATATGGGACATACATCCATGGTAGATAAGATTACTTGATTTAGAAATCTGACACTTTTTTCTCTTTGCCGATGAAACAGGTGTCAGTATTG
This sequence comes from Crypturellus undulatus, assembly GCA_013389825.1. Classification (NCBI taxonomy): domain Eukaryota; kingdom Metazoa; phylum Chordata; class Aves; order Tinamiformes; family Tinamidae; genus Crypturellus; species Crypturellus undulatus. Next base: position 298,712 of record VWPW01006702.1, on the reverse strand, counting down.
CCAGTATCTCTTGGGGTAGACTGAAAGATGACCCCGGTGCCCTGGCAGACTGTTGTGTTAGTTCAGGTTCACACAGATTAAAGCTGTGAGGGAGTCAGGTGTCTGAGGAAGACATCAGTTCCTAATAATTTCTCTAAGATGGGATGGCTGAAGTGCGTGTGGCCCAGTTATTCCCTGGTGACACCATCAGGTGCAAAAAGCACCCATTTCTGCAGGAGGATTTTTTAGAGATGCAGAAGTGTTTTAAATGTGTACATCCAGTTAAGTAGTAATATTGCTTAGCACAGGATTTGGCCATTTCCATTCACAAGGGATCTAGGAATGCTTCCCATTAGCAACAATCTTCTCACAACAGCGGAGCAGCTATTTGATGCTGAGACTGCTAGGACAGGTACTTAAACCTATAAATAGAATCATGCTTCATAAATGTGGAAATATCACATGGTTGAATGCATGGACGTGCTGAAGTGGGAAAAATTCCTCTTACTCTGTAATTATCAGTGTGTTAATATTACACTGAGTGCAGTGATGTCCTCTGGAAGTGGTAGGCCTGGCTAAATCCAAGACTGTAGCACTGTGGCAAGCATTATGGAATTAAAATGAGAATTGTGATTTAATGATAAAATTTCTTTGCATACACCATACAACAGTGGTGTAGATCAGTATCAAGGCTGTAACTGTGTCCATACCCAATGCACTTAGTCATTGGGACAATGTAGGAGCTCCCCAGCTAGTCTCTGTGTAGATGAGGCAACGGATTGACTTGAGACAAGGTGATTGACTGATCTCCTACCTGCCTCACGACAAAGCAACTGACTGATTGCTACAGCTGTGCAGGTGGGAATTTCAAACAGTCTCCTGCCGTGCCTAGATTAATTGATAGTCACTATTTGTGTGCTTCAATGTGTTGATTAATTCCCTTGGCAGAGATATCCGGGGCAGTCCTGTGAATACCACTGGCATTTCCTGCTGTAGATGAAGGATTTGACTAGATTGCATAAAGATAATTATAAATAGACAGGAAAAGGTGCTTCTACAGCTGCAGAAATATTCTTAAACTTTTCAAGTCTCAACCGGACAATTTCCTGTGCAGTCTAAACCAACTGGAGCTGCTTTGAGCAAGGAGTTGGACTATGTAACCTCTAGAGGACCTTTGCAATCTAAATTATTCTGTTTCTGTAGTAGGATATTCTTTAGTACATAGCATAATAGTAGTGAGATGTTTTGTGCATCATTTAAAATAATCAATATAAATGGATCATACACGTGCTGGAACGGTCATATGGAACTGCAGGCTGGCTGAATTATGAGAAGTCACCAGAATAGGAAGTTGTGGTATCTCACCTGACACAGCTGAAGGCACTGCTGCTGCAAGGACTCTTTCAATGCAAGACTCCCATCTGGCCTCTTGTTCAGATAGCAATTGGTCACCCTGTTGGAGAGATTTATTCCCCACAACTGTTACCTTATGCAAAAGATCCCAATACATTATTTCTTTTTTTGATAAATTCTCCACCTGTAGAGCATCCTCCCATGCCCCTGCAACACTTGAATTGATTATTGGAAATGTTGGGAGACACCAGAGTTTACACAGGACTTTGCCTACCATGTTATGCTTCTTGTCCTGCTTTGCATAGGAGCACGGAAGGGATCACTGTGAGCTCCTCTCCTGCTAATAAATGGAATCAATTTAAAATCCTCTTTGCGAGACAGGGAATGAAGGAATTGGGCAGCAACTGCTCAGCTCCAAGTGGTTTTCTTGTGGTTGACTTTCTTCCCCACCAAGATGGTTCTTTCACTATCTTCTTTGCAATGGAATAGCAATGAGTTTTCTTTATTAAGAAGAGATACAGGACTGTCAGATGTTGCTGACAGTTAAAAATTGAAAAATGAAATTCAGTTTGCTTTCTGACATATGAAGTAAATCTTTGACATAGCAAAAAGCCCATTTTCTTCTTTATTTTTTTGATCATACTTTATTGTGAGAACAACAGCTCTCACCTGAGCTGTGACATGATGATGGTGGTGGGCTTTTATGTGTGTGGTGACAGTAGTCAGCAGTGGCTGCATGTGGCACCCTGGAGCTTGGTGCAGGGCCTATTTTGCTGTGCTGTTGATCTCCTTCCTACAATGTGGCTGACAGTACTGATGTGTTGTTCCTGGTCCCTCTTCACTCCCCTCCATCCAGCCACATCCTCTTGCAGACCCCAGGTATCAACAGCCTTTCTTGCTTTTCCAAAATGTCCTATTAACCCCAACTCACTCTCTGCACTTGACTGGGCCCCCACTGTGACTTGTCCACTGTTCAGGTCTTCTCTTCCTAACAGTGCCCATATCCACCTTTNATGTGTGTGGTGACAGTAGTCAGCAGTGGCTGCATGTGGCACCCTGGAGCTTGGTGCAGGGCCTATTTTGCTGTGCTGTTGATCTCCTTCCTACAATGTGGCTGACAGTACTGATGTGTCGTTCCTGATCCCTCTTCACTCCCCTCCAGCCAGCCACATCCTCTTGCAGACCCCAGGTATCAACAGCCTTTAACCCCAACTCACTCTTTGGACTTGACTGCTCCCCCACTGTGACTTGTCCACTGCTCAGGTCTTCTCTTCCTACCAGTGCCCATGTCCACCTTTCTCACCTCAACCACTTTCTCCCTGTCAGTTTTGCTACCAGGCAGCTGTGCTGTTCCTCTGTTTCTGATTTTTGCAACAATTGTTCAGATTTTAGAAATGTTTAAAAGAAAAAAAAATCGTTCCTTCTTTTTAACTTTTCCTGGTCTTCTTGTCTGGATACCGCATTACAGTATATCTCTGTTTTAAGATAAAGACTGCAATTAGTATTTCTGTGTGCCAGAAGAAATACCTCAAGAGACCAACAAGAGAATTTATTTCCTGTCATACACAGACACATACACAACAAGGATGTATTACAAGATGTTCCCAATATTTCCTGCTAAAAAGACTGATGTCACATTCTTGCAACTCACAATCACATTTCTTAGGAGTTACAGACAGATTATGCCAATGAAATTCTGGAGCCAAGAGCATCTTTATGTCATGCTTATGCAGTCTATCCCACTCCAGAGATGAGAGCGACAACAGTTTCTCTGGAAATCCTAGTAATGCACCATTATGACAATTGTGTCATTTCATGCTGTCTTGAGAGAGTGATGGACTTTATTTTTGAAATACCTATGTGTTGTGTAAAGAGTGCAAAAAGGCGTTCTTTCTCATTTATAAAATAATATTATTAGCTTTGGGAAACTTATTTCTATTTAATCTTCTACTTCATACCTCTGCTGATACTGAGAATCATTATCGAATGTCATTTGGTGTGTTACCTCGAGCAGTGTATTACTCAAGCCAATTGAACAGCAACAAACAGAATGAGGGCCAGTCTCTGCCTGCAGATCTGTGTAGTTTCACTGATATCAGTACTATTACATTTATCTATGCCCATCTTGAATTATTAAATTATCTCAACTTTATGCTCAACTTGAATTCAACCCAAAGCTTTATTTAGTTGATTAGCAGGCTGTAGATTTACATTCTCTGAGTCCGTTCCAATGCTGGCTGAAATCGGTAATAGGCTTCTGACCTCAGGGGATTTTAGATTAGACCCTAATTCTTGGAGGTAAAATAAAGGTTAAAGGTTTATTTTTCTCCTGTGAAATGATGGATGCAATGCGGTGGAGCAGCTTATGGTCCAACCTTTTATGCTTCATTAGATGAAGGCATTTTGGCTGAATCTGGAGCATTCATATAGGAGTGGTAGATCTGGAATTGCTCCCTTTGACCAGGTTTTGTGTTTGCTTTTTCCCTTTGCAGGAGAAGCGGCTCGTGAGCCCTAAAAAGTAGGGCTCGTGAGCTGGAGAAGCAAGACCCAATCCCTGCCAGGGTGGAATTATAGGGCAATTTAGACAACCAGCAGGACGTAAACACTGTTTCAAATACTGTGGAAATATGAATCATTTTCTTCTGCCATTTTTGCAGCAGTAGGTTTTGTAGAATTCAGATGTTTATTTGTCAGTTCCTGCGTTTGCTTAGCAATTCAGAAAATCCTAATGCTCTTTTGAAAGTGCAAGCAATATTACTCAGCCTCTTCCCATTTCACCAGGATTCTTTCAGTTTAAACAGATTATCATAAAGTGATATTGGCAATTGCCATAGCAATTGCATGGTGTACAGCTCCCTCCATCAGCTGAGCAGGGGTAATTAGATTGAAAACCTGGCTGCATTAGTCTAATCCAATACTATATCAAAATTTACAATCAGTTATACATCATATCATCTCAGCACTGTGTCAAATCAATATCTGTTTTCAGTAGAAAAGTGTGCAGGTTGTGCTGGATATAAGATTAATGGATTATTTTTCAGTATGGCATTTTGTACTATAAGGAATAATGACAGTTGTTTTCATCTGCAATAATTACAGCTCAGTGACTGCTAGTTAGATAATTGCTCAGGGAAGCAGACCTCAGCTTTGAGAAGAAAACATATGGAACAAATTCCATACGTGTAGTAGGAAAAACATCCACTTCCAATACAAAGCAAAAGCAACGAAAACAGATTAACAGAAAGACTTATTTACATAAGATTCCACACACACTAACAAAAAAACTCATGTTTCCTATGTGAAAAAATAAAACTTTTCAAACTTTCAGTCTTCCTTTTGGTCAATATGATGCCATGAACTCCTTAAGCTGACACAAGGGATGATGGTATAAACACAGCGCTTTGTTATTACTAATACATCATGTCTCCAGAGAGTGCTCACAGGGAGCCAAGTGCTATGTATTTGGTAAGGTATGCATATAGTGAATGCATTTTATGATACATTATGAAACATCATGAAAATGTGTCTTGAAACTATCTTGGAATGGTTCTGATTTCCAGGAAGGCCTTTTAAAACAGAAAGATGTCCTAACTTAAGAATATGCTGGACTGTATATTCAGGAGGGAAGGGAAGTATCTTGCATTTGATACTTCAGAGTGCAATTCCGGAAAGCAAGGGAATAGGGAGAGTATATTAATTATTAGAGATGTGTTTGGTAAAGGAATCCCTATTGTCAAACCTTCCTTCTTATTGGACTAAGGAACAAGGAAACATGAGGAACAGGAGATCTTGAACAAAAGAGAGAAAAGTAGCTCCAAGCAGTGTTGCCCAGTTTCTTCCCCTGGATTAAAAGACCATCTTCTATTTCATTCTTTGAATCTAGTACCTTTAATTTAGGCCATCAAACTTTTGTAAATTAGCTCCTCAAGAAAGCCTTGTTTGCCTTTTAGAATTTAGCCTGCAAAAATGTGTTCTTTTAACTAAAAGTATCCACAAATCTTTTTCACAAAACAAAAGATGAAAAAAAGAGGTATTTCCTTTCTTTCTTTTTTGCTCTCCTCAAATTGCCTTGAAATAAAATCACAGTTGTAGCACAATGTGAGAACATGGCTATTTCTTCCACCTGTACCCCAGATAAGGATCATTTTGCAGGGAAAAAAGAAGAAAAACAAACGTCTTTTTGGAAAGGTCCATTAATAGCTGTGTAAAAATGAAATAGTTGACACATAGACACATTAGCAGTATATTTTATTGCTAAGTTTTAGTACCTATTGTGTGTGTAACAGGGCTGTGAAATCCATTTTTCAGCCAGACCTTGGAAGAGCCTGGGTGGCTGTTTCAGCGGGGCTCACTGCAAACTCCCATAGGGATCCAATGGGGGTCTGACAGACGAATCTCACCTGCAACTGATGAAACATCATTCCCTCAAGTTGCTTTGGGGTGTGAGCTCCAGTAATAATATTTTGCACTTCTGCAGAGGCTTTTAAATCATAGAATCCTCTATTTCTTTATATGGAGATATTTTCCACTGGCACTGAAACACAAAAATGGAAATTTGAGATGATTTTCAGTATTTTTGAGTTCCTGATAGTTTTAGCCTATATATTAGCCTATATACTCAAACTTTCAGTAAATAAAGAGTACTTTATCACAGGTATTTATTGCAACTACATTGTGTCTGTGTAGAACACTGTATCTAATGTGTGGCTCGGTACAGAGCAGGCAGATTAAGTCTAACCACCATAGAATTCTTCCCTGGCTGAGCTACATCCTTACAGGGATCGTAATTTTGGCGGCGATGGCAATAGTAATTCCTTTAGTAAATCATAATGCACTCCCTAAATAGAAAAAGCTTTGCAATTTCCTGAGCGAACGGAAAAATAATTTTGCAGGATCAGTAAAGATAGCAATAATTGTTATAAGGCCTATTGCAATTTATGCAAAAGGACTATAGTTGCTCATGATAGAATATGAAAAGTAAGATAGCATGAAAATGGAGTCCATAATAAACATAAGCCTAGCATAATTTAAAAGAAAAATTTTTTACTGCTAAACAAATAAAAGAATGCAGAAGTGAAGTGACTGCTTCAGAAACCAAAAAATGTGCAACGACAAGTTACTTCTTCATGGCAATAATGTCAATAACATTTTTAAAAAATCATTCAGGCCTAAACTGACATCGCAACACAAAGAGATTTAAAATGTTCCAATAATTGTTCCTAACTCTGTTTGTTAAGTAACCTGTTGTCTACCTTCTTACTTTGAGGGCAGCATGGAAGTGCACCAGGAATACTGCAAAATATAGAAAATGTTTAAGAATAAAGAAGTGCGAATTCTGACAAAATTAACATTTGTAATGTACTGTGTAAATATTGCTTTAGGGAGATAAAGCTATCTACAAATTAATAATATATGATAATGAATATTATTCACATTAATCTCCAAGACATGTGCTGCGTAATACAAAATACATATGGCTCATGTTATGGTATTGAATGTACCTAATGAAAATTTAAATCCTTTTTCCTCTTTTATTAAGTGCTTTTAGAATTATGAGATAGATTTCATTTTGTCAACCTTAAAAGCATGGAAATGTTGAGAAATAGCTCTGTAAGGTGATTGTTGCTAATCCCTGCAAATTAAGAAATCTGAAAGGGTTGATTTTGCATTAGAAGCTTACTTTTGTATTTTAAGGTACAGTTATACAGTTGGCTAACACAAGGATGATAAAAAGACATTTTGATAAACTGAACACTTCATTCTCTTACTCTTCTTCCACAATGTTAATTTTTATGAAGTCTTAAAATGATAATGATCAAGGCTTGTATTTGCTTCAGCAACCTTTTTTTTTCTGAAAATAATTTTGATGTTTCGAGAAGGACAAAAACTTACATAAAGATCTAGCTGCAAATTCTTTATATACCGAACCGTGTGATATATTCAGTAGTCTGTATGCAAACCTGTATTCTAGAATAGACTCAAATTCTGCCTTCCCACCATAGTCCTCTCATTTGTATGGAATTTATTTTTTGCAGTCAAACCTTAATGCAGTGCTAGAAAGGATATTTTTGTTTTGTGAACAAACTTGGACTTTTTGTAGTCATATATTTATTAGTTCTTTTAAGGAAAATTTCAAAATCATAGTTAATGTCATTTGCATCTGTTAAGAGTTTAATGAATGGATTCAAATGGAGTAAGAATGATAAGAACATTTTTTAATAACGAATTGAGTTTGATGACAATTGAATTGTTTAGGTGGGGGACCTAAGTGAGAAGCGTACATTTGAAGACTTGGCATGTTACGAAAAACAATGTTTCCCTAAACATCCCTTAAAATATCATCCTTTATTTTTCTGATGATCTCTGATTTTAGGGAGAAGTTTCCAGCCAGTATAGACCAGTGATCCTGGAGTTCATGCGCTGGAGGAAGCAGCTGGCTTTCCTTGCGGCCTGCAGCATCATCCTGGTCCCACAGACTTACAAAACATTTCAGCTTTGTCAGGTAAATGAGAATCGCTGTGCTTGTATGACAGTCCTGATGGAGTTTACAGGGAAATCTAAGACGGTCAAGTATGCGGTTTCAAGGAAAGCCCATTTTCCATTTTCCCCATTCCTGAAACGTTCAGATGTCCAAAGTGAAAGCTTGTAAGCTACACAATATAATTTTTACATCAAGCCATCTCAGTGAGCACGTCAATCAAAAGTAGCTCTGAAAACACGCTGTAGGATGTAAAAATCAACTGAAGCTTTACTGAAAAATGGTCTGTGCACCAGCTTGGGTAACAGCTGTCCAGAGATTGCCTTTGATAGTGATTGGAATTATGAATACATTGGCATTATTTTTCTTTTGTATCTTTAAATGTAAATCTCAAAGAGATGCCTTACTGACAAATCGGTCTAGATAGCAGCACACTGTGGCAGGTCAGTGAAGCTTTAATAAGCATTTATAAGGATATTTAGCCAAGGAGAAATCTGCAGATTTTGTGCATGATAAACAGACTTAATTGTATATATAAAAGAGGTGAGGGATGGCCTAACTTGTTTATCTCTGAGAAACAGCTTCCCATAAAACATTGTATAAAGGCTGAGCATGCAGTTGGTACTGGAGTGTTGGGCAGTGGAGAAATCAATGATAAAGAAATATTTTGATTACAGTGTACACACATCCGAGGGAGAAAATACCAGGAGTGAACTGTGTATCTAATCTATCAAGGAAGGGCATATAAAAAGCACTGGTATGAAGCTAACGACCAGTTAATTTGAACTAAAAAACAATACTCATGCTGTTCTTGGTGCAAGTGATTGAAACAAGTTACTGGGAGAAGTGATGGATTCTCCATCTATCAATGCCTCACAGAGCAGGCATGTTCGTGAAAAAAAAATATATGTTTTTGTGAAGTACAAGTTATTCAAGGGTGGTTTGAAGGGCAATGGCTGATGATCTGAAAATCCCTTCTAGATTCAAACTCACTGCCACAGATACTTAAGCTGAGATAGAAAATATAATGGATGCGACAGCTTTATTTTGCAAACTAAATGAGAGAAGACAAACAATAAGGACCACTGCAGCCTGAGAGAAGGCCTTCCTATGCTCGAGACAAGCAGGTTACAGGATCTGAATAAATACCTCATGCTCCTACAGCTGTTGGAGGCTGTACAGGTTTTTCTGTGATGCTCTAAGGAATACATATTCTACTCATGAAATCCCTCTTAGCTTAAATATACTTCAATTCAGATATGATATGCATAAATCAGTTCAAATACACAAATCTGTGCCATGAAAACAGCTGCAGTACTAATTGCAAGAAATCCTTTCCAAATCAGATATGAAAATTAAAAAGGTGGTAACATGCTGTAGTAGCATTTGTGCAATTACAGTACAGAAGGCATATGTGTCAGGTGCTTGATCTTCATACAGCTATATTTCTTGTCAGTTCTCTAATTTTTCCATTCTTAAGCCCCTGACAAGGATGCTACATGTTTAGTTGTGTCAGAAACATCTTGCTGCTGTATCATAGGGAAGAGCACATTCCCGACCTGGAGGGCTCAGCCCAAAAATATATCCTGCAGAGCTCAACAGCTTCGTCTGGGGGAAAATGCTGATTTCCAGACATGCCTTTATATGCTCACAGCCTAACTATCCATTTTGGAAAAACAAAAGCTGGTAGAGTTTCTGGCACAGGCTCTTTTTTCTGCCCTTATAGGCAGGCAGCAAAGGTGTATTTGGCTGATTGCCTCCCTGAAATGGGAAGATGTGAACTGTGTGTAGCTGCAGTACTGTGCTATTTTTTGTCAAGGAAGTTCCACTAGGATAAATAGGAGAGAGGGGGCAAGACTCAACTGTCTGATTCAGAAATCTGGAATATCCAAAGTCAAGGTTTTAATCCAGCAATAACATGTCTTTTTAGTTGGCCTCTTTTGGGGGGATATTAAGCCTTTATATGCAATTTAGTTCATAGAGTATGCTCCTCATATCATGCAGCCTTACTCCTTTACCAAACAGGAGTCAGTATGATCGTTAGCTTGAAAAAGTTCAAGTCCTTGTCATTTCCTTTGCGCTATCATTACACTGATGTTCATATCATTGATGTTATCAATGGAAGAGCAAGGGCTTCTCTGAACCGCTATGGATTCATCATCACCATAAAATCCTATCGATTCTCCATATCTGGAATATAATTTTTAGCCCTGAGTTTAAACTGGAAGTACTAAAGCATACTTNAATTTAGTTCATAGAGTATGCTCCTCATATCATGCAGCCTTACTCCTTTACCAAACAGGAGTCAGTATGATCGTTAGCTTGAAAAAGTTCAAGTCCTTGTCATTTCCTTTGCGCTATCATTACACTGATGTTCATATCATTGATGTTATCAATGGAAGAGCAAGGGCTTCTCTGAACCACTATGGATTCACCATAAAATCCTATTGATTCTCCATATCTGGAATATATTTTTTAGCACTGAGTTTAAACTGAAAGTACTAAAGCATACTTTCAGTGCAGTTCGCATCGAAATTGAGGGTATTTCAGAAGATAGTCACAAATAGGTCCATAATTTGGATTCTCTGTTTGAATCTGCAGTTTCAGAGTGTTTTAGTCTTAAAAATTAATTTAGCTCCATGGTGAATAGACATTTTGTGACAAGTGCTTTTCAAATAGAAGTTAGATACTTTTATTTCCTCTTGTCATTCAACAAATGAGATTTCTTTTTAAAGGATTTTATTCTCTTCTGTCTCTAAATGAAATTCCAAGCTGTGCCTATGGAGCTATCTGTGCTACCAGATTGTTGTACCCCGGGAGTATGTGTTGGTAATTATATGAAACGTCTATTTCAAAAGAAAAGAAAAAAGTTCAACTATTTAGTATTAGGAACTGTTTGTAGCTGCTGAGTGTTTTAAGCTCAAATCTCTGAACAGTAAATTTTTCTGAAGGTTGTTAGCTTTTTGGAAACCCTAGGCACAGGTTTGCGTTTAGTTCATGCTGCATCCACGTTTTGAGCAAACATGGACTAATTAATGCATTCAAGTATAAAACAAGAGAAACACCACTTTTTTTTTTCGATCTCAACCCCAAATAAAGCATTGCAATATCAATTGTCCTAAGATGTGCATTTGTTCAGAATGCACATCAACAAACTATTATTGTATACTTAGATTTACCTCTTTTGAGGAAACAAGCAAGCATGTGCCCAATTTGCTTTAAAGTCATTTGACTGCAGCTCTTTGCATAGCACAAGCCAGAGCCAAAATAGAACTTCCCTGCTCACTGAACCTTAGATTGACACAATGAACAATGGTACCAAAATACTTGGAATTCTTCCCATCTTTCTCTACTATGGGTAAAGCCAAATCTGTCTTATCGGAAGTCAGGGTCCTGACTAATAATCACTATTTAATTAGATTTTTGCATCAACTGTCTTCTATCAAAACATTTTTTTCCCCAAGTTCAGGCTCTCTTTCTTCAGCTTTATACCAAAGGTCTGTTCCGTGGTGAATCGCTCCCTCTCTCTCCTATTTTTTTAGCTAAGGAATCTAGTTCGCTGGCACTCTATGCTCCATTGCTTTTTGAATTAGGCAAGTTCGTAGCGGATTGTTCTTAGAACGTTGCCTGTAGATTGATACGAGTACATCCTTCCCTAGGGATGCACATAATCTTCTCCTTTCCCATCAAGGGGAGTGTGATTACAACAGAGTGCAGTGTGACAGATGTGGGTATTATAAACAGCCTGTCAGCACTTTCTGGATGACTCAGGCATTGCTTTTCCCTCCTACCGAACACTAATAGAATGTGCTGTGTATTTCTGTGTTGTAAATTCTCATCTAGAAACTCATACCCATTCATTTCCATACTGTATTTTATTCATACACTGATAATAGTATATTACGATGAATGTAAAATCTGTGCAATCCTTCCTTTGTTCCTTCATTTGTCCATTTGCTCCTTTCTTCCTTCCTCTGATATAGTTGGGATGAGGAGGTTGCTTATGTTTCCAAATAGAAAAGAGCTTAGATTTGCATTTATCAGGTGTTATAATCAGATCTTTCACTTACTGCCTTTTTAAAAATTTCTGTGTTCTGCATTTTTTTTTCTGTTAAGACAGAACTGTTCTGAGTCTTTGCACCTTTCTTATGATGTGTTAAGGTAACTGCTTCTATTGCACAGCTCATGGCTCACTTGTCCTCAGACTCTATTTTTTCATTGCTACAGAACTGTAACAAAATTTGATAAGCATTCTGCCTTGCTGTACATTTTGCATTTACACAAACATACAGTCTAAAGACCTTTTGTTCCTAGAGGTCCCACTTTCTGGTAATTCATTTTGTGCTGAATGAAATGAAGGGCTATCCATTTTACCTCTGCCTTGGAAATCAAGAAAATGAAGAAAGCTCAAAAAGGAAAACAAACCTCCATAAAAGTTTAAATAGCTTATTTTTAAGAGAAGAAAATAAAAACAGTAGAAACAAATAGCTTTTTGCATCCAAATGCAAATGTAGCTAGAAGGACTTTTAGACATTTTGAGTTCTTTTACATATAGTCCTGTTTTCTCTGTATTGATGCCTGAGCCCCAAACAATCTTATGGAGACAAAAAAGAACCACTTCCATGGCGTTAAATCTCTCTGACCCTCAGTGAATTGGACCTGGGCATGTTAACTAACCACTGGTATCAGCTCTTCTGTATGAGGCCAGGCACGTTCCTCATGGGTAAACCTGTTTCTAACTACTCACTTTTATTGCAAGACTATTTATGGGAAGCATAATCATTATGGAGTCCATGCCAGAAAAGGTCATACTCCAAATCAATTCTCAGTGTTGCTCTATTTTCATGCTCCGTTTTCAAGGATTACCTATAAAAGGCATAAGGGCTCCTTTTTCATCATTGGGAGATCCTGTTCTTTCAGGGGAGAGAAATGAGGGAATATGGCTTATGGCTCCAATCAGATGCTACAAGAACTAATGGATTATTCCTATCAGCAGCTTCATCAGTGAGCTGGTGACTGAGATGTGTTTGGACATGTATTAAACAGTTGCAAGCAGAAGTCTTGACTGGAGAAGAAAGGCCTGCATTCACAAGGTACATTATCTGTAATAAATCACACGAGCAACTCTACCTGCAAGGAAACCTTCTTAAAGGTTTCAGGAGGTACCAGCCAAAACTAGCAATGTGTAGGTAGGACAACCTGAAAGGAACAAGGAGAACTGTTTTTCTTTCTCAGTGGCTGCTGTTCCTGTGTCTGCTGTTTCACTCTGTTAGAATGAAATTCATTTCAGATTAGGCCTTTTTTTGTATTCCACATTTTGGGTTCATATTTACATTTGTTAAGGTTAATAGACCTGACAACTTGTTCATGTTCTCACCAGGGAGCAGTCACTGACAAACCGTGGGAGGGACTGCAACAGTATTCTCCAGAGACAGTAAAATCTGTGCCTTGCAGGTCTATTCTACATTCCTTCCTCGTAAGAGTCCTGCTTATATCTTGGTGTAAATCAGCACAGTGCTCCTGACTTCCCCAGAGCTACACTGATTTGCATCGACTGCCTATTCTTGCTGCTCATCTTGCCAGTATTCTTCTAGTGTTCATGGTGATGCCCTGATGTTCGAGTCCANCTGCTTATATCTTGGTGTAAATCAGCACAGTGCTCCTGACTTCCCCAGAGCTACACTGATTTGCATGGACTGCAGATCTGACTGCCTATTCTTGCTGCTCCTCTTGCCAGTATTCTTCTAGCGTTCATGGTGATGCCCTGATGCTCGAGTCCACTTTGGTCTTTCAGAGACTTTCTTGGTGTTTGTGATTCTCGATCTTCGATGTCTGTGCCACAGGTTCCCAACTTAACTGTTCTGTTTTGCCTATACCATGTGCAAGAAGGATGTTTTTCAAAGTGCTGACAGAAAGGAGACGTCAGGCAAGACATATCTTTGACCACTTGTAAGGTTAAATGCCTTTAGAAAAGAAAAGTACAGTAAGTAAGTGAGGAAACTCATTCAGAAGAAAGGACTGAACTGAATTTTTGAGGGCAATACATAATCTCTTGTGTGGCTGTGTATTTCTCCTGTTGGAGCAGAACTCTCTGTGTCTGAGGCAGAACACCCCTGAGTCTGAGACACTCTTCTCTAAACTTTCTTCTACTTCCCACACCCCACAGAAGACCACAGAGCCAGACTAAAGATTCAAGCAGGCAAGTAAGGCCTAAGGATCCCATGGCCACATGCTTGCTCTTAGCTTAAAATAAATGTACAGGAAAATACGGTGGATAAATGAAGTCTAGAGTAAAATATTTTACTTATATTTACAACACTATAAAGAGCAGGAACAGGTATTGTGCCCAAGCTGGTGTTCGGTTTCTTACTACCAAGGGAATGAAATCTCATATTGGAGTCCTTATATAGAGTATTTTCTCTTCCTTTCATTGCTGACTTCAGCACAAGAAGGCAGGAATGGGAAATTGGTGACAGGGTTTTAAAATGTCTGCTTTGCAGACTAGGTTTTCCAGAGATTCATCCCCAAAGTTTCCAAGGCTTTTTATTAGATACTTTCATTCTTTTGCCTGTGCTCTTGCCTTTAATGAAGTCTGGCTCTATCACTGCAGAGTTCACCCATGGAAAGATCTTTCACCAAAGTGCCTCAGTGTTAGAGATCACAATAATAAATGTCTCTCCAGAGTAGATTGAAGTTAGAGCAGTGTGAAGAGGTCGAATTCTTGCTGTTAGCGACCTTGTGGTGAAGACAGTAAAAGTCACCCTTTATTAGCACCTTTTATTAGCCTCTGTGACAGATGATACTACTATTTCCATGGGAGTTCCAACAACAAATACTCCACGTGGCCGAGTGCTAATCATAGTTGTTTACTTGCACCCCATGACTATCATCTCATTTATCCTCTACCTCCAATACCACCCTAGCGGTTTGGAAGCCCAGGAGCAGAAAATGTATGGCTTGCTGTTAGTTCATCTTCATAATCTTATGTCATATCTTCTTTGTAATGGGATTTTTCTATCACAAAGTTCCAGTGCACATCCACTGCGTGAGGTTTTAATCTGGTCCTTAGTCAGAAAAATCTCATGTGGTGACTAATAAAGGAAGAAAGATTGGGTAAAAGGCATATAAGGTCATGAAGATTTGGCCCTGAGTGAAGGCATTAAATATAAATGCAGATAGGAAAGGTAGAATATATTAGTGGTTTGCATGTAGCTTTTCCTCAGGGATAAATAAATTCAGAACATTTTTAGATATAAACTGAATAGAGTATAATGCTGTATTTGTCCTCAGTTTGTATCACGACTGAGAAGAGTGAAAAATTGCCTCATCTGTAAGAGTTTGGCATATAATGAGCTTCTCAGTCCTAATATCTTTCCCCTGAACAGATAACTGCAGCAGGGGAAATGTCGCTTGTTCCAGTGGTTATAGAGCAGCACCACAGAACCGCAGGTTTCCTTCTGCAACTCAGCTGGCTACTCAGAAATACAGAAACTTTTTTTGGTATCCTATGGACCATCAGTTGCAGGCATATTTATAGCTATAGATGCAAGCAAACAGAGGCAATAAATATAAATGTACACACAGTAGGGGAAAAGGCTGAAAATAGGTAGTTTACAAACAAATGTAACTGTTTCACTATTGTACACCATTGTTTGAATACCTGAATTAAAGCTTCATTTGAGCTAAACTTTATTTAGGGTAAAACTAAATTCACTTAGTCTGCCTCTGCATCCTGATATATATGAATATATGTATTTGAAATACCCAAAATATATAGTTAAGTATTATAATATCGTATACTATATATATAATGCCTGAGAGGTTAGTATATATATAATGACTGAGAGGTTAGCTTTAAATACATGTCCTCATTCTGAGCTGCACAAAGGACACTATTTTCAGCCCCCAAACCAGCAAGTTTATTTAACCTCCAAACTTAAAGAGCAGCAGGAAGTGTTCTTACATACCACTAGATGGTTAGTCATGTAGTAAGTTGTTGGTTTTTGTCCTAGCGTGCCTATCTCTTTTCATCAAAATGAAAGTAAATCATGACATTGCTGCCTGTGTTGCTAGTAATATGTACCCCTAAATTTTAGTGGCCCTAAATATACTTCCATTAACAACTTCCTTCTCAGTGTAAGAGTCTATAGAAAAGTTATGGAAAGGTAGGATGAACATGGTCCCTGATAGGTTCTGTTTGGGTTTTCTCATACAAATGATGAGGCTAAAATCCACATGCTCCCAAGCCAAGGAAATATCCAAGGTTTTCTTCAGTTGTGCAACAGTATGTGTATCATCTTGTATGAGAAAACAGTAAGTCTTCCCAGATCAGACAAAACAGTGTATGTTGTGTTTCCACTCCGATTAGCTCTCTGTTTTTAAAGGCTACCTCGAAACCATACTTGGCACCTTTCCCTACGTGGCTGCAGTTACAAGATCAAACAAAAGCAATTTGTTTGGCAGCTGTAGCCTCGCTCCTCAACTGGACAGGGGATCAGGCTCTTGTAAGCAAACAGGCTGTACCAAAGAACGCCTTCCCTCTAGGGACACTTGTTGCTATTAATATTCTTCACCTGGTGTAAAGGGCAAGCAGCCCTCAGCCTCAGACAAACGGGGAAAGTCCATTGATGACTATGCACTGGATAAGGGAAAGAGCATTTATCTCTCTTCTGTTAATGAAATATTCCGACTCAAACCATTTAGACCCAAGTAGTCTTTTTTTTCACAGCACATTGCATTTGTACAAAACTTTCCACAACAGAGGGTCCCTATTGCCGGTTGTTCAGCCCAGGCCTCCAATCTTTATCTTCACCACAGCACAACTAACGATGCCAATTCATTGCAATAAGTGACAAGTTCCTGTAATTTGATCATTATTTAACAGGCCGCTGTATATAGGTTATTGTTTCAAAAGCAGCTGGAGAGTCAGGTACTGTTGAAAGCCTCAGTTCCTCATAGTCAAACCTCCTTACTGCACGGACTTAAGTCAATGATCATGAATCATTTTTGACGTGTGTAACTGATTTGATTCCCATTTTGTAAGCAATTAGTGAACAGTTTGTAGTGAATATTCTTGTAAATCTTCGAGGGAGAGGGAATGATAGCTCAAGAGTGTGGATATGTTATCCTCTTCTTTTATTTGTTAGGGAAGACACCTCCTGGGTGACTTCACCAAAGAAGAGTGTATCTCTTCTCTTCATCAATCCAGATTTTTCTTTTTCATCAAACAAACTTCAGCCTGCAGACTGGCTTTTTTTTTTTTTTTTTTTTTTTTTGCTTGCTTTTTGTTTTTTTTTTTTTTTTTTTTTCTGGGAGCTGTAACACAAGCTAAATTGTCTTGTGCAAATGCTCATGAAAAGCCAGACCAGGGCTTGACTGGATCAAACTGAGTGTGAAGATTCACCAAGACATCTGGGAAACCCTCTGCTGCTCTTCCCCTACCTCTGTTGTTGATCCATCTGCTGCATAGCTGGACTCCAGACACTTATGGGTACACTATTTATTAATGTCTCACCAGCATGAAACATTTCTGAAGCGAGATTCACATCAATATTTACAAGCAGAGACTTAGCTCTAGAAATAACCCAATCAAAAGATATCAGAAAAGGGAACTGTTCATGCAAAATTATTTGCACGTTCGCCCTCCCCAGTTACCCTTCTTTTTTTCTTGTAGCATCAGGTTCACTCCCCCGTTCAAAGCTTACATGAGGAAAATAGGTTTGCCTCCTGGAATACAGCTGTCTTCAATTTTTGTTGCCTTTCTGCCTGCAAAGCTGCCTATTGATTTCTTAACCTGTGTACTGCTCTTCTAATGACTAATGACTTAGCCTTGAACTGCGCCAATGCTGCCAGAATGGGGTTTGTTTACGCCACACCAAACTGGATAGCAAAGGAATTACATTGTTTTAATTGGAATGACCTCTGATCATGTCTTACTAAGCAGAGACTGCTCCTATAACGAGCTTTGTGGGGAGAGGGGGAAAAAAAGTCCCTGGAGAGCAGGAGGCTTGGAGCTGTGCAGGAAGGAGTCATACCAACCCCCTGCTCCTCTGGCCAAGGGATGCCTCCTGCAGTCCGCAATATCATCAACGTGAGCTGGGATTTTGAATCTGGCCCTTCGTGCTGATAGGGTGTGTTCTGGGCGAATTAAGTGTCCCTCTCTTTCCCACTCTGTAGAAACAGCAAGCAGCATTTCGAGTTTCAAAAAGGACTTGCAGTGGTGTCTGGTACCAAACACAAAGCAGTTAATTTTCTGTGTCCCGTCGTGAGCTTTGGGGCTCTGCGACCTGATCCCATCCTGTGCCTGAAACTGGCTTCTGCAAGAGTGCGTGGCTTTTAAAGCAAAAAATACAAACAAATGAAATGCAAAAACAGAAATGAAACCCGACAGCCACCAAAAGCAAGCAAAAAATAGCATAGAGAAAACAGTGATTAGCACTCACTCCATTTATAAGAGGAGTTCTGGCCAGACCCTTATCCCTATTCTCCCTTTCCTTTCACTAAAATTTATTGGATGAATTTTGTTTCCCAAAACAAAAAATGTCAGTTAAAAAAGCACTCATGTGAAAGGGTTTCAGAGGGTCTACTTAAGCCATGTGTTATAAATCTCTCTGGTTTCTACCAGTAGTTTTTAAAGAAATATATGCTATGCAATTTATATGTGCACATACCTTGTAACTGAGTATCAGCTAAAGAGTTAATTCTATCTAAAAATGTGCATAGGATAGACTAGCACTAATGTGATCTTTTCTTGTGGAATAAAATATCTGGAAACAACAAATGTGATAGATACATTGCTGCTACTAATGCTGTATCCTGTCCCTTTGTCTAAGTACTGCAATTAATCTTATTCTGTCTTTGTTTGGCGACAGCTAGGTTAGGGAAAATGATCTGAGTGCTTTTAATAAAGACTGTTTTGATCGCTAAGCTCACAATCTTTTCTTTGACAGATAAAAATATTCAGTATTTTATTGCCATCCAAGTGGGTGCCGCATGGTTCTTCAAAATACAATTGCGTGTGACTAAGGGAGTGGGGGAAATATTTGCTACAAAAGGAATATTCCTTGTAAACACAGTGGGAAAAATGAAATTCAGTGCGTCTAGAGCATTTTGTCCTATGCTGTCTCTAAAAATGTCACCGCTGCGTTTCACATTGTATGAAGCCCTCACATAAGCTTTTAACTCACTCATTGTAAGTCTAGCTACATCAAGATGAGGTAATAATGAGGTCGGAAGCAGATGGAAGGCCTGCGTTAGCAAATACCCTCCCTACAGCAGCATATGCTAGCTGCCTCCAATGCTGCATGTTCTATCCCGCAAAACTGTACTTGCAATCAATGACTTCTACTCAAAATAATAGCATAGGCAAGGTTTACCCACAATTTTCTGAAACATAAACTCTTCGGCTTTGCCAAGCTGCATTTTTTATAGTTTTTGCTGTGCGTTCATTAAGCTCTACGTGCTATTTTATGGTTGCAATTCTGGGAAAACAAAGTGATGAGGTAACCAGCTCACTGAAATGAGTGTCAGCTTCTCTGTTGACTGCCAATGGGGAGAATTTTACTTCACAGAGGATAGAGGAACATAACGTCCACTGGCTCAAGCAGTATTTCCCCAGACAATGGCTAAACCTCAGTGAAGATTAGCTAAATGGTTTATCCTTATCCACCCTTGATGTTTTGATGAATAGGACTGTGTGTGCATACAGAGGACTGGACACACCTCCAAAGGTAAGTCCGCTCCTGCAAGCGAACCTTTCTTCTTTGGAAGAAAAAAAGGGCTTTTCTGTTCACGTTTCAGTGCAAGAGCCCAGAGGTCTCTGCTGGTTTCAGCTCTTGTGACCACTTGTAAGGGCTGCTATCCCATCTGACACAGCAGGTGGAAACCAAATCTGAAAACTGGAAATGAATGCAGAGTTTGACAGAGCAGATACCTTGTGCCTAGATCTCCTAAGCAGGTAAACAGTTTTTGCAGCTCTTGGCTTTTGCAGGGCTTTTAGAGACAACCTGGATAGGAAAATTCCAGCTGGAGGTGGCTAATGCATCAGATATTGCTAATCCTGTTGAATAAAGTTGCTCATTTGACATATTCCATGTGTTAAAAGTTTTCTAGGGTTTTTAGCGGCACTCCAATATTCATTTCTGTTAGTGTTGTTTAGAAGCGACTTGTGTGCTCAGAACCTGGGATCTGGACTATTTTCTTTTCAGAGTGACTGTATTCCTGACCTATGTTCAAAAAGTACTTTAAATAATAAGGAACCTGCTGGATCTTTTGGCCTTCTACATGTCTGTTTCCCTGATGACCGTCTGTCTCCCACACAGTTCTGCCTTCTCTGAAGTGGCTTTTCAATAATTACAGACTGTGCTACTTACACATATAGGTACAATGACTCCAAGGGATTAGTTCAAATTGAAGAATTTTAAAAGAAAAGCCTGGTGTGTGTGTTCACTTTAGGAAGTAAGCAGAATCTATTTATTATTACAAGCAAAACCCAATAGATTATGACGATTATTTTCTTCTCATATTACTGTGGCAATCAGGAATGCTGCAGAGAGAAACTGCCTGTTGCCCACATGGCTTATAAGCCCAATGTAACACATGAGAAAGCAGCTGAACATAATAGTGTCAAAGTTGTCTAAAAACTGAAATATTTGCTTTATTTTTCTTTTGTTACTTCCCCAAAAATCTCAGCTGGGGTTGAGCACAGTAATGCAGCTGGCCTCATCTGAGCGCCCATGATGGGTGCCTGGAAAAAGTGAAGGGAGGGAAAAGCCGGATTTTCTCAAAGCTGCTGCAGATTCCAGTGCTGCCATTTTCCTTACCTCATAACTGGAGAGCTCCCTGCCTGGATTACAGCCTCTCAGCTTCTCCTTTAACTTTGTTTTCTGGGATATCAACAGCTAGAAACACTCCCTGGGACCTTGCTCGTACAGCAAAGAGACTATGGTGACTTTATGTGGCTTCATGTTTCCTTGTAAATATTTTATATGAAACAAAACTATTTAATGAGAGAGACTCTGCAAGCCCCACTCCAGAGAGGGGTCTCATCCCATGATAAAACAGCTTTTTCAGAGAAGTGGAAATGAGTTCCAACCTTCTCAGCACTAAATTTGCTTTTGGCACTGCAGCAAGCACCACATCAGGCCAGATCTGCAGTTAGACTAGTTTTGTGGATGCTCCTGGTAGCAGCAAACATATGAAGAAACTATCTTAACACATGCTATATAGATGCACATATATGTGTGTGTATATATATATAGAGAGAGAGATAGAATCCTTACTCATGATGAGATAGAAGGGAAAGGCTTTGAGGGTCTTTATATTGAAAATAAGCAGTTTGTGTTTAATTTGATGTGGGAGCAGGTTCAAAGACGTGGCTGGCTGGCTCCTGTTGAAACGCCTGCCTCGGGAGCAGGGCAGCAGGCCAAGGCTACGAGCTGCTGCGTGGTGCGGGGCTTTGGTACGGCTGCAAGCTATTCGTAAGAGCTGCAGGCTGAAAACCAGACACGCAGGTCATCCCAAACAATTTTATGTATATCCTACATACTGCACTACAGCATTTCTGTTACATTTGCAATGCCTGCCTTACAGGAAAAAAAGAAAATGTATATTTTGTGTAGCTTTCACTTTTCTATTACTGCTCTTTTTCTTCGTATCTCAGTCTTGCTGTTAACTGTAGGCAATGTGTTCATTTAGCACACTGCAATGATGTGTCCCTTTGTTCAGTTTACAAATTCTCCACCAAGAATGTGTTTGTTACTCGGTGTTATTAAACAGCTGATTTTGCAGGAACGCATTCAAGCTCTGGATTGTTTGCCAGCAGTTTGTAATAAGCCAAGAAGAGCAACATATAATCAAATCCATTATGACTATATTAAGATTACAGTAGAGAAAGGAAATTAAACAAACAGAAGTATTGCAAAAGCACAGCTAGGAACAATGAAGATATCTGAACAATGTTGTAAGCACTTATTGCTACTTACATAAGGACCACTTGTCTGTTTACTCTCAAGCCTGGGACTGAGCGGTCCCTGAAGACTTGCCTTTTAAGGCTGCCCTCAGATAAGGTCAACCTCTGTTAATATGGAATCATATCAAATATAAAGTTGTTTGTTTCTCTGCAGGCTCTCTTAGCAATACTGAAAGTATTCCTTAAATGGCCAAACTCTTACTTCAGTCCTGACAATTTTTATTAATGGACAAACCAAAACCACCAGCTGTAGAGTGGTTGGTTTTCATACGATAAAGAAATAAAATTTCAGGTAAGATGGTAAAATTGCAGAGGAATCTACCAACGTTAGCAAAAGTAGCATTTAAAAATATTTAATATAAACTTAATAATTAAAGGGGAAAAAAATGCCATGGGTGCATAAAGAAGGAGAGCATTTAAGGCAGAAGAGGGAAATAAATAGAGATGAAGCAATAGCAGAGGAGGCAGGAGAGGTGCCACGCGCCACAGAGGTCAAACGGGAACAACCACGTCGGTCAAAGCAGTTTCCCAGGTCTCCCTTATTTGACGTCTGCTGTGAGAGTGGGGATGGAGGCGGCTGGGAGAAGGCGACATCCACCTTGCACCCACATTGCTGCTAGCCCCATCAGCAGCTGTTTGTTTCCAGAGTATGGACATGAAAGGCAGCTGTAGCAGCTGTGCAAGCTCCCACCAGCCACAGAGACGTCTTGGTCACTGCAGAGGATGTTAAAGGAATGGACTCACACGATGAATGGGTGAATGGTCTCTGATGGCATTTTTTGTTGAAACTTTTAATTGGACATTTCAGATTACTGGTCCAGAAAAATAACTGGACTTTGTTATAGATACTATGCTGTTAAGACTAGTGGCCTTCCCTGAGTTAGGCTGAATGTGGCCAGAAAAGAATAATTCATTATGTTCTCACTGGCAAGGAGAATATTTCAGCATTTTGATAGGGAAGGCTGTTGAGGCAGAAAGAGAACAGAGAGACAGAGAAAAATATATGGCTTCCTGTGCAAATGACACGGTCCTCTATTTTCCTATGCATAATTCAGGCCTCATCCGCTTTTCCCACGCAGGCTGCATTCAGTTTGCCTTTCAGGAACGGTTATTGGAAATGCCATCTCTCACCTGTTTCACCAGGTTGGCTCCAAAAATGGTAAATAATTATCGCAGGAAGGGCAGCTCTGAAAAGCCAGAAGTCATCACCTTTCCCCCGGGTCTTCCTCTGGTCATTTTGCTATTTAGAGTTGAAGAAAACCTGCTAGCATCGTAGAATTGAGTCATTAACTAGCGGCTTGAGATTCAGGTAAATTAAGCATTTTGAGACTGAGATTGAGACTGGCTCTTCTCCAGAGTAAATTTATACTGACATAAATTTGATGTGAAGTGGTTATGGATCTGTTCCACTAAGACGGAGCCTGTCATACCAGGGTACAGTTTTATTCACTCTCACTATGGTTTTCTGCTATCGTGTACCCAGTCAGGAAAAATTACCTGGAGAGGCGTTCTGTTTCTTCTTAGGAACAGCCATCGTGATTATGGACATCGTTACCGCTTCCTTCTGGGAATTAAATCAGTATCTTTTAAAATTAAATCACAGGCAGGACGGCTGCTTTTGCAGCAATTTTCAGGATTCAGAAATGTGTGTAGGTCTTCAGAGAAGCAAAACCAATAAGCCTTTCTTTGTAAATATAGACTAGTTATGGCCATGGACCTTTTTTGGGGCAACACCTGAGAAGTTCAGCCAGGAACATCAAATTGCCTGGGGGAGGAGCACTAGTGCTAAGGTCTGCAAAGGGGAGACCAAACTATTGGAGGTCCCACAGGTCAGCCCTTGGCCTGAAGTGTAGCTGTGTGACTATCCCCAAGCCCAAGCTCTTGTGCTCTTTGCTAAAGCCCAGCTCTGCGAGTGTCTAAGCATATGCCGGAGCTGCATTTTATGTATGAACGTGGACTTTGCTCATTTGGTATGGAGCGTTTGGGTGCATGTCTCTGTGCTGTGCAGAGACTCAGGAACAGGGCGAGCAAAGCCCACTCTGGTGTGGTCGGTATTGAGGAAGCAGCTGAAGTCATCGCCGTGTGTCCCATGCCGGCAACGGCCCTGGGGAGCTGGTGTCTGGAAGAAAGTCATGGGGGGCTTTTCTGGGGGCTTCCAGCATTGCGGGCAGCAGGGGTACAAGGATGAGCTATGGAAAATGCAACAAGTGGGCGGCAGAGGGTGGGGGGCTTTTGCTTGTGCGCTATCCCAGTATTATTGTGCACTAGCTTTGTTTGTCCTTTAATGTGGAATCAGATAATATTTACATATCATGTCCTTGGGAAAGTATGATTTAAAGGGCAGAGCTAAACATTACCACACAGGATCAGGCTGCTGAGGCATCCCCATTAATATCCTGCCCTAGGGCCAGCTGCTCCCGAAAAGTGGCATGTAAGGTAAAAATTCTTTCTAGTTCTTCGATCATGAGGATTTCATAATGCTTAAATCTTGGTTACATTTAGGGGTTATTCCTTTTTTGTTGCTGTTGTTAGGACACAGAATTTTTGTGCAACATTAGAAGAGTAACTAATTAATGGAGAATTGTTATGACAAATAGGAAAAATGATGAAATTAATGTGTATAGGTTTATGTTTGTGCACTTTTTAGTGAACATGAAAGAAAAATATCCTCCTACACATATTTACCTCAACATAGGCCTATATACATAGTACATGGAGTACAACATGCTCAAATTCTCTCATAGTTTACTCCAGCAATCTGTGTCTCTATTTCTGTTGCTGCCCTGATATGCCTTCTCTCTCTGCTTCTTTCTTCGATAAAAAACAAAATCTGGAGGAAGATAAAAAGGCTGCACAAACATTTAAAATGAGAAAATTGTTCCCCTTGCCCTTACCCGAACTGTGAAGGATAAATTGAAACCTGATCCTTTCTGTGTAAAGAAGCAGAAATTCAAGTCAGATGTACAGAAACGTCTCAGGGCTGAGGCACATCAGGGTGCGGAACAGACTGCCTGAAGACATCCCCGCGTCACATCAAAGGCGGGATTGCCTCGCTGGAGGCTGTGGAAATCCCGGCAGCCCCGGGACGTAGCTGAAGAGCTCCTGCGAGGCAGGATCAGCCGCCTGACCCTTTCACCTGAACCGCTGGGTCTGCTTTAACTCAAGCACAATTTAATGCGGCTTCCGGATGATCTATCTGCACGTGACTGAAGCTTGCTGTGCGGCTCCTGGCATGGTTGGTTTCGGCTTGCCGCTACTCCCATCCACCTGCCAGCTGGCAGCGACAAGGGCACCGGAGATTTAAAAATATTTAATCTTGGTCCTGCCCCTTGGTACTTGGTCCTGGCGCCTCCCTGCCGCTGCCCCCAGGCAGGGCTGCTGCTCCCGCGACAGGCCCTGCCGTTGCACCCAGCCGTCCACCAGACGGAAAACAGTTTCCATGGCACAATCGCAATGCGAGCGTGCTGAGCGCCCAGACTGCGCCGGCACTCCCATCTTCACAATGTCGGATTCACCGGTTTGACATTTATTCTGTTATTATTGCTATTATTCTGTTCTGTTGTTGTTATTCTCTTGCCAGGGCTACACTCCGCCCCGCTCTGCGTGCGAACGCGAGGAGCAGCGCTGGGAGCTGCGCCCCTTTCTCTCATTCACGTGGGGCTACGGAGCTGCTCCTCTTCTCCTTCCACTCCCTTCCTATGGCAGCTGCTGCTGCAGCCTGCTCACTTCTGCACCAGCAGCCCATGGACCATCCCAATGGCAGCGGGAAGTGGTTTTCACTGTGATCATCTTCAATGAAGCTGCATAACCCCCTCCAAGACACGCGCTTCATGGAATTTAAGGTGCAGTTCAGGCACTGCAGCAGCCTTTTGGCAGCTAATTCTACATACCATTTTGTAAGAAGGAACCCCCCCCCCCCCAACTTTAAGTTTATGTGTTGTGGAGAATTCAGACAGGCAGAGCATAACATCTCAAGCTGTTTTCCCAGCTGGGAAGCACACCCTATTTGGCTTAGAAAAAGGGGCTTTGCAGCCCTTGTGCCTACCAGCTGCATGGACATAGCCTCCTTACCTATGTCTAATACAGGTGTGAGCAGCCCTGGCTTCTTTCAGCTGTTTACTTACCCAAGGTGAAAGAAGTTATCATATAAAAATAAAACTTAATAAGAAAGAAAGAATCAGGAGAAGACTATTTAAAATTTGTGAAAAAAATGAGGTAAATTGCTGTAGGACAGATGATAGCCATCAAGTTTTTCCAAGGTATTGTCTCAAAGTACTGTGAACACTTAAGATGGAACTCCTAGAAAGACCTTTATTTTTGTAATTGATGAGGCATATCACTACAGTGTCACACAGGAAAACAAGATTTGTAGATTGGACACATCTGAAATAGGAGTTGGTATTACAGAGAGTGGGCTCCTGCTCTGTGTGTCAGGTCGCGTTAGGCTTCTTCCAGCATAGATCCTGTGAAAGTGTACATGGTCTGTAAGGATGCGCAAAATGCTAGGCTCCCATTTATGGTTATCATCCTATGTGTGTGTGTGCACTGCCAGGCACCATCTTTTTTCTCAGGGTTGCTTTGGGATTAGAGAAGTTGGTCTTCTAGGCTGAGCACAGAGCAATTTGAACATCAGAGGGCTTTCCTCATTTGGCTTGTGTTGTAGTTGTGCTAGTATTCATCATTATATCAAAATAAATCTCTGATAAGAAAATTAATTGAAAGGGAGTTCCAAGTGATTATTTTGAGAAGGGCTTGTGCTAAAAAAACACCTATTTATGTATGTAGATATGTGTGTAGCTAGTGCTCAGGAAAGCAGTAAATAATGCAGTCAAGTGTGTGCAATGTGCTGCTCTCTTTTCTCTATAAACACCTCCCTGCACTAGCAAGAGAGGATGTGAAGGTAGCTCTAGTCGCTAAGTGAACTGCACAACAGTCATCACCTGTATCCCACTGGGCTGCAGAGACTTTCTATTTTCAGCTTTTTACCTCTGTGAAGAAGCATATTTAAACCCAAAGAACAATGACTTACCATAGACAATCATGACCTCACATGGGCATAGCCATGTCTCTTTCCTATTTATCCTATCTTATCCTGTAGGGAATAGCTCTTGCAAGTGAAAAGAAGGGCTGAATGTGCTACTAATTTTGTTTACAGTAAATTTGTGCTGTTCTATTGGAAACCCATAGTATCACCCGGGGAATAATAAAAAAAAAGAATACTTAACATAATTTACAGATCTCTTGTCAGGTCACGCTAACTGTAGGATATTGACTTCTGCTCTGACTCAAAAGAAGCAGCGTGCATAGATATTCCAGTGAAATAAGTTTGTAAGTAACTTGCTTCTGTGGTTAAAAGATTGTTGTTAAAAGCTGAAGGATGTATATGTATGTTCAGTATGTTAATGTAGAGAGGAGCTCTAGCTAAGAATGTAACCAAAAAACCCAAGTCATAGCGGACCAACACCTGTCACTACAGACACATGCTTGCCAAATTTGCCTTTATGGAAGGAGACTTCAATTGCTCCATCTTCCTGGAGACAGATTTGCAAGCCCAAAAAATTACAGTGATCAGGAGGTAGCTTAATGCTGTTGTTTGAGATTGCCACTTATTTTATCTGCAATCTTAAACTTATACTTAATTGGGCATCAAAAAAAGGGAACGTGGAAATTTGTTGCTGCTCAAAACCACTGGGTACCTGGTGTCTGACTAGGTCTGCATTCTTGTATCAGATTTTTCCTTATATTTCTTACCATCATGGTTTGTTTCAGCTCCTTGCATGCTACCCATTCTCATTTGGCAGACTGAAGAGCTCTCCCTATCGCCTGCTAGTTGGTGTTCTGTCTCCCCCATTCTCATGCCAAAATTCTTTATTTTTCTTTTGAAAAAAAAAAAGCCTCAAGCCATGTTATTCTGTCCCAGAAAGTGGGTTTGGTTAGGAAGCTGCATCCTGACTTCTTCATTAATAAATACATTTAGGCCAAAGATCAGGCAACTGCATCATCCACTTTTCTAGCCTGGGGTGCAGCAGCTAAATAGTAGCCTTATTTTTTTAAGGTTACATTGCTTCTAGCTTATCTGCACTATGTTGAGCATAGTGCTACTGATGTTTCATGGCACCGGGGTTACCTTTGTTCTGACAGCAATACAGAAATACCCGTGAGCTGCAAGGTGATTTAAGTTCTTTGAGGAGGTTACAGGAAAGGCAGTCCAGTAGAAAATGCACTTTTCATTACAGTGAAAGAAGTAAATGTTTGCTGAGGTCTGTGGCATGCAAGTGAGCTCTCTCCCCTTTCCTTTGAAACTCCAGGTTCCTCAGAGCCACCCAAATGGATAAAAAACAATAAAAAAAAACACCCAGAGTTTGTGTTTCTATCTCTCTTTTTGTGCCCTTGGAACAGTCTTTTCCTTTTCTTGACCCAAACTAATATATTTTTCAGCAAAAATTTGCACCGGGTATGGAGACAGCTTGATTCAAACCTCACCGTGAACCGCACCTGGGAGGCAGCTGAAACCCTGCTTACTCTGACGAGCTGAACATTTCTACACAGCCAAGAAACTTCTTTTGTCCATATACCAATGATAGGGTTAGACTAAATAAGCAGCATGCTGAAATCTGGTTGATTCAGAATCAACCAGATCAGCGTTTATGTACCAGGATTTTCATCCTCTGCTCTTGCTGCTTCACAGAGTATAGGTCAGCCAAGAATGAAGAAACTCTGTGGAGATGAAACACGGAAATCTGACATTAATGGATCACTGTAGACACAAGAGAAGATGATGCCATACAAAATCCGAATACAGACTACAAAAATTTTTCATGCCCTGGAATTCAAGGCTTTTGGAAAGAAAATATCCTGTAAAGGACACTACTGAACAAGACGAAATGTGTTGTCATCAGACGAAACATAGCTTAGGTGATTGGAGATGGCAGAAAAAATGAATAGTTGACAACATAGCACAGCGTTGAGATGGTTTTATTTAATAGAAAATAGATTTAAAGTGGTGAAGTGTCAAGATTTGGAAATGAGGCTGAGAAAGTGAACTTCGCATTAGCTGAAGATGGGACTGCCAGGAGACTTGCACATTATTATAGTCAGGTCAGGTAGCTGAAACCGGAATGAAGTGCTGGGAAAAGTAGACTGATGCAGCAGTGGGGATTCAAGCCTGTATAAGTGTTTAAGTAGGTAAGGAGATTTTAGCCAGAAGGCACTTAGTATCTTTAACTAAGAGTATTGGAAAACATAGTCTGGAGTTCCAGAAAGACATAATCCTCAGAGGATAGCTGTAGAGAGAAAAGATAGCATAGTATCAGACTATATGAATAAAAGGCCAAGTTATAAACCAAAGGAAATGCAGATGCCTCTCTCTATGACCCCAGGCAGATCTCTCTTTTGGTATTACATACTAGTTTGATACAAGATATTTTCTCTAAATATATAAGACAATACAGATGGACACAAAAGAGCAGTATGAAGTAAGGAAAAATGATTTTCTGGGGAAAAGAAAAGAAAAAAAGAAATAAATATATTCATATGGAAATATTGATGCATGAAATATGAATGTACTCAATGAGAACTCATTAATTACATGCAGTAATCCCTTTAAAAATACCTAGAATAAAGCAACTTGTGTAAAAGTATTTATGTCAAGGAGAGCCTTTCAGTATTAAGGAGAGGGATTTTTTTCCTGCTTTAGTTTGTGTGTGTATGTATTTTAACATGAAGAAACTCACAGTCATAGCTGGAAATAGAGAAGAGAAAAGCTTCATTTTGACATCAACAGAAGTATTGGCGTATGACACTGACTTGTGAAATAGTTCCTCATAAAATGTGAAAACAGATGGTATAAAAAAGCTTAAGGACAGAACGCTATGGGAATTAATACCACTGCACGTATCTGCCTGGCAGTGCTTACCAAAATTCAGCAAGAATTTGGTAAGAAGGTAGCTTTTCCCATCCCTGGATCTGCTGCGTGTTGTAATGAAGCCAGGTAAGGGAATAGCAGTCACCTGCTGCTATACAGGGTGCCAGATTAGACACGGAAAAGATGATGTTCACAAGGATCCCACATGTTAGTGTCCCTGGGGCTCTTTCCACTGGCATTAGGAAGAATCACAGCTGGCTTTGCACTTCAGTCCTTTCTATGAAGCTGCTGCCTGGATACTAAATTGCAATATTATAGCTTTATAAGATGAACAACTAGCTCTTAGTTTTAGGCTATTTCATATTTGACAGAACAGTACAAGGAATATATTGCCGGAATGGGGATGAAAATAGCTCCTTAACCCTCAAGAGGTAAGCGAATCACATTTGCTTTGTGATGTACACAATGGTTTATTCTTTGGTGAGGAATACGTGTTATTCTTGGTGAGTGGGGAAGGGTAACTTGAGGGTTTTTTTTATGTATTTATGACTTACAATGCTGGATATAGACAAAAATGGGGAGCGGGTAGGAGGGAAAGAGAGAGAGAGAGAGGATGCAGGAGTTGGATTGTAGACTTAATAGCCAAGAAATCTAAGTTCTAATTGTGCTGCTATTACCAATTTGTTGGGTGGCCTTGGGCACTCTTATAACTTATCAAGTGTTTTGAGATGGAAGAGCGATACGTGTTACTGTTAAGATGGCATAATGAGGCTTTAATGAGGATAAAATTGGCTACCTCTCTGTGGAGATGATATAACTATTGTAAATGTGAACATATGATACCAAAGTTGGAAAGAAAGCTATTGGTGCCTTTGACATGAAATCTAATAAATGGGACATAAAACAGTTTCAATAGCTATTACACTAGAGAGAGTACATGTGTTTTTATGTGCGAACGTTGCCATTGAACTAAACATATTTTAATTCATTTTAGTTTATAATTCCTTCTGATTGAAAAAAACTTTTATTTACCAACACAATTCATACAAACCAATAAACTCTCAAGACAGGGGTGGGACCTCTGCTACATTTTGCTTTCTATAAGAGCATTAAGCCAGCACTGACATTCTAGATATATTTAATTATTTTTGCAGGCTAGAGTTTAGTTCTCACCATTTTTTTTATAGACTGAAATTCAAAGGTAAATTATTTTACCAATTCTGCACAAAGCTCCTAAAATAAATCCTTTCAGTTCTGAGATTGCATTGTCTGTTATCTCTGTTTTGAAGTAAAACAGATGGCTCATTTTGCAAATGATGGGTGAATAGGACTTCCCCAGTGTGATGAAAACGGACTTTTGGAACTGGACTTGTAAAAATGAAGAGAGACTGACAAACTGGACAAACATCAGTACTGAATGCATTCTTTGGTTATGTTATACTACCCTTCTAAAATTTAAGTATATACAAAAAAAGTAAACAAGCAGATAGTTGTTTAATTGCAGTTTCAATAAAATAGATTAGTAAGTACATCAGCTGCATGTCCTGCCACACATTTCCCCGTCACTTTATGCACGAGGTTCTCTCTGGACCACAGGCTACATAGGAGGGTAACAGATTCCCTTTGGTTGTCGTCTGTCTTGTATTCAAACTGTGCATGTTTGGGGCAGACACATTTTCCCTGCAATTAGCATAACCAGTAAACACTGCCATAATAAAAGAAATGAGTAACATTTGAGAAGCAGTAGTGCGATGGGAGCAGTATTTCCCTTGCAAATGACTTCAATAAGCAGTGAGTTGCATGAAATTGACCTATGAGATCTTATGAAAAAAAAAAGGCCATTTCACTTGAGCAAACTTTCTCAGCTTTGTCCACAGTAACGTATTTTTTTGAAATAACTTATTATTGCTATAAGTAGGATGAGAATCAGGTTTAACTTTCTCTTCGTATGTCCAGTATTAGAAAATAATTGATGAACTTCCAGTTGATGCCTTACACTGTCTCTGTGCTTCAAAATGAGAATGAAATACGCTTCCAGACTGACCATGCTGTACAAATTTACATATGTTTTACAGTGACTTTTGTTATGTTTTTTTCTTCAGTATTACAGATTGGTAATGTATTTATGAAAAACAGAAAAATAAATATATTCATTGTAGCATTAAAAGCACATGATGGCCTTGCTCCAAAATATAATATACCAATTATTATGTCCCTAGGTCCTCTTGTTTTATTTCATTGAGTATTGTGGATCACATAATATATGATATTGTCTTTGTGAAATAATATAATGAGTTAATTTTTTTTTAGTAGTGTTGGTGGCCTAAGGGTTTTGGAAATTTATGAAATGTCTTGGAGAATCAGCTTCTACAGGCTTTGCTGTAGGATGGGGAAAACCTACTCATGGAAAATAAGTTCTGTAAGCCACTGGTAATTGAACATGAGACCAGTTTTTCAGATTTCAATCACAAGGATTCATTTTCCTCTGTTTATTGGACCTATCCAACATCTTACCCAAACTTGTCTCCCGCTATTAAGAAGTTTTGGAATAGATTACCAGTTCTCTTCCTAAAATCTTCCAGTAAATCTCAAATTTCCTCTTCCCTATTCAAAAGCTGTTTGCCAAAGAACAAAAGAAAAACCCTTCTTCTGCCCAACTTGCCGAAGGACTTGCTAATTTAAACTTCCTCTGTTTCCAGTTTCCAGTTTGCTTGAGAGGCCTTGATTATATTTCCTGATATTTCCTTGTATATTATACATGTCATTCTTTCCATTGGCTTGCTGAGCCATGCAATCTATCACTGTTTTCCTGGCATACTGAGTACATATATATACTTTGGGATCCAAAAGTCCCATTCTCTGACTTTTCTGCTTCTAACATTTGCTAGGAAAACCCTGTGCTGAGTCTGTGCCTTTGGTGGCAGCCACTGTGCTGAGGGACCATGCAAGTAAAATAAATATAAAGACAATGTGGAGAGGTGTTTCTTGATACAAATTGCTGTAGAATGGGAAGAGAGGTCATATTTCCTTAGCACAGGATAGATTGCCCGTGGTGGGGGCTGTAGGTAACTGATCCACTGTTCTACTCTCTGTTCTGGAAAGGGACAAAAGAGCCTTTTGGTATTCCTTGGGTTCTGCTGTGCCGTCTGCCACAATGGCATTAGCAAAACCAGCCGTGCTCTCATCAGCTCAAAATATTGCTTTTATTTCTGAATGCTGATTTCTCAGGCAGACTGTGAGGCACGGCTGCTCGAGTTTAAAAAGCAGAGCAACAAATCATTACACTGAAGCCACAATGACATTGAAAGTGGAGGCAGGGTACAAGCATCCCACTTAAGGGACCTGGAGAAGCTGTGAGGAAAAAGCATCAGGAAAGTGGCCTGAAGAGAGCATTTACTTGGAACTTGTGAGACCCCATCTGGAGTGCTGAATCCAGTTTTGAACCTCCTAATGACATCAATAACGTGGGGTGAGAGCAGCAGAGAATCCCCAGCATTCTTGGGCTGTGAGAGAGCAGGACTTGTTCAGCTGGGAAGAGAGATGGCTTCGGGGGTTAGATTTAGCAGATATTGAGCATCTAGAAAGGAGTTAGTTACTGAAAAGACGGAGGTTGGTGGTCCACGGTGCAGCACGGTGCGCAGACAAGAAAGATTATTGGAACATGAAAGGCTCTCATGGAATATGAGGTGGAATTTTTTGCCATGAGGACAACCAGGCAGTGGGAGAAACTGCACAGAGGGGTTTTGCAGGCTCCGTCCTTGGAGGTTTTCAAGACCGCACTGAATAATCCCCTGGTCTGATCTCACAGCTGACCCTGCTCTGAGCAGGGGCCTGGACTGCAGCCCTCCACAGGCTCCCACTCGAGCTGCTCTACGGTCCTGTGGTTAGCAGCCACTCCGGCCACACTGTGTGTTACAGCAGCTCTCCCTATTTTACTACAGTGATGACAGCCCCGTCATCACCTAAAACACATAACTACTGGACAGTATCCATATCTAGTATATTTACTACAATGGGCAAATCCTCAGGCCTCCAGGCTCTGGCATCCTTGTGATATTTTCTTTTGGTTAAGAAGAAAATCTTGAAAACTTGACCTCAGTATGCTCAGTGGTCTGCTAGCACTCTGGAGCTGCAGAGAGACTGAAAAATGGGTCCAAGCAAGAAGTGTTCCCTCCTTGAGGAATAGTAAGTCTGAAATCTGCTGCTCTGAAGTCCTCTGTCCCCTTTTGGGAAGAATGATGTCAAGTATTCTGTGTCACCTGGGCTGAGATAACTAAACCAAAGAGCAGGGTGCTGCAGTGTGCGAGATTTCCTTTCTCAAGGAGTGTTTCAGGGGAAGCACATCTTTTGTTAACCGTCTTTTGAGCTCCTCTTGCTTGCTGTTTTTATACAAATATAATAGGTACCTGGAATAGACTCCTGAAAGTTATATAAAAATCTGTGGTGTAAATCACACGCAACAAAGTTCAAGAGGGAAAGGCAAC
This sequence comes from Crypturellus undulatus, assembly GCA_013389825.1. NCBI lineage: Eukaryota > Metazoa > Chordata > Aves > Tinamiformes > Tinamidae > Crypturellus > Crypturellus undulatus. The sequence continues at coordinate 264,585 of VWPW01006702.1, read as the reverse complement.
AGCTATTAGTTAGAAGTCAAGAAGTATAGAATAATGATGAAGGGCAAGAAATTACAGAAAACTAATGTCTAGCAGGTTGAGGATGAGAAGGACTAAATAAAGGGCATACGTCACTGATTCTGTTCTGTACTCAAAGCAGATGATATGCCTTAAACATTTTCCAGGCCATGGGAAAAAAAAAAAAGAGGCTGCTACCTTTTTTAAGATGAATGTTTACAAAGCAGTAAACTTCAGTTCTTCGCATCAAGACTCCTTAGAGATACAGTCAATGACTTCATTGACCTGGTAATGGTATAATACAAAGGAAAAATGGGTTAATATAGGAAATCAGCCTGCTAGATTGACATATGTCACTTACTTACAAAATAATGGAAAAGCTGGTATAAGACTTAGCTACTAAGGATTCAAATAGAGATATAGAAGGGGTATAGAGAGGTAGAAATATAATTTAATGGCAGTCAATATAATATGATTAAAAAAATGAATCTTTAAGGCAGTCTGATTTTACTTAGAATTACAATCTCAGCTCATAAAGACTATGGTGAAGACATAAAAGATTTGCATGGTTTAATGTGTGCTATTCACTGCCTCAGGATAGTCTGAGCTAAAAAAACAGGAACTGCATGGAAAAAAAGATTGCAAAATTAGCAGAATACAGTGTCAATAAATCTCAGATTAGATTAATTTAGAAAATGTGAAATGGCAGCTTGCAAAGCAGTTGCTAATGTGAAATTGCCTCTGAATGAGACTGTTCCTAGTGTCCCATTGTGGTATATACCAGAAACAGTGCTGACGAACAAATCTGATCAGTGATCTAGAAACAAATGTAACATTTCTGAGGTTTAAAACAATTCTGCTCACATCACACCCACTGGTGGAATAGAAATAATGATGGTAGCTGTATGGAGCAGCGGTTGGGTAGACAGAATCTAATCGGACTAAGATTTTTTACCACGGCTGGGCCACGCGTGCATAGGCTGCAGGCTGTATGTGCTGAGCTGAGGAAGCAGCAATGCTGAGCAGGGACCCCGGGTTCCTGCAGTGCAGTGCAGTCTCCGGCGGTGATGCTGTGGCAGTGCACACTAATGCAATAACAAGGTTTATAAATATGAGGTGCAAGGATGGTGCAAGGAAGCAATTTTGAGGGGTCTGAAGTACTGCATGCACTTCTGATGCTGTCATCTTGAAAAAGATACTGGAAAATTAAAAAAAAAAAAAAGGTACAAAAATGACTCGAGGGCTGAAAAGAGAGAAAATATCTCATTCTGAGAGGGCTTGATCTATTTAGCATGAGGTGAGTTGATAACAGTAGAAATAGGGAAGAAGGGAGATAGGACACAGTGAGTCCTTAATCTAGTGTGAAGTTTTTAATAAGGAACAAGAATAGGGTTAACAAGCTCAAATGCTGGAAGCAGATGAGGTTATGTTAAAATGAGATGTATTTTTTTAACAGTGAGGCTTGAATCTTTGAACGAAATTACAAAAGGACACGAGGAGTCTGTATCTAGTTTCTCATCTCTGGATAAGAAGACAGATTTTTGAAAAACAGGTTTTAGGCAACTGGAAATCACGTGGTGCTGTAAAGGAAAAACTTCTTAAACTGACTGGATTGGGCTAGAATGTCACTTTTTGTTACATGGACATGCCTCGGCTGATGAGAGAGGCAGATGGTATCACATTAAAAGCAAGGGAAACAGAAAAAGAGTCACCCTGAGACCTCCCCTGCCAACATCCTTCATGTCTCATGGAGATGTCCAGTGAATGTAAATGGGCTTGTGAGAGGGATTTTATGCCTGTGATTATGTTTTCACTGAGTGGCCTGTAGGGTTTACCCACGGCGGTGGGGCTGTCCGTGCTCTGGCAATACTGGCTGTATTCATCCTTTTTGCTTTGCTCTGCCTGGATATCACAATCCCGGTCCTTCTGCTCCCAGAGTGAAGACAGCCTTGTGTTTCTCTCTTCTGAAGGACTCCTCTGAGCAGAGAAGAGCCACTAGAAAATGTGCTGCAAACAGAAATTTGTTTTCTGTAAGCTGGAAATAAGAAACAATTTGTGAAAGAGGTGAGTCATTGCGTTTTCTCCCCGGAAGGATCCCTCCACCTAGTACAGATACTGAACTTATCACAGTCATCTCTGGCTGGCAGGAAAGTTATGTATGTACCCAGTAACAGCCAACATCAATGAAAGAAACCTTTGGTGGCAGCTTGAGTCACCTTTATTGATGTAGCACGATGCAAACCGTGTTTGCAATGGCAGCAGGTGATGCACCTCAGGGCCAGCTGGGAAGGCCGCTTCAGAGAGAGGATGACAAATTTAAATGGGCTTCAGGTGCCCTGAAATAACCTCCGTAACAAGAGACACAACTATGGATGCTACTGGGCCAAAGAGCCCTTCTGGAGTGGGACCTTCAGCTTTCTCAGGAAAATGGGGATGGGAGTCATCTGCTTAAAGGTGTTTAGCCTCGGTGGCCTAGCTGTCACGGTAGGTCCCATCAGAAGAGTTCAAAGCATCTCACCCTCAAACAGGCATCTAGAATAAGCCAGAGGAATGCACCCTAAAGGGTCCTCTTCCTTTCCCGTTTGGTTAATTAGGAGCTTTGATGTCTCACTGCACTGCAGACAACTGTACTGCTAGGCAGACCAGCCAGCTTTCCAGGCTCTTGTGCCCCTAAGAGCTTAAGAGTTTCTGGTGTTGGTCGGTGGGAGAAGGCACTGCTGAGCTGCAAACACTCTCAGTGTGTGCAATGGGAAGGAGCAGATGTGATTTCATTGCCTTCCACATGCACAGAAGCGTGTTCACACTGACTGACGGCAGTCCAGCCTGCACCCACTAGCCAGCCTTGGCTAGGGATCTCTGGACACCACCTACAAGCGAGTGCAAGTCACTTCTGAAAATTCCCAGGAAGGTTCACCCAGGACTGAGAAGGGAAGAGAGCACAGCTCAAGATGGTAGACTCGCTCATCTTACCATCTGGAGGCAAAACAAATAAAGCCCACGTAAACTTTGCACTAGGGACATATAGCTAACCTGGTGGTACCTTCTAATTGCAGCACAGCTGGTAGAGTGCTTTCTAATTCTAAACACCATCATAACGTTAAGGTAGGCCTGCCACATTGCCCAATGTCCAAAATGTCACCAGCAGCATTATCAGATGCTGAAGGAGGAGCAACTGGCTGCTTCCCATTGCAGCTAGCTGCTACAGACAGTAACAGCACTGCTGGGTACTCTGCCCAGAGCTCTGGCTGTAGCAATGCTCTGAGACAAACAAACAGAGCTATTTTTGAAAGCTATGTAATAAATAAAGTCTCTCAAAGGTAGCTCTCTATTTCATTCATTGGGAAAAATGTTCTTTCCATTGGAGATGTATTATGAAGCAATGTGAGAGACGTCAAGATTAGTTCAAGATTCCTGGCATGTCACTAGTCAGATACATTTTTATTTGTGTGAGAATATGCCCTTTCAAAACAAGACTGTAATTACAATGTGGTAGAAAAAAAAGAAGAATTTGTACTTTACTAAGGGAACATAAAATGACACCCAAGAACGGCCTGGGTCTTGAAGATTTACGCAGTTCAGGTAAATGATGAACTGCCCAGTGAGCCTTTTAAAATGACAACAGCTATAAAAGAGTTACATGAGTGCATTACAAATGCATTTTTTATCATGTTGATGTGAAAACTTTGGTGGTCATTTATGCTGTACAGAGCTTGAGAGTAGTCACAAACAGATTACCACGTAAATAATGCACTGCAGGTGACATCCAAATCGGTCTTCTGAGAAACCTGAGGACGATGCAAAAACAAGACGCTAACCTTTTTTTTACATGAAACAGGAGCTTAGCTTCCTAATATTTCCATATTTAGACAGAACCTAAAATAAAAGTTTTTTTTTTCCCCTCTGCCTTCTGTTGTGATCCTTGTTTTCACATCTTGGCTAAGACCAAATGAAGAGTTAATGGTAAATATATTCCTCTTATTTCTGCATCTCTTGCAGATAGGGAAATGCTGAGCGAGCATTATGTTTAAAAACTTCTTTGTCTGGCTTTTAAGACTAGACACACAGGATAGCAATGGAAAGAACCCGAGTGCCTGTTTTATCCCTGTGGTGAAACAAGGGTATAACCTGCAGTAATCCTAGCAGGAAAAAAAGCCTCCTGTTGATGGCATCAGATAAAAGAGAACCACTATATGTCCCAGCTACAGGAATATGAAAGATGCCCTTTTGTCCCACACTCTGTAAACTGAGACCCAACAAGTGATGGAGCGCTACAAACCACCAAATACCAATGATGTGCAGGATCTGCTCCAGAGACACAGGAAATTAGATAGGACCATGTGAGATATAAGCAGAACTGACTCATCAAAACTACACAAACGTGAACTGTGAGGGTTACTAATGTAACCTGAGTGTACGGCCTTTACCATTTGAGTTTATTCCCAAACACATTTGCTGGAGCCCAGATGCTGGTACACATCCAGGGTGCAAAAGTACAAGTTTTATCCCTGGGAGACCAAATGATTGTAGCTCGTGTTCTCGAAGCCCTGTTCTATGTTGGTTCCTCCTATGCCATTTGTCCTCAGCAAATTCTTCTCTCTCCCCCAGTTTTTGCAGCATCCTTGTGCTGAGATCCCCAGTGTGATCATACCCAGCACTATGCTGTTCCATTTTATCTTCCTGAATGCTAATCACAAGGAATTCTCACATGAAGGAGGATTTGTGAAAAAAACATCACCTCTGAATGCTGCCCTTGTCTCGTTTCCACTTTCTGGTTCCTTCCACAAGTCCTTGCTGCTCAAACTCAGTTGTTTGCTGAATCTAATCTGTGTCTTTCCCCTGCTTCTTGATTTAGGGCACCTCCCAAGCCATTGCTTATCATGTAGCAAGGGAGTCAACTATCATCTCATTATCTTCTTTTACAAGTAGTAGTTCTGTGTATTGTTTTTTTCTTCCTTTTTAAATCATTCTTTGCAATTTTGGAGATTCTCATTTCTCTTCATATTTCAGTCCAGTTTTGGATCCTGGGGCTTTTAGAAGGGTCATTATGGAGAAAATTAACCTCTTCATCTATTGAAGTAACCTATATTTTGTCCTGAAAAAAGTCACATTCAGTATTCTGGTCAGATCCAATAAAGTCTTCAACTTGGCTCTAAACATGTCCATTCCCAGTAAGGTAAGACCTTTGAGACTGGGCCAGAGGATAGACCTTCCTGGTGCCAGATATCTCTCTCTTTCTTCCACTGCACTCCAGAAGTCCCAATTTTTACAGCAGATCCACCCTGTGGCATTCCCTGCCCACACAGCTCCCATCAAAGGTGCAAACAGCACCTCACCTTCCAGCCCTGCTTTCTCCCTGAACATCCATTATGTTTTCTGTGGCCGGAGAGCAGAGTATCAATAGACAAAAAAAGTTGTCTAGCAGAGTGCTCTGTGAATGTCTTTTTTTCCATGCAACAAAATGGAGAAGAACCTGAAATATGAACTGATCCTCCCTGCCCCTATCAGGATTCACTGTGTGGTTGAACTTTATTTTTAGCTCTCTACCTCTTTTTTTGCAGGGGACATTTATTATTTATCTCACAGCTTGGCAGAGGTCATTCTTCCTCATCACTCTCTGAACTTTCAGGTAGTCAAAGATTTCAGTTCGTGTCTCTTTCCTTGCTTCGATTATCTATGGTCCAATAAGCCTGACTAATGCTGGCAGGCTCCAAAAGCTTGGTTTGCTGGAAAAGGAGCTTAATGCCCATTATTTTATCCCCAAGACACTTCAGGTTTCCAAATAGCTCTCAAATTTGAGATTGAGAGGCATGAACAACCCAACCGATTAATTACAAGAGGTATTTTGTAGATCAGATTCTATTTTTTAGGCATCATGGAAAAGGGAAACCTCTTCTGCCAGAAATGTGACTGCTTATACGGTTACTTAGTGTGGTCAGGCTATGTTCTTTAAAAATCCTTTTAACAAAGAAAAAAGATGTTCCACTATATTTTTTCTCTTCCTTAGATGCGCAAGCAAGGGTTACACCTGAAAGTCTCAAGCATCTGTGTGCATGTGTGTGCAGAAGGAGTGGGGAGAAATCATACATTTTGCTTTAGTGGGAGCCCAACACCTTGTACCCTAACGTGGAAAATCATCCTTCGTTTCCTGGTTTCATTAGGCATGCTACCTTTGCTACAGCGCAGAGGACACAACTCAAGGTGGATTTAGAAGGAATTACATTTTCCAGTGCGCGTGGCCTTTATGAAAGATAAATGGTTTACTGTTCACTCCTAGATTCTAGCTAGCCCTTGTAAGAAAGCTTACTTTACTCTTCCTTCCTGGTGTCTTACTGCACAGCAAAGCTGTATTGCAGCATCTAGGTGTCTACTAAACAGTGGATACCTAGATACCTGCCCTAACCAACACATGTCCCTCTCTGCTCCCGGCCTCGGAAAGCGCCAATCCCAGGCTCAGAGTCACTCCAGGGAGAGTGTCTGCAGTCTTTTCCTAACCGTGTCCCGATCCTTTGGACAACTTTTTACCACAGTTCCCAAGGATCGAAGCTTTTAGTTGGCCTGGAGCACATCATTGTTTCCTTAAATGAATTGGTTTTAACTCTGAAGAGCGGAAGAGGTACTAAATGAATGACATCTGTTAATGTCTCTCCTTGCATGATTTCCAAGGCTGTTAAAAGCTCTAAGTGCAGAAGCCAGCAGGGTCGGGAGGCAGGGAAACTAAGGAAGGCAGAAAAATGGCAACTTTTGTAATACAGAACATTTGTGCACAAATAAAAGCAGCTGCACACTTTATTTAGTGCCCACCCTAGATACATGTTTAAAAAAGGCATATTTGTGAAGAAATAAAGCCTTAAAAATTTCCAGCTGAATGAAATGTTAGGTGTCATTACAGAATAGGTCTTCTGCTGGTTTCTGAAGAAATATAGCAGAGCCCCCTGATGAGTACCGAGTGACATCATATCCCAACATTTCTAAGAACAGTGACAAAAGGCGGTCTGAAGATGTTGTCAATGACTATGCCGTAAAAGTTGGCTATCTCAGTAGAACAGATTAATGATCTATACGCAGTAGTAAGACATATGTTTAGACAAACCAAATACCTTAAAAAATAAAATAAATTAAATAAATCCTTCAAAATGAAAAAAAAAAAAAAAGAGAGAGAGAGAGAGAGATTGTAGCAATCTCTCTTTCTCACCAACTCTGGACTTAAATGTTAAAGACCCATATACTGGGAACAAAAAAAATTCTGTCCTTTGATGCAGCGTTGCAAACTAGGCATGGAAGACAGGATGAATGAAGACAATGTATTTCAAGTGTTTTCATGATTGATGATGATAGATCCTTTCTTGTTTATGGGGAGTGCTATAAGAAAGAATTAATTTTCTTTGGCTTTTCCTTGGTCAGACAGAAAGCATGGCAATCAAGCACAGATAATATGGACTCCAAGTGTCTTTTATGAATATTCAACAGGCCAGATCTTTAGCTTGCCTATATTAGCATAACATCATTGCCTTTTTGATTAATGAAGCATCTGGTCCAGGATATTAATGATTCTGGTTTTGTTATTTATTTTTAATGAACATTCATATATATTCTAGCAAAGAAGACACTATGGCTTTCTTAAAGCAATGGACCAAGACACCTCACCATCTAGGGATGTCAAAGAGGTATTAAAAAACTCCAAAAACTCCTCAACATCCTCAGGACTTCTTCGCAAGAAAAAGAAGGTTCAGGCCTGGTTTATTTTATCTCAGCCAGGGTGTGCCTGCCCACTCTGCACTTGTAGCCTGTGTGTGCACATACGTGTGCTACATGTGTGTGCACATGTGTGCTACACACAGGCCGGTAATGGCACACAAACTCAGTTCCAGCTACGACAGGACCATGGGAGTGCCTAAATTAGCTTAGCCCTTTCACAGAAAATACTAATTCAACACATTCTTGACGATCTGATTGCATCTCCTGGGAGCTGAGAGCAATCCCCACCATTGCCCAGAGGCTTGCACATTTGGAAGTCATAGCCATAATATTTGGGGATAAACTTCTTTGGGACTTGCCCTGGTCCATCAGGTATTGAAGCCTGTCTTAAAAATTCAGTTCCATCTTTCCCTCCTATTTATTACCTGCTTAAGTACAGTCTCTACCTTGGCTCTCCTGTCCTTCAGTCCACTGGAAATTCATCTGCCCTTAATGAGCTGTCAAAAATGATTGATAACGCCTCTGTAATTATCTCTGTCTTCTCTTTAAGAACGCTGAGGTGAGACTATCTGTCCTTGCTCATATGTGAGCATTTAGTTTGTCACCATCATTTTCTTCATTCCTTTTCACCAGGTGAAACAACTGCTTCCTTAATTGTTATCTCACTTTCTCACCAACTGCTCTCAGAGCACCATGTGCTGAATACAAAGCACCAAATGCTGTGCTTGCATCTACCTTGCTTGAGAAACCTCACGGAGGTCAACAGCAATTGCAAGACACAGAGCACAGGGTAGCCTCAGAGAAATGTATTCTTGTATGCTTCAATATACGGCTTCTGGTTAATATAGCTTTGAATTCTGTGCTTTCATCTGATGTGCCAGTCTCCAGGCCAGTTTTCTGTATTAGCAGCCAGATTCCAGCCTTTCATAGACACAGTTTGGCCCCTCAAGCCTTTTGTTTGAACTCCACTCACAAAAGTCAGATTTACATACAGGAACTTAATCTGGTGTGGAAGGAATGCTCCAGAGCACTGAATTTACAAAGAACAAATAAAATTATTTGCTTTCAAGATACACAGGGAAATTTAATCTGTTTGTTCAGATTGTGGTGTCTGGGAAAACATCATTACAAATTAAGTCAGAGGGATGAGTGGGGCTGATGAAGCCCATTTTCCTTGGAAAGGAATTTTAAAATAAATGTTGATGTTTAGGATAACAGAAAGATTACTATGGTGTTTATCTTCATAGTGACTTGATTGAAATTCAAGCATAAAACTATTTATTTCAGCTTGTCCCACTATGTAGGAACCTTATGGCTGCACCAATTTTTCCACTGAATGTTTAGGAGTATTAATTACTGTGCATCTCAGTCAACTGCAAACTTAAGGCACAGAAGCCAAAGAGCAAAAGTACATGAAATAAAGTTACTAAGCATCAGATCAATTTTCTAGGAACGTACTAGGATTGTGGCATTGACTTTGGTGAACAGAAGCATCCATCCAACCTATCTATCCATAGTCATACTGAGGAATACCATCTCATCCTGGTATTAGAGAAAGGGCTTCACTGATCATGCCCACTGTGTATTCCTCAAGGAGAACATCTCACTCAGTTTTAGACTTTCACAACATAAACATCTATAGATGAACTAACTACTCACTGAGCTCTCCCTTCAGCCAATGGACTGAGATAAACATGACCAATCTTAATTTAAATATCAATTCCAGAAGAGAAGGAACTATATCCTCAAGTATCTCTTCTCTCCTCCTTGGAAGATACTTCCATTTGGTCAGTGGATTCCCTCAGAGTCTCTTTCCTTTGTGTTAATTTGGATTTGATGTAAAATCTGGGCTGGTCAAACAGGATTTTAGAAACCTTATGAGAGCTGGAAGCAACAACTGGACAAGAAACTATTAGTCTTTGTTTTTTTCTTAGCTGTGAGAGGATATTGCTGCTTCTTCTTTTAGCAAGAGATGGAAATTTAACTGTTAGCACTCCTGATACCATTCTAAAAGAGGATCAATATTACCATGTGGCCTACTGTTTCTTGTGGCTCAGGCTTAATGAAATGTGCACTAGAGTTTATTAGATTGATCTTTCACTATGTTTATTTTAAGATCTGTTTTTGCAGTTCAGACAGAGCCCTATGAAGAATGGCTACAGTTTCATTGCCATCATTATTTTTTCATTTAAATTCACCCACATCTTCCAGTAATTGGGTTTCCTGATTTGGAGTCCTGAAGGATATGAGTTTTCAAGGTTCTTTCAACTTATCAGTCAGGCTAATGTCCACAGCCAAACCCAGTTTGTCAGGCCACCGGGAAAGATCAATATGCGCCATGTGCCTCTACGTCGGGCACGTCCCCGAGCCCCTGCTCTATCCTAATCCACTTACCCCTGGCAGAGATGAATCCTGTTGCTATTCTAAGTATCCAGTCAGTAAGCAGGGAAGGTTTTAATAGTGGCTCCGATGTGAGTTTTGTACATAACATTTTTTTCCCCCTGATTTGGAGAAATTGCAGTGAAACCAACATCGTTGCTGTTTGGAAGGATGCCACTCTGCAAACAGCATGCCAGCTACGCAGATCCCTCTCCGTAAGCAGGGGAGCTGCTGAAAGTGATCAGATTTACACGGGGTAATTTTTACAGTGACAGTGACAACCTTTGCAGCAGTTAAAACAGGAAATGCATATTCGAAGCACTGAAAAGGCACTTTTCAACCCACTATCTTGATATGTATAATGAAGAATCTGAATTTCTTGTTCAGAAAAAAAGGGCCTATGAACATGCTATTTTAACACAGTTATTTTTATAAGTTTACTTATAATATTACTTTTATACACAAGTCTAGTTTTATTTTCGTAAGTGTAGCAATACCCAAATGTGCACCAAAAATCACCTACTACGGATTTCTTTATCCACTTCTGTTTTGGCTCTTGAAGCTAACACCCTTGGACACGAGAGTTTTTCTTTGTTGTGCTTTTGAAGAGATTGTGATAAATCTGAGAATGAGAATGCCTAGCCAATATAGATGAAATTGGTACTTGCTATGCCTTCAATAAAAGCAAGAATTTTCTCAAGCATGACTAGCCAATATAGATGAAATTGGTACTTGCTATAACTTCAATGAAGTCAAGAGTTTTCTGAAGCATCTTAGCCATGAAGGGCAAATTGTTAGAAATGGAAGAAATGCCAAGGAGGAGAATAAGATTGGAGCTTTGAGCACTGCAGTGAATCTCCCCTCTTTGCCTCTTGTAGCAAGCTGGAAATGCTACAAACGATGAATATTTACCCCAGGCGTAAGACCCTGCAGCCCCCTAACTACTTGCTTGCTGATAAAGCATGCTCAACACGCACCACCTCCTCACATATGATATTTCAGTTCCTTGTGTGCTGAAAATACCTGCATGGGGAGCATGGGTGAGTGTTTTGGGGCATTCAGCTGGTCTGTGGCCACCTGATTCTCTGCTACTCCACACAGGAGGAGTAGTCACGCATTGGAACAGGCTGCCCAGAGAAGTGGTGGAGCCACCGTCCCTGTCAGTGTTCAAGAAAACTGCAGATGAGGCACTTAGGGACGTGGTTTAGCAGGCAGGGTGGTGATGAGTTTGTGGTTGGACTTGATGATCTCAAAGGCCTCTTCCAACCATAATGGTTCTGTGATTCTATGACTTGAGCTCAATGGAGGAGAAGCTGCCTGGCGCTTTCCAGGCCTGAGCCCTGAGTGAATTAGTAACCTGTATAAATATTTCTGAGGTGCAAACATAAAGCTTCCCCGCTGCTAATTGCACGTTATTTAGCTTCTGGCAGATTGCTGCTGCAAAAGCAAGCTTTGGAAGTGCTAGCAGTAAACCGGGCTGAAAAAGCAAGTGTATTCCCCTGGGAGGCAGAGGGGGGAAAAAAGCATGTTATTCAACTATGTGTGTGAGTGAAATGTTGTTTAACTCCCGCGCTTTCTTGTTTTAATTAAACATGCCCCATTCTTTCTTTTAGGAAGAGAATGTCAGCAAAGAAGCATAATTATAAAAAATAATTATTCAGATTTTCTGAGGACAAGAAAAGATTTCTTTCTCAGTCAATTACAGTGAGTCAGTCTGTCAGGGCCAAGAATCAACACTAAGTGAAAAGAAGTACAAGTGGGTAATTAGCAGCAATAACTGCAACACCAGAGCTGGGAGCTCAAGAAGTCGGGAACATAAATGTTCCTCAGGTGCTCTCCTTCTTTAGCGTGGCTGGGAAATGAAAATAGCACCTTTTTCGTCAGAAACTCAAAGTGAATCATTCATATTGGCCATATTACTCCTCCTGTTTCTACTCTCAGGACCCGATCCCAGCACATTAAAACGAAAATAAATACATCTTTTCATTCACCTTGGCGCATCCTGAATCAGACCTTCTGTTTGGAAACCTGAGGAATGAAGTTTGAGAGAACTGTTCCTGTTTGTTGAGACGTCTGGCTTTACTTCTAAATTACGAAGTTCCTAGTATAGGTGGGAGATGGTTGCTTGAACTTACACATCTTCCCTCAGAAGGACATTTTTCTACTATATTCCTCCGTTAGAGGTAGAGAACATTTGTCAGCTTTAGAGAAAAAGCTATAATTAGAAATCTCTCACATTGGAAATCAGGTACAAACCACAAACTACAAAAAAAAAAATCACTAGTGCCTTCACAATGGAAATCATCATTATGTAATAGTGTTGAGAAACACATAATTAGATACAATGTTCCTAAGTGTGCCTGGATGAATATCATACTTGCGAAGAAGGCTTCAGCTATCTGTGGTAAAACAAACAAGCAAACAAACAAACAAACAAAAAACTTAATTTATGATTTTTATACCAGTGTTTCCTTTTTCCCTATCTGTCCTTTATCATGCTATTAGATGTTCATTTCATTCTGGGATCTTAGAAACCGCGTTAAGGTTGGAGAAGTTCAAATTCTACTTCATAACCTCAAGGTATGATGCAGAAAAGGCTGAATCAAAGACAAAACCTAAGAAACTATGATCCTTATTATGGTAAAAGTACAAAATGGTGAGTTATTATTATAGTAAAAGTTATGGTAGAAACTAGAGTATGGTGAAAGTGCAAAATATTGATGTGGAGAACTCTGATGCTTAAACAGCCTTAAATTATTTCTTAGGAAGAGTTTCTCTTTTTGAAATATAAGTATCTTGGTACATATAGAATAATCAGATAAAACTGGCAAATCAGATTGGAAAGACGTTTAAAACTACCTACCCTTGTGATTCTAGTTTCACACTGATACAGAGGTATCAGTAGAACTTTATTTTTAAGCAAAAAGAATAGTTAAAGAAAAAGTGCACTGTACAACAAATAAAACCATGTATGACAAAATAAACCTTTAGAAAAGGTCATATGAAGATAAATTCTGAACACATATCAAAACCTCCGTATTTGCATTCAGATATCAGTCAAGCACTTCATGCAGGAGAGCCCTGGCTCTCAGCAGCTGCACTTGGTAGTACCACTTTGCCGCTGCAAAGTGCGTGGTTTTGAGGGTCAGATGGTGGCTGCTTTTGTTCCCTTCACATTCCTTTCATAAGCGGCCAGCTCTGCTGATGACAGACAGCAGAGTCACATCCACGGCTCTTCTCCGCTCCCTTGGCATCTGTGCATGCTCAGCTGGCAGCTACCTTGTGAATCAAGTGACTTCTGCCCGGCCTTATAAGAAATACAGAAGCTGGAGATCAGAAAGAGGAGGCAGCCTTTTATGTCCTGGTACTGAGGATCCCATTTGGAGTAAGGCAGAATTTGACTTTCCAGTAAATCCTTTTTTAAAATACAATTTTGCTTTCATGAAAGGCTGCTGAAATAACACTTGTGTGCACAGCGTTCAGAATAAGATTGGATTTCGCCATTAATCTCCTCATTTAACATGGACTCTATCCTCCCTGTGTGCTTGAGGATTTTGCCCCGGCATAGGTCAACCCTGAAGTCTCCCAAACAACTCTTTCAAAGGGATTATTGGGCATACCCAGATATTGCGTAATCCAGGTTAAATCAGGAAATAGTATAAGGAGAGGCAGTTATGTGGGGAAGGGAGGTCAAAAAAAGCAACAACAGGAACTCAGAAAATATGAGGTTATAAATAAAAGGACAGGTGCTATCTTCAGTCGTGTAACGTGATGGGGACTCAGTAATTGACCTAAAAATAGAAGAGACTAAAAGAAAACATTCTGAAAAAGCACTAGAAGCCATAACCTCAACTGGTAATTCAGCGTACGTTCAGAGAAAGCAGTATAGAAGTGAATCACTACAGCAGATTAAAAAGACCTTACATATTTATAGAAGAAGGGGTAAAAATAGCGCTTGTCAGAAAACATTACTCAAAGCTAAAGAAAAATGCTTATTGGTGTAGACCACATTCTGGGAACAGATCTGCGATCACTATATTATACTTAAAGACAGGCAATGGATAGACTAGGTTAATTTTAAATACAAGTTAAGCAAGAAACATTTGGTAGCTATGATACAGATGGTAACAATCCTAAAAAAGAAGAGATCATGTTTATATTTTCCTCCATGGTAGTATTTTTGGAATGACAATGGCTAAATCAGAGCAAATACTTAAGTGGATCATGCTCAGCTGGATATATATCTGATCAGATTTCAAACCTTGCCAGTTTTGTCTCGGATATAATTATCTCCAGCTCTGCAGAATCATCGAAGGAATTTTACTTCTCAGAGGCAACTGGTAATTTTAAAGGATGGGCACTCCACATCAGCGTATGGACAAAAGGACCACAGGCTCAGATCATCTCAGGTAACCTAACTCTAAATTTTCTTGCTTTGAAGTGAGATATTAGATCTCCATTTTCTCCTATTTCAGAATACCCCTGCTTCGTGTGTTCTGGATCTCACCTTCAGCAGTTTCACTGTTGTGAAACCTAAAGGGCTGCAAAAGATGAATACTTTTCTCTTTGGCAGATCTTTCATTTAGATAAAAAAGTTTCACGCACCAGGAGAAATTCCGTTCCTTGATCAGTAAGCAGCAGGAGAAGCGTGTTTTCTGGCTGGTGTCATGCAGGCCAAGAACACTGCTCAATCTGCGGTTGAATCACTGACATTTTATGCAACAGTCTGTAATTAAAAACAGAGTTCTCACTTGAAATGCATCTTATGCAAGCAGCATATGTTTTGTGCAATCCAACTTAACCGTTCCAGTCCACTGAAGGAGTCACTTCATTCCTGGCAATCAGAGAGGAGACCATTCCTTACAGTGCTGTATGTTTTAGGGAGCCCAGCGCAGTGTCATCATTGCCACTGCCCCAGAGCGATGGCCTTGCTGTTGTAAATCTGTTGTGAGCTCTACCAACATGCAGGTTTGAGCCTACTGAAGCCCTCAAGCTGGTCTTGAGACCGTCGGTCTCCACGAGACACAGCAGTAATTGCATCCAGAAGCAGTTTTCTCCAACAGTGGCTAAATGCAACATCCTGCGGTGGAGCCAGCTCCTCAGCTAACGTTGCTGGGTCGTTGCATACATTTTACACATTTGTAGGTGAGCAGCCTTGTATGAACTGTATCAGAATAGTGCATGGTCGAAAATACAGCAAAGTAACAACGATAAATGGAAGGTAGTGCCTTATTTTCTCTCTTTTACAAGTGAGCTAAGGAGTAATTCTGACAGCACACAATCCAGACTGTTTAATTCAGCCTTTTAATAGCCTTGAACTATGTTTGTTCACAAAATATGAAAGCTGTAAGTAGGTATTATTTCTGTAGGACTAGGACAGACAGAAAGTGTCTGACACTTTCTGAGTGAAACAGAAAAGAATCATTATAGGCATTGGTTTTAAAAGAAAGCCAACGAATCTTTAAACTAACTAACTTGAACAACTTTGATCCATAGCAGCTGATTTGCAGCTGAATAAGCTAAAATGAAATAGAAGATATATGCCTTAGGGTTACAGTTTAATAATTGAAAAGAGAATTAAAGTAACATATACTTTTTGAATGAAAAAAAATGTAGGAAAATTTTGACAGTACTTGAAGCTGTTTGCAAAACAGCAACAACTTCTCCAGAAGAGGAGTCAAAATTTTGCACATCATTTTGAACCAAGTCTCCTTGGATGCTTAGAAATCTCTTTTGGGAGCCAAGCAGAGATTTGGCACTACGCTGAATTCTGCACTGCTTTGTCATCAAATACAGTGCAGTAAGATAATGTAGCAATTAATCCTTTCATTCTCTTAATATCTTCTCTTTGGTTTGTTTTGACCAGAAGAGGCCTAGGGATACTTTTGCATTTTTCTTTTTACCTGAAATATTCCTGCTCAGCTGCTCTGTGAAGCAACTACCTTGTTCTCCATCAACTATGTCAGCGGTTGCCCCTGCCAGGCTTGCAGGACGGTGACAAGTGTGACTGAGAAGTCTGATGAGGAGCAAAAATGTATTCATGGTTTAATTATTACCATTTAAGCATTTTAAAAATATCTGCAGACATCCAGATAGTCACACATTGCCACCACCTGCATCTTTCATTACATCCTAGTAATGAAGAGCCTTGGCTCTTCATTGCTAGTCTAGAGCGGGTCTGCACGGAATTAAATGAGAGTTCTCTGCTTTCTCTGCACAGCAGCATCTTGTTCCTTGTTAGAAGCTGGGCTCTTAACCTTACAGACAGTCATAAGAAAGAGCCTGAGGATCTTACAGTGGCACAGAAATGCACTAAGATCAAGTCTGCGGCAGTTCAAGGCCTGTGCAAATACCTTCAGTTAATAATGGGAATACACTTTCTGGTTGTGTGGTGGAAACCATTCAAACTGAATTATTTGAAAACCCACTCTGTGCTTTCTCCAGTTTGTTCTAGTCTAAAGTCAATATTTAAGACTGGGTTTTCTGTCAAAGTTACCTAGTAAAGGAAGAATAGAAGTGTGGTCAGTAGAGCTGGGGATCCTTTGAGATAGGCTCTTAAAACAGGAAGCTGATTAGTAACCAGTGTTCTCCTGCACAGACACTCACACCAGGGGCATTATGAATACTGTTTGTTTTCAAAAGTTGAAAACATTGCATTTTTTAAACAGCAACAGTATTGCTTTAGCTGTGATAATATACAGCTCTTGGCAAGGCATGTAGGAGGAACTGATATGTTTTTGTAGGCCAGCTGACATGACTGAGGGGAAAACAAACAAGTATTTCTGCAGTTTCTGCACTTTGCAAAAGTTTGCCTGCTTTTTTTTTTTTTCCTCTTTCTTTTTATCAGCTACATCCACTAGTGTCAGAAAGGATAGTACCTTTCCTCTTGTATAACAGGCAAGCTAAGAGGAGAGGGAGTGTGGATGTGTTTGACATCTTTTAGTGAAATAAAATATCCTGGCTAAACTAATTAAAAGTAAACAAACAAACAAAAACCCTTGTGTGAACATCAGAGTTTTTTAAATGGTAAATAGTGAGGACAGAGAAGGACATATTTCATTATCCTTTTTATAGAGTATTGCATTTGCTTTGCTCAGGGCTTTTACACCATTTAACAAGCAGTGAAACACCCTGTTGTTTCACAACACTGAGAGATTTTAGGTGAGAAAACATAGTTCAAACGACTGGATACATTAAGGAGACAGAGGAAAATAGAATTTCTGCCACATAATTCTATTCTTTAAGGTCTTCTGGTGTTTTCCCAACGTCTAACTGCAACAAAACAAGAGAGGAAGGTAAACTCGGAGACTCACACCCATCACCAGCACCTGAAGCATGTCTCTGAGCAGGCAGCAAACCCTTCTGCCATCAGCTCCCACAGAAGAGCCCCCAGATGCACAAATGTGGGTTTCTCATGCGCAATTCAATGGGGAAAAATGGAAACAGTTTTGTATGTTATATACTCAAAAAGCTAGATTTTCCTGCCCTGATGGTTAACACACCCTCTGCTAGGATATGATTGATTCCTGCCCCTTTTGAGTGATACCATCCAGCAGCAGGATCCCCAGAGGATCCCTGGAACCACTGCTGTAGCTCCTGGAACAGCATCCTGTGAAGGGCGCTTCGTTTGCCCTATCTGCTAACCCTTAAAATGAAGACTTGTTTCTATGAGTTAAAAGAAAGCAGCTTTGATTTCTGTCCTGCACCCTGTTCCTCAATAAATACTTCTAAACTAATGCCAACTTGATTAAGAAAATCCCAAAGAACTGCATTCTTGAAGGCAACTTTTTAATTTCCCTGCCTTCCAACACAATCTGAATAATCCAACTCTAAGTCTCCTCATTAAGGCTAGATTTACAAAATCTTAATCAAATTTCTGCTTGAGGTTTGGCAAATCTGGTCCTAATACACATATTTAAAGCTGGAACACAGATCAGCTTGAAACTTTGGGAAATTGAAAAAAAAGAGCAGAAAGAAGGGTAGAACTAGCTCCATAAAAATAGGCATATTCTCTCATGTTCTCTCATGTCAGTTATAATGGATGGATAATATTTGGTGCATAGGTTCTATCTGATAGGTAAAGAGAGAAGAGTAAAATCTAAATCTGATATGATTGTCTTTTACTTACACCTTAAACATATCTGAAAATGTTTAGAGTTTGCTTTTTCATTCTTTTTATGCCTTGAAAAAGGATTGTTTATTTTGACCTCTTACATTGTAATGAAGAAACAAGACTGTTATTGAAGACTTATTAAAGAACTTCTTTATCTAACATTAATTAGTCAATGAAGAGAAATACATGTTAACAGAGTTTGAAGTAGTCTGATTAAAAGTAATTTCCTGTCTCTTATTAAATTCACTTGGCTTTGGCAATTCACCATTTTCCTATTCCGCTTGTCGCTATAAAATCATGCAGCCCAGGTAGAAATTGAATTTCAAATGTGAAAAAAATAGAAAAAAGAAAAAAAATGGACCATCTGTTTTGTCAACTCCTTTCTAATCATCCTGCATACATCTTTTCCTCTACAGGTGACCTTTACTGAAGTACATTTGTCTAAGAGTAGAGGAGCACTCCTGTATCTCATCCGGCATTTTGCACTCTTTGCTTATCCCAAGCACCTAGCAGACAGCTTTTCTATCCATAACATTTACATTCAAGAATGACGAGGTCTTAGAAGAGGCAGGGAGCAAGAAAGAAGGGTTTGCAGTTAGAGTACTCTATTCTATTTCATGGAATTATAGTGATGGCAGTCCCTGAGAAATTCTCATTTCCTTGAAAACGATAAGGATCTCAGGTGGAGTTGGCGACTATGTCTAGCATAAGTTATATAAGCCTGCAAAACAAGGTTATCTTTAAAAGCAGGATGATGGTTGGAAACTAGCCCTCTGTAAATTCCTTATAGAAGCAAGGGACACAGGATGGGAATTATAACCACTAGATTTAAGTAACCTCTGCTGGAAAGGTGTAGTTTTTAAGTTAAAAGTAAGACTGAGACTGATTATCTCGGAACATGTTCAAATCTTTTAAATCCTCCTGGGTGAAGGTTCCCTAAGAACCAGACTGGTAGAGAAGTATTTTCACTCAGGAAATGCCAGAAGCTTTCTGCTTGCACTGCCATATATGTACAAATACACATACAGACACACTATGAATATAAATAAAGATATATACATATGCATATATATTCTGGTCAACTAAATGCTGTCATCTTTCCAGAGACTATTTAAGCAACAAAACTGATATGGTCATAATAGGGCAACCATCTTCCAAACACATGCAGACTTCTCTTCTCTTCTCCTTCCATTGCTTTGTGGGATAGTGCCATGCTCTTAGAAGAAGGAAAAGAGAATCAGGTCTTCCCTTGTCCCTTCTGCTTTCTAGTTGCTTCATAACGGCTCTTTTCTAGCCTTGCTTTACTGCCCTTGCAGTTCAATGATGACATTTTTAACATCAAACCAGAATACTGTAAGGAAAAAACAAACAAAAAGCAAAAAACACACCACAGCTATAATGGCCTTCCCAGGCTTTGGGCTAAGAGCCAGGAGTTCTGCTTCCTTAATGGAGGGGGTTCATATACATGTTTCATGTCCTTCCATTCTCTGATGAAAGTATATGACCTTTTTTCAATATTCGCTGAAGATCATAATTAAAAGTGAGCTTTTCTTTGTTATCTACAAGGCTTTGGAGCTCTCCTCATTTTTTTTCTTGCTGCTGCTTAGTCCTGATAACTAGTGTCTATGCTGGGAGAGACTTGTGCCAACTCAAATCCTGGCATCAGTAGCTTTTTCTCTGATAGGAACTTCTTGGCACAACAGAAATATTAAAAAAAAAATCCCCAATTTTCAAGGATTTCTTTTTTTTTGTGCTCAGTGATGATGCTAACAATTTAAAATGCATTCTGCAAGAGGCACCTTTGTTGTGATAAATGAGAATAGTTCCTTTGATTTTAATGGAATTACATTAAACTCCTGCAGGTAAGGATCTGACCCTCTATGCTTTTGGATTATATCCAGGAGGACATTACAGCATGGGTAAGTGGTCTCCCAGCAAATGAATTTTTAAAAGGACAGAGAATGAAGGGAGAAGCATGAAAGGAATGACTTGATTTATGCCGCCTGTTCCCTCCCTCGTAACATATTCTCCATGTTTCCAAAGACACGTACAGCTGGTTTAAACGCTCTTCTGTGGGACAGCAGAGCACAGAAAGTATTTACAGTTCTCTGCCTGAGAAGAAGAATACCTCATTTCTCTGGAATTGGTGGGGATCAAGCCAGGAAGAGCCAAGCCTCAAGCGAGCGGTGGGGTGACAGCATGACACAGTGAGCTCGTCTCGGGGCCGTGCTCATCACTGGCATTCTGTCTCGGCTCTCAGCTGGACCTGCACATGTCCCTGTGGGCTCTGGGTGGCCACGGTACTACCTGCACTGCATTTGCATTCTTCCTCTCCTGCCAGTAAGACCTCACTGAGTTGAAAATTACTGCAGCCTTGCCCAAGCACTCCCACGCAAACAGGAGGCAGGAGCAGCTGGAGTTTCATGAACTGACGCTATTTCACAAAGGGCTTCATCAAGAAGTTCATGAGAGCAGCTTCTTCAGGCCTGCAGGGAGTGATGTTGCCTGCCCCCTCTCCAGGTCATCAGCCAGACTATGCAGGACCTATTGTAGACATCTGTTTAGTTCGTACACTGGCTCCTCTGTTGTGCTCAACCCAACACCTGCAGCAGAAAGCACGTGCTCATCGGACCCCTAAAACAGTGCTCGGGTGACAAGAGTAGTCATCACCTATATCCCTCTACAGCACCTAAGACTGGCTGCNATCAGGTCTTCCCTTGTCCCTTCTGCTTTCTAGTTGCTTCATAACGGCTCTTTTCTAGCCTTGCTTTACTGCCCTTGCAGTTCAGTGATGCCATTTTTAACATCAAACCAGAATACTGTAAGGAAAAAACAAACAAAAAGCAAAAACCACACAGTGCTCAGGTGACAAGAGTAGTCATCACCTGTATCCCTCTACAGCACCTAAAACTGGCTGCTGTGCCTATAGCCATTGCCATGTTTTATCAGGACAAGTCTCCCGGCATCAGCATTTCAACAGCGATGAAAGATTTGCCTGTAGACCTTCCCAAATGCAACGGATATTTAATCCCTGTATTTCTGTGGGGTTTCAGGGGAAGCAGCTGAGCTGTGCCTGACTCACCCTCCTCAGGGCTAAGCACAGCAGCAGCCAGGCGTGCAATGAGTGCTAGGTCTCCTCAGGTGCTCTGCCCTGCACTGCTGTGTCTGTAATTGAGGCAGTTTCCATGCAAGACCTTTCCTTCAACCCCCCAGGAGAGCCTGAAAATTTCAAGCTTGTTCTTTCAAAGACAACTTTTTGCTTACCTCTACAAGCGCTTTTCACCGAGGACACAATGGTGCATAACAGTCTTAATTGTGGAAAAATACTGAGATACAAGTATTTAAACAATAATGATGGCTATTTTCCTGCTGACTCCAGCAATTTTGCTCTAAGGTAGCTTTGTGGGTGATGCTGGCAAACAGCAACCCATTACTGGAAGCTAAAAACATACAGACGACCTGATTAAATATATTTCTTTACACTGAAAAAGCTCACGCTCATACTCACACGTGTGGGTTTTAGATAGGTCCTCGTACAGACAGATGCAAAAAGGCACCATCTGCCTTTTAGCATGAAAACAATAGAAGGTTAAGCCAATTGCAATTGTGGTTTGCCACTGGAATAAGAAAACACTAGTCCCCTATTGCCATGCTAGATGGGAGGCACTGCTGAGGGAGCACCACTGCAAAGCCGTGTGGTATCATTACTTGGAGATTAAATCCATAGTCCCTCCGCTAGTACAAAACCAACCACCAGAACAATCACTCAGGTCATTTCATATTAGTAACATATTTACTGGAGAAGTGCTGATTCCGCCAAAGGCAATGGCAAAACTCCTACAGAAGGCCCAAATCGCATTTCTAGAATCAGGGAGTCTGCTAAAAACAAAAGCACAATGTCAAGTTAAGACACACAGTGTGGTGATAATCTAGAAAGAGATACCTTTTCTTTTCTAAATTATTTCTAGTATTACGATTTGCATCTGCTTCCACCTATAGCGTCAGGACTGCCACAGTCATTGAAAACAAAGAAATGCTTCCAGGTACTGAAAAGTTTGTCTTTTAAAAGAGTGACTTTACTCAGCACAGGAGTCTTGTTCAAAACAAGTAGCAGTTTTTTCCTACTCCAGGACTTTATAACAAAATACAGTAAATTCCACATTCTTCATTTAGTAATTGGGCATTTAAAAAAAAAAGTTTACATATCTGTTATCTTTTTTTTTAGAAAACCCTAGTACTCATCAGTTCAAGAACCTTGTACAATCCATGAGAAAAGAGCAAATATATGCCCATTCATGCACATAGTTCCCAGTGAAGTCCACCATTCATAGCACTAGAAAATAATTTGTGATAAATAAAAATAAGCTCATTGAAGATTTATTATGAAGACCTAAGACAGCATTAAAAGTTTATTCAGCTACAAAGATAATATTAAACAACAAAGAATGAAGTAAGGGGAAAAAGAAAAACATTTCCTCTGGAGCTGCGATGCAGTTAAATACCACCTTCTTGAAAATAAAACTGGGTATGCCGGTGTTCTTCAGTTGATAGTACTGGAGATACTGAAGATGTCTCACAGATAACTTATATCATTCTGTTGAAAAAGATCCACGAAATTGGCTTACCATGTTAGGCTGCATCATGATGTTGGGAGGCCTATTAAAAAAAAATCAAAACCTATGGCTGTAAGGGACTGGCTGTTTTGGATCCTAAGTTGTGGTCTACAACGGTCACTGAGTCACTTCAAGAGGATTCATAAGTGTTATCCAAACAGGAGTTTGCCTCCTTTGAGACATGGCCTAAAATGGTGCAGCTGGTGTGAGAATGTGAGCAAATTGCTGCAGGACCATTCTGCTGTACGTGTGTGCCAAAGGAAGAGAAGAAAAAAGGAAAAGGAAAAGGAAAAGGAAGGAAGGAAGGAAGGAAGGAAAGAAGGAAGGAAGGAAGGAAGGAAAGAAGGAAGGAAGGAAGGAAGGAAAGAAGGAAGGAAGGAAGGAAGGAAAGAAGGAAGGAAGGAAGGAAGGAAAGAAGGAAGGAAGGAAGGAAGGAAAGAAGGAAGGAAGGAAGGAAGGAAAGAAGGAAGGAAGGAAGGAAGGAAAGAAGGAAGGAAGGAAGGAAGGAAAGAAGGAAGGAAGGAAGGAAGGAATATTGTCTAGAGAGCTACCAGCTTTTTGCTACCAACTTGATATGCCTCAGTATTCACTGATGCTGAGAACTCTATGAGAACTCCATGTATAAGAGTATTTACAGAAATTGAATGCAAATCTGGCTCGGGTGCAGGAATAAAAATTTGTAAGCCATTAAATGCAACACTGAGGACAAAACTAATTCTCAAAGGAAGAAACAAGAATAGGTTGTGCTAGGGCTTTTTCTTTTTCTTGTTTTTGTTCAGTTTTGATTTACAGAGAAAGTCTGAAAGTTCTGGGGTTTTCCTTTCCAAATTTTCCTTGGTCATTTCTTTACATTAAAATCGTCTAGAGCATACATGTAAGCGCATGGTCTTATAGCTACACATATGTGAGGAAAAAGGTGTATTTTTTACATATCTCTGAATATTTTTATGTAGATATACAGACATGCAAGCAGAAATCAGTGCAGACAGGGCTTAGCTGATGTTAAATTTCAATTGCTTTTTAAATACTAGTAGTTTAGCACTGTTAGGCCAGATGTGTTTAAAAACAGATCTATTTTTTTCAACTGAAGATAGAGCAGTGTACAAGACCAGAGACCACAAACTTTGACTATGAGACAAAGGCTAACAATTATAAGGGAAAAAAAGATATCTAAACAGATTGTTCAGCATATGGATTTTTGCTGTTAGGTTTTTTTTTTTTTTTTGCTCAATGCCCAATTTAATCTACCACTAACAGGTCCTGGAGATTGTTCTTTTTGAATTCTGCATACAAACTTCCCCACCAAGTAAGTAGGATGCTGTCAGTGTGCCATTGTAACCTCAGAGCTACAGCTTAAAAACATCCATTTTTCATTCTGGAGCTTTTGTTGGTTTTAGCAGCTGCATTCAGATGCAGAACCATCTCAAGGAAATGCCTCCAGGAGGGATAAGTATCTCCTAGGAGAAAACACAGGCAAACATAGAGTAATGCCAAGAGCTATTCATTAAGAAGTGCAGAAGAGGGGAATTGATCCAGGGACACTAGTCACGTTTGCTCTCTTCCAATAAATGGCATTATATCATTCACTTAATGCTGTTTGTTGAGAAAACCACATTGCTTTCTGTGAGTTGACAGGAAAAAAAGAGAGGGTTCGAAAGGGTCTGCTGGAGCTCCTAGTGGTACGTGGTGGCTTTGCCTAAGGACTTCAGAAAGAGGGGACCAGCACTGCCAATGAATCCATTGCCTTTCCCACAAGGCAAACATCCAGAGAGTTCCCTGTTTTATCTGTGTGCACATGTATGTACATGTATCTAACTGCACTCACACTAACCAGAGAGAAATGGGAAAGAATTTCAATGAAATATGAATGAACTACACAGGTATGTCTGCATATATGTACTGGCATACGCAAAATCCATATATTGATATACATACAGCACGTATTTGAGGCTTCTTTGGTTTTGCTTGCTGCATTAACTGACTCAAGAGCAAACAAAGCCTAAAGACACTATTTACAATAAAGTATTCATACTGTCATTAAATCATCACAGTTTTCACTGGAAAAAGCAGGGAGTGATCAAAAGGGATTTCTTTCTAAAAAATACCCAAGTCCTTAGGATTTTATAGGCAGCCAGTACCACTCTCTTGGGATGGACCACAAGATGAGCTGAAAGAATAGAACAGAAATGCCTTGATGTGTTGTGGGGAAGCTCTGAATAGCTTTCCCACAGGTCTCTGCCTCTTCTCAGCATATAGTATGCAGGTCTGTTTTTCTTTGGAGAAATGGGAACCAGAACTGAATGCCACCTTCCAGATATGAATGCACATTGGTTAATTTTACACAGTTCCTGAGTGCTGTTCCGTTTGGCCGTCTATATTGTTCATAACATTTTTTTACTGCTGATCACTGAGGAACTTCCCACTGTGCCTTGAGGATGTTTTTTTCCCAAGTAATGATAGCCAGTTTAGAGAATAACCTTGTGTTTGTAGCTAAGGATAACTCATCTGCAGCCCTTTGAAGCTTTTCAAGCTAAATCCACCATTTTATCACCTTGTCATAGCTCAGGAATGAGAGAACCTTCTGTATTTCTTCACAGTGAGCTGCGGATTGGACTATCTATCACCTATAAGTGAGCCCAGATCATTAACTCCCTTTTCCAGATCATGCAGAAATTTGCTGGAAAGCTGTGCTCCTATTCTGAGGTCTTTGGAGCCATCTTCTCAGGTATTTCAATAACTATCCTCCTTCAGCAAAGCAGGGGATTTCTTCTTCCTTTTATTTCCTATCTTTTAATTAGTATTTAATCCATAAGACCTCCCTCCCACCCCCCATCCCAATATACTAGCTTAGTTTCTTTTAGACCATTTGCCTCAGCTACCTCCAGTGCTCCTTTTATAACCCAAATAGCTTCTGGCCCTACTGAGGCAGGCTTCCTGGTTCTGATGTTTCTTGGAAAGAAAATAATCTATTAGCTTTCGTGCCTCTTAGCCTGCCATACTATAGTTTTACATCTAACCCCACAATTTACCCCCTCATCTGTTTTCCTCCTGTAGATTCAACTCCTACAATTTAAAGCCTATGTTTTTACTCCTAAGGGTCTCATTTAGTCCTGCTTAGCAATGCTGGCTTGGTTGCCTGTGTGTGAGCAGGAAGGCACCCTCTGTAATTGGAGGTTTAGTTTTACTCTGAGCCTCCAGTGCTCCTTTAAGCAAAAGGTAAGACTCCAAGTTACCTTAAAGCACTTTGACTTTAGCTGGTCCCATTACTTTCCCTTTTTCTTTGCTTTCCAGTGCTTATATATTTCCCCTTTCAAACTAAAGAAAACCACTGTGGTGGGTTTTCTGTCTGGCACCTCTTCAGCAAAAAAAGTATTTTCTTGTTTTGTCACTGTGAAGCCTACAGCCTATTTGACCATGTTTTCTAACTAAAGTAGCAGCACCTCTGTAGCTCTGCAATGCTACATGTTTAGTTTGTCCCTTTTAAGGCAAACATGAGGACAAACATTTTAACCATGTTTAATTCTGGAAGATTTATGCAATCCTGTTTGCTAAAGCACGGACACTTGGTGGTGAACAAGGATCCATCTGGACAGCAGCATGAAGACTGTAGCTAGAAGCAGGGAGTAAAAATGTGTATTACAGATTATGGAAAAGGCTGCCTTTCAGATGCCTGAAATGAATCCTGGCAATTTTCTTGTGTTGTAGAAGACTTAAAAACATCAACATATATTAACAGTGCTTGTATTTGTATCAGCTTGAGTACAGAACTGAAAATAGAATAAAATTATATAGAATAAAAATATGAGCCCAAATTCTCCATCACTGTTCATACCTGCAGAGCATAACAGCAGCATTAGAAAAATACGAGAGAAAAAAATGTTAGTGTTAGTATTAAAAGAAAATTATTTTCGAAAACCTTTAAAAGTTATCACTTACCCTGTAGATTCAAACGCCATGAAAAAAAAATAGTGAAAAGAATCACATTAACCTATTGAGCACTAGCCCTGCACTTTCTGAAGCATCTTAATTCAGGCTACTTGGTGAGCTGATTAAGAATCACTATGTTATAGGCTTCCCTCTTTATTTTCTTTCATATACTATCTCTGTGAATAAGGAAACTTCTACTTCCTTTCACCCATGTTTATCTGCTAAGATATCAAGTGCAGGAATACAGGGATATGCTAGATTTTTAGAAAAAAATAATTAGGAAGTGAAAATTCAAAGCTTTAAAGTGATATGCAATCAAAAATTAAAAAGTTTCAGCTATTGAGGGCAGCTCAAGTTTTTTTACACACAATAGTTTTGATTGGTAGAAAGGTGTACACTAAATATGATAACAGTATTTCCTTATGCTAAAGGATTTTTTATCTTATTTGTTTTTCTTCTAGTGAAATAAACAGATGTAATTCAAAAATTTGACTTATCAGGAATACTGGCACTGTCAAATCAATATAGCTGAGGAACAACAACTTCATTTATTTCCGTTGTCAGCTAAATTTACCTTGAGGGGTTTTCATGTATTGGTTTTCACAGTATTACTGTGATTTTGAGATTTTAAGCTGAGATTCCAGTTTTGGTATTAAAGGGAGAAAGGGAAAGTTCTCCGACAAGAAATATTTGATAGAGAATCAATTAAAGAAAATCAGCAGACCTGCAGAACTGATATGAAACCATCCATCTGAAGTCCTTCTACAGAGCACAGCTTAGCTCAGTTTAAATTGGTTTCAGTCACAATTTATAATACATGGAACCAGAAGAGCTGGTGCAAAACCACCAGCCCTAGAGCCAGTCTCACAGACCAAGGAACAAAGTGGAAAAATGAAAAAAACTAAACAAACAATAAAAAGTCTTTAGAGAATTTTCTCACTTTTTTTGGACGGGGCAGGGGAGAGAGGTTGAGATTTTTGCTGCTTGAAAACAAATTCTAAAGACCTACAAGTGACAGACTGGCAAGCAATTTCTGTATTTCCTTTGCAATAAGCAGCACTGAATTTGAGGGTAAGTTTGCCTCTCCATTTGCCCCCTTTCTTAGTTAGCCTCCTTGCCCTGCTTTTTCAGAAAGAAATGCACCAGCAGGGAACCAAAATATCACTCAGGTAACACAGCAATAGGAAAAAGATGTATTTTGCCCTGGAGGAGATTTTACAGAAATTAGGAGAATTAAGCCCGGTAAGAACATGGCTCAGCCTATACACAGGCTCTGCAGGTGGCACGTGCATATCTACGTGCAGCTATGTTGCTTTTAAGAGGTTTTCCTACACAGCTGGTACCAGGCACCCCTTGATCTGTGCTCTTTACACTCGTGTCTGTGTTTGCGGGCTGCAGTGACAGCTTGGGGTGGCCACAGCCTGGGGACAGCGCCTCTGCGACGCCAAAAATCTTGGCAAAGCAGAGTTCGGAAAAGGCACCCACGGAATTTTAATGAAGCAGTTTGTATACACGACAACAAAAACAGCAAATGAAACAAAACAAACACCCCACAAACAACAACAGAAAAAAAAACCCCACAGAAATACCAAAAAAAAAACCCCACAGAAACACCACAAGCTTTTACTTACTGGGAGGTGGGTCAGAAATGGCAGAAAACACATTAGGTCTAACTGTGCCTGTGCTGCTTAGGAAACTTTGCACAGTTAGTATTGCAATGCTGCTCATGAAAAACTGAAAAAAGTTTGTGGGTTTTTTTTTTTTTTGGGTGGGGGGAAACAGTGCAAGCAGCTAAATCAGTCAGAAGAGGAGCTACTCAGAANCTTTTAAGAGGTTTTCCTACACAGCTGGTACCAGGCACCACTTGATCTGTGCTATTTACACTCGTGTCTGTGTTTGCAGGCTGCAGTGACAGCTTGGGGTGGCCACAGCCTGGGGACAACACCTCTGCGACGCCAAAAACCTTGGCAAAGCAGAGTTTGGAAAAGGCNCTGAAAAAAGTTTGTGGGTTTTTTTTTTTTTTGGGTGGGGGGAAACAGTGCAAGCAGCTAAATCAGTCAGAAGAGGAGCTACTCAGAACTCAACCCATGACGATGACACATTTTTTTTTTTCCTGTTGTCTCACTTAATTTGGAATAAGTTTTAAGAGACAATTTTCTCACATGAATGTTCTGAAAGAAGTAAGAGAAACAGCCGCATGACCTCCAAAATTTAGAAGAATATACATGCAACAGAAATAACAGATATTACCCTCTGGAATTTTTAGTATTTTTTTAAGATGTCCTCTAACAACTTGTTTTGGCAAAGCAGCACTTTATACACTTTTTAATGCATACTGCTACAAACCATATTCCAATGTCAGCTAGACTGGATCCACAGGGATTCAGAGATAACCATTTTACTATGGTGATAAAGAAAAAGAGGAATACATTCTTGTGCATTTGTTCCCTTTAAAAAGTTTATCTGAGAAAGACAGAAAACTATGATGTTTTCAAAGGCAGTAAAGCTTTAAAATATTCAGTTTATATTCAAGGCTGACTTTTATGGCATGAGCTTTTTGTTTTTCTAAGCATTTATCAATAAAATTATGTAAAAACTAAGTTCTTGTTGATACACAGTCTTTGGGCTATACGTTCACTTATTTTGCTCATTTTGAAGAAAGCTGAATCCAAAAGAAAAAAAAAACCACGCAGGCGAGCCCAAATGCAGATTGAAGAGCCTGATTTTGTTTAAATCTTGAGTTAACTATTTGCTGCTGGTCTCGGTAGTCTAATCTGAACGGTGTCGGGAAGGTTGCTCTCGTCCTCCCTGGCACGCAAGAGACCTCACCACCCACCCCAGCTCTCCCAGAGCCGGACAAATATCCCTACAAGCTCTGGCGTGATGGGAAAGGCCCTGGAGAGCCCTGGCACGAGCAGCCGCCCCTCGCACTCACCCGCTGGGCTGTGGCATCCCGAAAGGCGGGCTCCTTCCCAGGGCATCCCTGGGGCTCCAGCAGCTCCTGCCCTGGGCACAGGACCCTGGCGGGACCGGGACCCCCTGTGCCATCCCCCCAGGCCACTGCTCGTCGGCTCCTCTACCGCCTCCTGGGCCACGGGTCTTGGAGAGCCCTAGTGCTGGACAGGCTCTGCGGCAATGAATTACTCTGCTTTACATGGTTCAAATTTCAGCTTTTATTTAGTTTTTAAATTAAAAAAATAAATTTCATTATTAAATAGTGGAATGGGTCTAAACTAACGTTTTACATGTCAATTCACTCGCGTTAGGATACCACCAGAGAAACAACTAAAGTGTACCCCCAAACAGGACTGTCTGTTAGAAAGCTCAATGGTGGCATAAGTCAGTTAAATTGGAAAAAAAATGGGAAAAGAAAAGAAGAAAAAAAAAGTCTGAACAATTACAATGAATATTAGAAGTAAACCTCTGGTTTTTGTGTCCTCCAAACCTCATTCCCTTCACAAAGGCAGTCATGATGTTCAGAATACTATACCACAGTGCTAATGTCATCGGCTTCGTCTGGTTTCTTTTGCCTGCTTGGCAGGGATTTCAAGTACTCAAGGTGCCTCCTTGCGTCCTCTTGGTTTTGCCGCACGTAATAAACCACGTACGAGATCACCATGGTGAACCAGCCAAACATGGTGACCAGCATGGCGTAGTCGGTAGTCTTTTTGGGCAGGTTACAGAGGTCGGCGTCGTTGGCCGCGTTGAGGAAGGGCCTCCCCGCGTGCTCGTCCAGCACGGACGTCTTGCAGATGACGTTGTTGGCGGTCTCGTGGTTGGACGCCATGCTCCTCAGCACCTGCTGCAGCGTGCAGTCACAGTGCCAAGGGTTGTTGGCGATTCTGGCTCTGGCCTTTAAGTTGTTGAAGGCGTTTTTGTGCACGCTTTGGATCCGGTTGTCGGACAAATCCAGAGTCTGCAAGGTCTCCGCCACCCCTTTAAAGGCATGTTCGTCTATAAATTCAATCCCATTTTTGGACAAATTGAGGACTCTCAGTTGGTGCAAGTCCTTAAAAATTTCATTTGGGATAGAGGTTATCTGATTGGAGTCCAAGTATAGCAACACTGTTTCTGGGGGAAGATCTCTGGGTATTTCCTTGAGGTTTGCATTGCTACAGCTGACGTTCAAACCTCCCGAGTGGGAACACAGGCAGCCTTTCGGGCACATACTGGCAGAATGAAAGCACAGTATCATGAGGACAAAACTTTGTAAGAGCAGACACATGGAGAGGGAGCGAGTTAACCACAGGTCTACCAAATGCATGCTGGGCTGTCAGCATAATCACATCACCACGTCTCACTCAGCCGACCGTGGTGGGAAAGGGCTCCGCAAAGCTGGAACGGAGCTTCATTTTCTTGGGTGGGATTAGGAGGAACAGTCTACCACGTGCGTTTCCTCATGGCCAGGACTCTTTGTAAAAGCACACCTACGGAGAAAAAAAGACAATTCCTTATACTGTAAACTGCGATGCCTATTTTGTTTCCATTAAAATAAAGTAGACAAAATGAGAGGAACCGCTGAATGGTGTATTATCCCAGCCCATCAGTGACCACAGGTGTTATTCAGGTAGCTCCTGTTAGCATTAATCTACATTTAGTACATAAATCCCCAGCACATTTTTAACAGGACAGACTACACTTACTCCAAATTGCAGTACTTTGGGCTTTAATACTTTTTAAGAGTTACTTTTTTTTCCCCTCTCTCTTTTTTTTTTTTCCTCCCTAAGACAACAGCCATAAAAGTGAATTACGTTTTCCCTTACTGGAGTAGATGTTTTAACAGGAGTTAAGAGCTCGATCTTCTGCAGCAACGGCAACTAAATCAGGTATTTGTGGTGTTTTACCTAAACCGATCTGAAAATAATTTATGTTATTTTAAATCCAAACTAAAACAATTAAATGCAATATTTTTATTAAATCAATGAAAAAAATTAAATAAACCAAATAAATAGTTTTAGAAGACATCACCAAAATCCATAAACTCCTTGTTTGTGAATATTGTATTTCTTGTAGCTCACAGTCCTTGCTAGAGACTGCTGCAAGACTCAAAGAAATCAGTTTTCTTGAAAATTTTCTACTGATGTAACAAAAAGAAGCACGCAAATACCAGAATGTCAAATCTAAAAACCAAATAAACCTCATGCCCATTATGAGCAGAACAAAATCTCTCTTTCATGGCATATGATATGCTAATAGAACAGAGGAAAATTATTGCTTCTGTTTTTCCTCTCTCAAGTTGGCTTAAAAATAGTAAATATCCAAAAGCTTTTCTGCTTTCTCCTTTAATTGCAACACAAATACAGAAGTCTGAAATGCTGACCTACATGGTTTCAAAGACAACCTCATTTATTTTTTCCTCTATTATGGTAAACTATGAATTTCTAACTAAAACAGGCCCATTTGTTTCCATGTACATGCCCTCTGCTTCTGTTGCCGCTTGGATATTTGCAGCCTTCAGGTTGTATTTACATATAAATGAATTTTTTCTCAAGACCACAGTGTAGTCCACTGAACAGCACAATTCCTGCAGGGAGGCCAGTTGTGAGCATATAGGAAAAAAAAAGACAGAACTGTATGGCAATCATTTTTGCCTGCAGAACTCGCACACTAGCTGCAGTTTGTGGCATATCAGTGCACCATGGATCTGGTCTGTTATGGAGTATTTTGGACCTATGGTATAGGATTTATTTAACGTTTTTGCTGACGCTTGGTATGTTAGTTGTCCCATCAAAAGCAAACCAAAACAAACAAAATCTTGATATCAAGTATATTTTGTACAAATACCCTATTGCTCTTGTCATTAGGCAATGACAAGAGTTCAGAAAACTTCCACTGCATCAACACTACTCTTAAACTTACCTCTGATCAAGAGAGAAACTGCCTCAGACCTAAACAGAAAGTGTGCACTTGGACTCCATTAAAGGGAAATCACTGTCTTCTACTCTAAAGCCAAAAATAAGAACTTGTTAGCTATTCTTCTTTTGTACTAATTTATAAGAGAAAATGTAAAACCCTTCCGAAGCCAAGTAAGGAGATTACAAAGAGATCACTTTGAGGAAGGGGAGCACAGCAGCATCTCGACCGTACACTCCTGCAAACCCGGTTTCCTGTTGTCCTGGAGTATCCTTGCCAAGCCTCCCTAAAACTGTTTGGTCACTGTGGTGCATAGTTTTCAGATGAGGGCAGAAAGAAATCTATTGGGAAAGGAGCGAGCTACAGAAGTTGTTTTTTCCAGCCTGCCCAAAAGTGCTAAGTACTTGCTAAAATGTGCAGCCCGTTTTGAGGCCAAGCTGGAGCTGGCATCTGCTCACTCTGGCAGCTCCACGCTGGCAGTCTGCTCTCCCTCCAGCAGCACCAAGGCCTGGCCCCTGCCAAAATAGCCATAGATTGCTTTTCCCCATCATGTTTATGTATGTCATTACTGTACTGAACTAGAAGTAGGATCAAGTAAGTTACCCATACCATCATCAAGCACGACCCAGCACATCCTCACCACCTACTACTAATGCACTGTTTTTTTTTCCCACTAGCAATACTGGAATCATATTGCAGAAATGGACCAAATGGACTGGACCAAAAGGATTTGGAGAGTGCTTTGGAAAGACTTGCAGTAGTTCCAGGCTAATTTTGTAAAACAACCATCACACTTGCCTCAACATTGTGTGAGGACCAAGCGTTATTTTCATCGGTATAGGCTAAAAAAAAAAATTACAAACATCCTGCTCAGAAAAAAAATACAGCCCAAATCACTACTGTACCAAAGAGGCCTCATGAACACAAGATAATGTGAAACATCTTCATCCCACCAAAGACAAATCAGGTCCTTCTCCTTGTACTAATGCATTGAGAGTGGAGAAGGTAGGATGGTGCATTACAGACTGAGTTGGGAAGTGTTTAATGAAGCAGTGCCTCTTCAAAAGAGAAGACAAAATAAATGGGTGAATAGGGAAAAAAAACCTCCTGATGTTTTAAGTTGTTAGAAAGAGCAAATACAAGTTGAAAACTCTAATTAATAATTCAGCCAACAAATGTATTAGCTGAGCAGGAATAAAGTGCAACAACTTCTCAGCAAATTAACTAGAAGCAATCCAATGGGACAGAGCATCAGTCGGGGGAAGCGGAGCTTTGTTTACTTCCATAATCAGACTATCTCATGCAAGAGACCCCTTGGTGTGAGTGGTTCAAGTTCTATCACTAAATTCGGATTAAATGTTTCTTGGATGCACTGTTATACTACTGACTGAAATAAAAGAGTCTGAGAGAACTAGAATCTGATCTTTTGTAATGGTCAAAAGGAAGATTTGCAGCTTCTTGGGCGCCTATCAAATCCTCTCCAGCAGGAATACACTAAATACAGAAGAAGGTAGCAGAGGCTAGGATAAAGACAAAGATACACAGTAGACATAAAGATAACCAGGAGATACAGGGAAAGCAATGGAAGACAGATTTAAAATAGGTATGAATGAAGTAGAAAATTGTAAATAAAAAAGTGAAAAATAATTTAAATAGCTACGTGCTAAAAGTACAGACAACCATCATGGCATGAAAAGTCACTTTGCATGCATTTCTGAAATACAAGTAAAAACACGGAGAACCTAAGCTACAAGGCAAACCTTGCAGTGCCACAAAGGGGGTTACAAAGATGAAGAGGCAGAGAGGAAGGCAAGGAGCCCAGCAGATGGACTGCAGCACTACCTCAAAACATGAGGGATGCTAGGGGCAACTGCATTAGCCCTGAGATCCCAGGGAAAGGTGATGAGGTGCAGGAGTAGGGGGAGCAAGTCTTGGGAGGTCAAGTCTGAAGGCACCAGTATGAAAGGTAGAGCACAACTTTCAACACTCAGCAGACTTTTATGCAACTTCCAGAGTCTGAAAGCCTGGCTACAAACTGCTCTTGCTGCTGAACCCTTATGCCAAGAGACATCTCCATCTCCTGCGTGACCATCTGTGCAGATTCCCTAAGCTACATCATGTCTTCACTGGCATTTGTGGAAAGCCACCATCCTCTCGTCGCACGCACAGAGTGTGAGCTGGCACACGGACCACGCGGCAAAGGAAACTCGGCACTTCCAGTTCCCGTATCAGTAGCATGAAGTACTGGAATAGCCTCTGTTCATGCTTTCAGAGTGGATCCCTTGAGGAAGCAGAGTGCCTCTGCCACTCCAGGGCTGTCCAGAGGCATTCAGCATCTGGACCCGCAGTTTATATTTGTGGTTACTGAAGTTGCCAAGATTGGAGAACTGTCCACATGCTTCTGAGGGCAATCCAGCTGCTTTCAAACCATACTCTCAGCTGCACACCCAGTAAGCCTAAAACAAACAAACAAACAAACAACAAAAACACAAAAACCCACCAACAGCTTGACTTTTCAAGCATAGTTCAAGAAAACTCCTGACATTTAGACTTAACAATCACCTTACTTGTAAACTGCAGAAGTTTCATATGGAATATAGGAAAGCCCATGAAACAACAACCAACAAATCTCTAAAATGGGCCCTTTAGATTTTAAAATTTTAAAACCAGGAATCCATTAAAAGGCAACATTTCAGCAAGATCATTATCTGACTTCTAGTCAATTACTGATATGTTTTACAGTTTTGAAAGGTCTGCCATTATTATTATTATTACTTTAAGACATTCACTATCTTGATAGATAAAAAAGGTATGTTCATTGATAAATCTGATCTCCTGCTTCTCTGTTAAAATAGGTCTTAACTTGGCTATATTGGATACATTCGTTTTAAATTTGTTCTAGCAAAGTACCCTCTGAAATAGAAAATGGATTAACTCTTTATTTTTAATGGATTGTTTTCCTTGAACTCTCCTGAATACAAAATCCGCAATGCCAGAGGGCTAAAATTCACAAATGCTTCCTCCCAGCCAAACAGCACACTTCGCTTGGAGACTGAGGACAGGACAATTTCTGCTGAAGCCACCTCTGCTCCCAAACAACTGCAAATGGCATGCTTATGAAGAATGAAAACGGGGACATTATCATGGAAGTCATGATTTCCATTTAGTCCCATCCTTAACCTGCCTTAAACCATGATTAATACCCAAATGAAATCACACATCTCCGAGGAAGCTGCTCTCTGGGTGGGCCTGCATCTGTATGTGAGCGGTGCTGAGGAGGTCCGGGTACAACAGGAGGGAAACCCTTTGGGATCTGCCACCCTCCACGTTCCTCCGACGCGTGCTGCACTACAACCAGGACCCAACCACAATTGCTTAAAGAGCACAAGAGAATTGATATAGAAATGCTGAACCTCCTTCCTCGATGTATTAGCCTAAACCCATTCCAGGATTGTACCGATCTCACTAACAACTGTTCGAAAGTAATGGTACCAATATAGCAGCAATTCACATTAAAAAAAGAAAGAACTTTTTTTTTTCCACTTCCAATGTTCAAAAGATAAAACCACAACAACAGTGTGGCTGCCCTAGAGCCTCCGACTGAGCAGGCACTGAGCCACCAAGCCTGTAAGTGATGATACCTGCAAGCTGCAGCTGAGGAAAAGCAGCAGGATCCAGAGGAAAACACAGCAATTGCTTTTTATCTCAGTGCTATCTGCTCCGAACAAAACTGCAAACTTCATGGCTATCAAGCGAATTCCTCCAGACAAATTAATTTAAAATTCTTTAAAAAACCCACAGCCAGACACCATGGCATACATTACAATGAGCTGCA
This sequence comes from Crypturellus undulatus, assembly GCA_013389825.1. NCBI lineage: Eukaryota > Metazoa > Chordata > Aves > Tinamiformes > Tinamidae > Crypturellus > Crypturellus undulatus. The sequence goes on along the minus strand of VWPW01006702.1, from coordinate 228,173 downwards.
GTCTCACCAGCCGCACGGAGACTCGGGGCTGGACGGCATGGACCTTTCTGTGGTCCTGAGACACCCTCAGGGAGTAAACAGCGTATAAATAGTGTATAAAACAAGATCCTGGTCTTGATGCTCTGGAGCCAGGGTGCTAGCAGCTTCCATCTTCCCAGCATCTCTCCCTGGCTTTCCTCAAACACTGTGCAGCTGGCTGACCACTCCAGAGCACAGCTACCTTGAAGGCAGGTACAGAAAATGCTGTAAAGCACCAAGCCACAATGATGCTCAGAGCTGCTTGCAAGGTGCCAAGTGATTGAAATCCCCAGATGAAAGTCTCTGGCAGTGGAATATTTTCAGGATCTCAGAGCACGGCAAGACGAAATTCTAAAGCAGCAAGGAAAGAAATTAACAGAAGCCAAGAGCAAATGAAGTAGGAAAGAAAAAAAGTTCAGAAGATCACTGATTCAATGAATAATAGAAATGTCATGATTAATCAGTGTGAGCCTGAACTTCAATTACATAATGGATTCATTATCTAATGAAACGCCAAATGTACTCAAACTACAACATTCGCCTTCAAGACAGGATCTGGAATGCCAGTGGATATTTTCTTCTCCCAAACCTTCCTCTATAGGCATCCTCTTAACAGTTGTTCATGGCAAAACACTTCTAGCTACAGAAGCAAATTGTATAGGTAGAAGTTTACAGATCTGACAGCTATTAATACTTTTTCTTAATGATTAGAGAGTAATAAAATGGTTAAGGAGAGCCAAATGAACATTTTAAGCTATAATTACTTTCTGATTGTGAGATCACTGAATGTATCACTCCTTATTATAGATTAACAGCTTGCTTAATTATACTGTGTGGGCATATGAATCAGCACTTTAAGACTGATGGATTTGGTTTATGTCAAAAAATGTATTTGACTTTTCTCCTTCTTCATATCAAGTCAGAAATTATTTTATAACTCTCAAGTGATAAATAATTGTGTGAGGCTTAGCAGATACAAGAGCAGCTTCATAACAAAAGAATATTAGCAATTATCTCGTTCTGTATTTCCTGTGATACTCTGCTCTTGGAAGTCTCCTGTGGCAACACATGCCTTCAAATAAAACTGGAAACGCCTGATGGAAATTAAAGGAAGAGCTTAGACCTCTTTCAAATCCTGACAGAGACTCAATTCTTTTCCTGTCTTCCACTGTCACTATTGCTTGTTCCTTCCCTGCATCCTCTTTCTATGATTTAGACTACAAAAGGCTCTCATCCCTTCCCTAAGCCATACACCCTGCTGCAAAAGGTAAACAACAGTTTGTATGTGTAGTTATGCCATTTGAAAAGGAACCAAAACATTACATACACATAAGCAATGGAAATGTGAAGGAATTAAAAGTAAGAAGCATAAGGTATAAGCTAAATACCATCATCTGAACACATTACATTTGCAAAAAAAAAATGAGTTGTCAATCCATAGACTACTGGGCAAAGGCTCAAAGCACACCAGCCATTCCTCTGCAAGCAAATCTTCATTTTTTTATCACTATATAAGCACATGAAAAACCATATTACAGATGCTAGAGGGAAATGCTCTGCCACTGACAAATGACTGCCTGTAGACTGACTGTAAAGAGGCCCCCAAAGCTATCTCTTTTGTTTCTAGTTTAATTATTAGTGTGCATTAGAGTCAGAACCATTTTTAGAGTTTGGAATCATATTCTACTAAGTCTCAGCCATACTCTGTTCTGGCAGTAAAAACCTTTTCAGCAGTAGCTACATCAATCCTCCAGATGATCTGCACTGGAAAAAATAATATATATATATATTTATTATATACATATATATATATGTGTATAGAGAATATATGTATTCTCAAAGGTTAAAAGAACCTGAAATGGAAACACTTTGCCTTCCTCAGCAAATGAGACCCAGACTAAAGTCTGTTTAAAATTCTGGTTATGAACTTAATGCACTGGAGACTTTCATGACCAAGCAATATAGTAGGTTTTGATCAAATCCAACAGAATCCAGTAGAAGCTGTTTTCAACATGAAAGGTCAATCTCAAAATATTTGATGATCTACTTTTCTCCCATATTTAGAAAAAAATCATCAAAGTGGACAAGACCATTGATCTGTCTGAGTTGTATCCTAGCTCTACGCAGTTGCTAATGACGGATGCTCCTTCAACATAATTCTGCAATACCATATCATACAGAAAAAACCTTCTTGATCTCAAGATAATTACACTGAGCACCTCAATGATTATCAGCATAATCAGTGACAAGTCTTGCAATTTAATCCTGATAACTGCATCTGGTGACTGCAGATGGTGTCCTTGTCCAAATGAATATCTCATTCTTATTTTGCAAATTGTAAATCTAACACCCTGCAAAAAGAAATGCATTACCACAACCTACGAGCCCTTTGAGGTACCATCCTACAGACAATAAGCAAGGTCCAGACTGTCCTGTTGCTTTTAAAGGCATTTATTTGGCTCTGCATACTTTTACCTTCAGGCTCATTTCAGGTTCATCCAAATGCTCCTACAACTTACTAGACAGTGGGAAGAGAGAAAGGCATCCCTGTAATTAGGCTTGGGAAGCTGTGCTGATAATAGAGTCAGCAAGGCAGAAATAAGCTTGCAAACCTGAAGGGAGCGTTCAGCAAGGAACATGCTAACAGCTTTGTAAAGTTGGCTGTGGTTGCACAAAGCAACCAACAAGACAGCTGCTGCCTGAAGATACCTTGGCACTGGGGAGTCTGGAAAGAATAAGCTCTTTGTTACAGACTCCAAAGTAAGATGGGGAACGGAGAAAGAAATGAAGCAGGGAATGGCGGAAATCTGCTTCTCCAGCCTGATCCTTTGCCACAGATGAGCTCCCCAGGAACTACTATGGGTCACGGCCAATGAGGCCATCCCTTGGGTTAGACCTTTCTCACAGAAATCCAGATGTGAGCAGAAAATGGGCCATGGTACCTTAGTATCTGCTTTTACTGACTTTTGCTTTTATCTGGGATTGACATTACCCCTGTGTTAAACCACGGGATACCAAGGCTGATCCTTCCCATACAGGACTGCTCAGTGACATATATACAGAGTGGTAATCCACAGCACAAGGAATTTGTAGGGAAGGAAAGCAGAACTTACTGTTGAAATAAAACAATCTGATTAATATCCGCAAGATGAGACCACAAAGAAAAGGAACATACTCCCAAAGCAATTACTCTGTAAGAAAAAGCCTGAAAGGAGGGAAGGAAATCGCAGGCTCAATTAACAGTTGGGGATGGCACTTTAGGAGAGTATCTCAGCAATTATTAATTCAGCTCCCTGTGCTAGCTGTAGAATAACAGGACCTATAAGGGACAAGAGGCATTCAAAAATAAGTGTCTGATTAAAATAAAGGCCAAAAAAAAAAAGAAAAAAAACAGATTGTGTAATGTTTCTAAAGTAATCTATTGAATTTGAAGTTTCCCATTAAAAGTTCCAAAACGCAACTCAAGGCTCAGGACCTCAAGTTTGTATTAAAAAATTACAATAGTGAAGCAACAATGAGTTTCAGAAAATAGGAAAATGAAGATTAAGCGTAGAATAACTATGAGATCAATAAGCAATTAAGCAATTTTGAGAAGACATCAAAATGATCTTCTGGAATAATTAAGGGCCACACTGAGTTAACTACAAGTCATTTCAATTTGCTAAAGAAATATGTTGAGCAGTGATGCTGTTTGGCTAGGTTAATGGCTATAAAACTTGCACAATAGCACTCGCACTGCTGGAAAAGCAAGGAGTACATCTACAACAACACACATTTACATATATTTTCTTTGCAGATATTGAGCAAAGGTATTACAAATCTTTTCTTCACTTTGTGTCAAACCACACACCAATAAGACCACATCCCCCTTTTAACATTTTATCTATGAGCACCTTTAAATAACTGGCATTTCTTCTTCATCAGCTTGCAAGAGAAAAGTAACTTTTCTCTTTTAATGCATACCACAGTACCTGGATAATAATAGATTTTATTTCTATATTTAAATATCATTATACCACTAAAAGCTGAACATGAGATAGTCTGGAGGAATTAGATATGGAGCTTTTGTACTTCCGTGAAAGCAAGATGAGCAGTTTCCATCAAGACCTACCTGTCACTGTAGCTCTGATGGCTGCCCTCAGCATTAGTGCCCAAGAAAAGGGAAGCACAAACACAACCTCTGCCGCTCAGTTTCAAGTGAGGTTCTCCCAAACAAGTGAGATCTAGTACTGGAAAGCTTTAATACCATATTGTGCTGACAGTTCTTCACTACTTAAGAGTTTACAGCCAGATGGAACCATTAGATCATCTAATCTGACCCCCTGCCTATCACATGACATTTCATTTTACCAGTAGCCCTTGGACCATGCCCAGTAATTTAGGTCAGTCTAAAGCATGTCAGAGGCCGGGAGATTCCTGCGTGCCCAGGATGAGCAACAGGAGGTGCTGGGTTGTTGCAAAGGGCTTTGAAAACTCAGTTCCATCAAACTCCAGCATAATAGTTAAAATCCATTTTCCAGGAAGAAACCACTCTACCCAGATCTAGGCACCTGCATTTTCCAAGCAGGAATTGCACAGATTTTCAAAGGAAAGGCTGTAGTGCAAGGCTTGCTGTGCTGCTCACCAGAAGCAGTTGGATGTTATCACCTGACTCCAAATGAAGATTAGAAGCACTCACTGGTCCTTAACACACTGGTGAGGTACATCAGCCCCTCAGCTGCCATTAAATGACTTTGCTAATTACACATGTTTCACCTAAGCAACAATCAGCATTTTGAAATGACTGCTCTGGATCACATCAAAAGTCTCCCAAGAAGTCAGGTAAAGCCTGTTTGTTTTTTAGCCATACAGCATTTTTTCCAAAGTCAGATAAAGCTAACAGTATAAGTTCCTCTTCTGAGGACATGTAATCACATCAAGTTGATATTACAACTTGATGTAGGAGACTGAAATTCTCTGAAGGGTCTCTAACCCTTATTCAGCAAAATATTTAGCCTGGTTGCAATTTGGCAGCTTGTCGAGAGGCATGACTTCAACTTTTGGAGAGCTGAAATAAAAGTTGTTTATCAACAATTCCTAAATAATAGGAACAGCTCTAAAGAAAAATGGATCGGCATTTCTCAGTGGAAATACACACCAGTGTTCATCAGTCAAGAAGTCTTGCTGTACTAAAAACCAAGACACTGCAGCTAGATATTGAGTGAGCAGAGATTTTCCAGTCAGTCAGTCATTCGTCCCAAGGAGAAAAGAAAAGCTCCTGGATAGCAGAAAGAAGTGTTGCAGTGGCTGCCTCCAAGATGAGAACAAACCACCGAGGTCACTCTTATTCTAAAGGAAAAGACATCTTTATTAGCAGTGCCAGAGCACAACGGGAAGAGCCTCATACTCAGTTCAATAAACCCCTTATTTTAAAGATAAGAATATATCAACTATGTGCGTGTCCCTGTGGAGGTTATATAGCCAAGTTGACTTTGGCGAAGCTAGCTGATACAAAAAGCAGGAGTTGTGAAGGAAAAAAAAAAAGAACTTGATTAGGTGGGCAATGATCCAGTGAGCAAGACACTGGAGGCTGCAAGTTCACAGTCGAAGAAGCTCAGGTAGAAATAATTTATAGCAAATTAAGTTAGGTCATGATAATGAAATATAAAGGCAAGTGGGACATGATTTATTTTACTAGGGCGTGTTGAAAAGTAAAAACAAAGCAGAGCCAACAGGAAGGCTAATTTAACTCTGGTTACAGTTAGTATTGACACTGAGACAAACTTAACTTGATGTATTTAGAATGGGAAAAGGAAGTGAAGGATTGGTTTTCCTTTTAAATCCTTACTCTGTCCTTCTAAACTGCAGAAGAAAGTAGGACAAGTTCTATGCTTAACTGTATTAACAAGTTCCTAATACGTGTTTCCTAATTTTAAAGCACTCGCCCTTCTGCCTGTCCCATCCCGCATGCTCATCCTCCTCCTTCCCGAGCCCTCAGTGCCCTTCAAGTTCCCATATCCACTGCCCATATCTCACAGGGTAGTCACCATGCCNTTTCCTAATTTTAAAGCACTCGCCCTTCTGCCTGTCCCATCCCGCATGCTCATCCTCCTCCTTCCCAAGCCCTCAGTGCCCGTCAAGTTCCTATATCCACTGCCCATATCTCACAGGGCAGTGGGCACCATGCCCCATCTGTCCACAATGATCACAGCCATCAGATCTCATCTCCAAGGGACCTTGGAGCACCTCTCACATCAGCAGAGGTTGAGAAAGCTGGAGAAGCTCCAGGCTTCAGCCTGGAGAAGAAAAGGTTCAGGGGCAGCATCTCAAGAGCAGATGAGAGAGTATAAGGAAAACAGTCAGCCTCTTCTCAGTGATGCCCAGTACCAGGACAAAAGGCAATGAGCACAAACTGAAACACAGCAAATTTCACTTGAACCCAAAAAAACACTTCACTGTCAGAGTGGCTGAACACTGGAACAGGTTGCCCAGAGAGGTTGTGGAATGTCCATCCTTGGAGAGATTCGAAATCCAACTTGGATATGATCCTGGGCAACTTGCTGACTCTGCTTGAGTCGGGGATTGTACCAGATGATCCATCCAAGGTCTCTTCTGAATCCAGCTATTCTGTGATTCTATTTTGTGATTTATCCATCAAAAGTTTGGTACCATTTTGGAAGGAGGTGACGTGCCAGGCCTGCACCGTAACAGCATGGAAAGAGAGAGGCAATTGAAGGAGGCTGTGCCTGAGCTGCTGGGCACGACAGAGGTGCTCAAGCTGAATGCAAACTGCAGTGATGTCTCGACCATCTGGAGATGTCACCCTGGCCATGACACGGCAGTGCTTAAACACGGAGAGGTGCAGACAGGCGCACAGATTCCCATCAGGCAAATCCACGCAGGTGGCCCTCTCCCAGCAGTGCAATCCTGACACAGAAGTGACTGGGTGGCTCAGTGCCCCCATATCTCTTTTTTTTGGTCAAGGGGTATGAGTTTGTGCAACAGGTTATTGGGCGACAGTGCTAGTTTTGGCTTCAACTGTGAACAGATGCAGCGCCACTATGTCCCCAACTCTCCCTCCTGCTATCCACCTGCCTCTTCCTTTTCCCACTGTGAAAAACAGCAGGTGAACAGGAAAAGAAATAGCCACTTTATAATGGATGAATACAGCACTTTGCAAAAGGGAGAGAGAGTAATGAAAAAGCGTTAATATTAAAGTAATAAAGCTTGTGGCCATTTTTCAGTCTGAAATGCATAACACCATAAAACAATGCTCAAGGCATTCACTTCTGTTCTAAACCACCTGCATGTTAAAGCACCCTGCTAATAGCACAGAAGTTGTTTATTACTAGCCTTATTTTAGTCTGATTCCAGGAGAGTAATAAAATAGTTTTTTTTTTTTCACTCAGCACAAGAGCCCAGGTGGCCTTGCATTTTCATTGGTATGTTTAGCCTTACCATGTCAACTGCAGTTCTTTTCCAGTCACTAATCCATTCATTGCTAAAAAGACAAAAAATTTATATTGGAGCAAATGGAAGCCATCCCCAGTGGTTGGTATACAGATGCCATTCATCCTCTTTGGTTCCTGAAACAGCAACTGTTGGTGAGGTGTGTTTAAGATAATTTATGAAAGCTGCTTTGTCTGCCAGTGTGCATTGCTTGTGCCATACACTATCCCAAAGTGGTTTGGGTGGTAGAAGATAAAATGAGATTATTTTCTTCCTGAGACAACTGCTTCCAAAGAAGTCATCAAAAAGCAATGCAACGTAATGGCAGAGCCAATAAATAAGGGCTCTTTTGAAATTAAGAATTTTGAAATTAATCTTTTGGAAATTAAGAATTACACTTTACCTGTTTTTTTGTTTGTATGCTTTTTAAGAAACGCATATGGATTCAAAGACACTTACCAGCCTTTTTTTCCTCTCTATCATCAGAAACAAGTGCTAAGCTAAGCGCTCCTTACAGAGACGGCCCAGTAACTAAGAAAGTTTCCATCTCACCGACAGCGCTACCAACTCAAGTATAAAGGCAGAAGTAGAGGAGTAGTGATACTTTCAATAATACTCAAGGTGTGACAAGAAAAGAGTACGCGGAACTGCAGGAATATCAAAGAAGAACGAACAGAAGAAGCTGCCATCACACTTGCTCTGCTCTCCCTGCACAGTGAGCAAGTTGGTCATGACGGTTTTGCAGGGTCTGAAAGACCACCGGGCCTCGAGCTACCCAATAAATTTGATAGAACCTGCAGTACGGTGAAATTGCCAACCATCAAAAAATACTCTAAGTAAGTTAGACTTACCAGGAACTACATAACAAGCCATGAATCAGCACACCGTCAGCAGCCTCAGCTTGGCATGGTAAACAATGTGGTAAATGACCGATATAGTGACAAAGAACTTCCCTCATATTTACACATTTTCACTCAGAGAGTGGCATTGATAATTGCCCTCCTCCTTCTCCTATTTTAGAAAACAAGAAAAAATTCAAAGATATCTTCAATTCTTTCATGCATGCAAAGCCCATACCCGAATACAAGTGAACGGCGTGGGCCACTCACAGAAATGCAGGTGGGCTACATACTATGAAAAANTCCTATTTTAGAAAACAAGAAAAAATTCAAAGATATCTTCAATTCTTTCATGCATGCAAAGCCCATCTCTGAATACAGGTGAACAGCGCGGGCCACTCACAGAAACTGAGTGAATGTGAGTGAAATTGTATGAAAAACAGTAAAACAATTGGTAAAACAAAAGCAGGTTCATTGAGAGCAGCATTTTCAAATCTACTTTTTTACACACTCTCCACCATAGGAAATGTTACACTGTTCATTCTCCTTTCCTTAGATGCCATAGACGCAGTGCCACACTGCTGCTGAAATTCCGTTCCCATCTCTGTAAATTGGTTCACACATCTGAAAACCTCTTTGCTTTCCTGACTCTTCCTTTCCTGCTTTCAATCAGCCAAGCCTGCCCTCCAGTTCCACCCTGCCCTTCCTTCCTGGAGAGGGCTGGAGAGGACCAGCTTGCATACAATAAAACAGATTAAACCTTCCCGGCACAGTAGTACTATACACACTTTCAACGCCACTGATGTTCTGGTTCAGTCAAAGCTTCACAGCATCCCACGATCCCACCTCTTACAAGGAAGGCTAGGATAAGTGACAGGTGAAGAAATAAATCCAGACGTTCTCCCGACGTTCATAGGCACCACACAGGGTGAGGAGAGACCATGTGCTCTTATCCACGACGTGGCTGCATGACAACAAGCCAGGAGACTGCGTGCGAGGAAGCACATTGTTACTCAGCGCTGAAGTGTTGAAGTCCTGAAAAGCTGCTAGGACAGCTCACTCTGCCTGCTTGCCTTCTCGTTGGGAAATGTGACTTTTCCCTTCCCTTCTCGCCAAAGAATCTGTCATCTTATAAATACAAGCTCTCAAATTCTTCAGCTTTGCAACACTGAGATGTACTTTGTCTGAATAATACATGTTAAATTAAATATGTGGAAGGGACAAGTCAGAAATCAGTACAACTTCTATAAAGTTAACTCACTGTACCATCATATTATTAAATTACTGTTATGGATGCACAAACAACTTCATTAGAAACGAGTGGTTAATTTATCATCAATGATTTTAACAGCTGCCTTAGTATGGCAATCAGTTATTTATAATGAAAAAATAATAGTCTTCTCTTAGAATGTTAGTAGCAAAGCCAAAGAAAAAATATTCAATTTATAACCTTCTTATAATTATTTTATTTAAAGTTAGAAAAATATTCCACAGGTAAAATTCTGTATTCCAAATTTGCTCAAAAAAATGCACACCTAGCTCAAAACTTGAGATAGATGAAGAAAAAAAAGAAAAAAAATCACATCCTATCCTCCACAATGCTGTTTTTTTTCACTTTAGTCATTTCTTATTTCTGCTGCCTTTTTTATAATGTATTTATCAAAGGTGCTGTTGACATTTAAATGAATTTTTAAATATTATTGGAGTATACATGGTCCCTTACAAAATGGAGTGTTATTAAAGATTTTTTCTTTTAAATCCAGCTTTTGAAAACTTTACATTATGTTACAAATCCTGCAGAGATAAAAGTCATTTGGAGAAGCCTTTCTATAGTATGACAATGTTCATTTAAAATATAAAATTTTAGATAACACCTCTATTTTTCTGTCCTTTACTAAATAGATGACATTTTCCCCTTAGAATTCCCTCCGAGTCTTTCAACCAGGGCTCTTCCAAGCAAAGAGAAGCTGGTCCTTCCCCGTGCTGATGCTCCCAGCAAGTGGCCCTGCTCAATGTAGCTTCATCACACACCCAGCTACCAGGGTAGAACCTAATTCTCCATGAGGAGAGGCCAACGCGTGGGAGGGAGACGTCCGACATGGGGCACACCACAAACAGGTATCAACGAGCAAAGCATGCGCAGCTCTGGGCTGCCAGGTGTGCAACCAACATAGATATCTGCGCCAAAGGAAGCCAATGCCCTTTTCTCAGGACTAGGGATATCCAAAGGTCCTTTCCATATGCAGCCATTCTATGATCATGTCCAAGTATGTCAAACAAAACATCCACAAGAACTACCATTCAGGTGAAAACATCTAAATGTAATCAGTAACTTCAGCTACTCGAGACTAAACGAGTTCCACACCTTGCAGTAACACCTTTTAAGTCATACTGGACCATGTATTTATTTCCTGTTCAAGTCATATCTGGCTGCAAAATCCATGTGGAAAATAGGCACTTCACAAGGCACTTCACTTATGACCCTGTCCTCATAGCAGAATTTCAGCATTAAAGTTTTGCATCCCTTAGCTAGAGTTTATGAAACTTCCTAATATTGAGCCATTTTCATTACTCCAGTGTGGTCAAAAATGGCCCATCACAGTTGTCTGACATCAAAAAAATATTAACTGTAAGGCACATACATGTAAAACATTAATTAAAATTATGCTGCTTGACACAGCAAAAGTCCCTCCAGAAAAATGACTGTATTAGTTCACAAATATTGAAGCTGCACAATTATTGTATTGCTCTATGGAATAATACAGCAAACCAATTTTAACTCATATCAATAGCAAAGCAAAGAACCACATCTGTAAGTATTTATTTATGTCATGAAATTTTAATAAATAAAAAGAATACGAATTACTCAATTGACAACATCATAATATTCCCTAATAAGTGCACATACCAAGAAATTATCTTGAAGCTCTTGAATGCAGAAAATTATTTCTAAAATGACAGCAAGTCACACATGGCCAAACTTTCGGTAAATAAATCCATAAATAGCTAATGAACCAATTAAGTGATTAACTGATTTCAATGCATCAAACACTTATTTGGGTGCCTACTTTCCTGCAACCTGTTCTGGGAACACTATACAAAAAGCAAGGAAGGTAAGAAGTTGAAGGGTTTGTTTGTTTGTTTTATTGCTTTTGGGCATGAAAAATAATACTGAAGTTGGCCAAAAAAAAAAAAAAGGGAAGATTTTTATTTTGTTATTTACACCCAAATTATAGCATGAAGTCCCTTAAAGTATAGCTAGAAGGCTTTAAAAACACACAAAATCCCAAACTATGTCCCTACTTAAGTAGCTGGTAAACTTGCTATGTGACTTCAGGTGCGACTGATCTGAGCTGTAGAAAAGCAAATTTTCTAAAATTCTACTCAGTGATTCTTTGTATCTTTCTCCTACATCTCCCGGCCAGCAGCACTAGCAGAATTATTTTCATCTCCTGCTACCAGTTAAACTTGCTATCAGGCTCCTGGCCTCACGAGTTAATTCATGTGCGGCAGGTTGTTGAAGCAAGACTTATTGCCTCTGCTCTATACTTCTCTACAGGTCCAGAGGATTTGTAGATGAGAAGGGGAGCTCTACAGCTGGTCAGCCTTTATCCATGACCACTGAGGGACTCAAGGCTGAAGATAACCTTCTGTGTAAAAAATGGAGCAACATCATGGGGCCAGCATCAATTTTAAACCTCACAATAATAAAAATATCTTTTAAATGTGTTTAAAATATGTAAAAATACGCCCGAGAGTAGACAAATTAGAAATGAGAGCAGGTCCAGGGGCTGGTGAGCGCAATGTACCCTCTGCTGCTGACATTGCTTCTCATGGGAGAGCAGCCTGATGGCAGGGATACAATTAATTACATTGCATTTTAGCTAATGATCAACTGTGAGATGCCACCACCACTTATCTACTGCATATCCCCGCAGAGGCAATGTAAACTAGTAGAGCAGCATGATTTGTTTAATGTTGCTGTTTGTATTGTTGCCCATCATGTTTCACAGCATCTTTACCCCCGACTCCTCTATGAAAATGCTCTTTCTTTTCTGGTTAGTCTTATACTTGACCAAGTGGATTAAACCCAGCTAGAAAACAATTTCCTAGACAAAGTTCCTGCTTTTACTTGTAACTTATTTCCCAATTTACTTCAATTTGTTGTATTTCTCATTTCATTTGATATATGTAAAAATGTACATGAAAAATAATGTACATACATTCATGAATGTACATACACACTTATGTACATACATACATTCATGTACATACTGCACATGAAAAATAATGCAGAAAATAACCCTGCAGGAAATACTAGCGAACTACAAAAACAGACATAATATATGTATGTCAAGCAAAAGAAATATAGGTATGGATATATATAGGTATTAAAGTACCCATGCAAGGGATAAAATGAAGAGTTATTCTAATCCTTTAATAAAACCTTATCCGGAACAATATTTCGGATCACAGAATCGTTGAGGTAGGAAAGGACCTGTAGAGATCATCTATTCCAACTCCCCTGCTCAAGCAGGGACACACAGACACATTTTTTCAGGCACTATGCTTTAATTCACAGGTCCATGTATAAAAAATTCAAGGATCCAGCTATCACTTGTGAAAGTGGTACTTAAGAGGGTGCATTCATGTATGACAACATAAAGTACGCAAGAGTCAATGTTATGGTACAGAAAATAAATGAAGTGTAAAAACATTTTCCCTTATAACACCAAATGGAAGTCATCTTCAGTTTAAGCAAATATTTTGCTAGTCCATAAACATGAAATCCATGTATTTTCTCCGCCTTGCTTTAGGAATTATTGGAAAGCGATCCTGCTGTTTTTGTCTGCTTTATATTACTTTGCGTGTGGCCTATGTGCATGGCTCATCCTTTGCAGAGACAAATTTCACTAATTTCCATCATCAAGCTGTAATGGCATGTGGTAAAACCATGATATGCACCAGAAACTTACAGTCTCATTAAAGTGTAGCAAAATACAACAGACTATGCTCCCTGAAAAATAGCAATTTTTATTTCCCACACAATATTTTGGATGGTTTCATCTTAATGGCCTTCATGTTTCACATGCAGTCCTTGCACGCCATTTCCCCACTTTTCCCTAAACTCTAAACATTTTCCCTACTTTTACTTCTTCTGTGCTTCAGTAGTGACAGCTTCTTCCTTTACACTCCTACATACATTATGCACAAGCTGTTAAGCAGAATTAGTCCACACTCCTCTTTCAAATCAGTCACCAGTGGTTAATTTTTTTCAGCAGAACAAGAATCCAACTGACTTCACAGTTGCAAAAGCTCAAGAGAAGCCATCTATTAGATGAAACAGAGAAGGGAAGTGTTCGCAACTGATATTTCAACATGTCTTTGGAGAGAATGCTGCTTTTCTTTTGCTCATAAAAAAACCCTAATAAATTATCATTAAAAGTTGGGATAGTTTAAAAGGACAACATCAACAAGAGTGCTTTACTAGACCTTCCCCTAAATATGGAAAAAGATCCCTTATTTATCCTGAGTATAAAGGTACTCCTCAAATTCCTTAACGAGTCTTATGGCAAGTTTCCCTCTACCATTCAAAACTAGTAGACAAGAACTCAAAAATGAACAAGTTAAATTACTTAGAAAAAGAAAAACAAGCTGCAGAGACAAAATCATAGCCTGATAATTCTTTCAGTCACAGTCCACTAAAATATCATTTAATAGTGAACAGGAACAACTGATTTTAAAATTATAATCTATCCTCAAAACGCTACTTTTAAAATATGAAAAAGAAGCGACGTTGGAAAACTGACAGATTCTGGAAGATGAATAATTCAAGGCAGAATGTCCTTCCTTCACCATGTGCTAAGGGCCACATGGCAAGAGGAGGAAACCAAGATGTGCAGTATCGGAAACCCAGGTCAAAGAAGACGAAACCAGTGGATGGTAAAGAAATAATCTTTTTCTTGTAAGTGCTGAAAGTCTGCAGGCACATTGCCCCTTTGCATTCGCACCTACTCGAAGCTGCTTATACATGGGGATGTGTGTCGCAAAAACGGCTCTTCTAAGCAAACTCTTGCAGATACAGCAGACATCACACCACAATTTTTTTTTTCTTTACGTGGATTTCCCTAGGCAGCAAGGGGGCTGCCTTTGATGGTGTCACAACCCCCTATATTGGCACCTCCCCAGATCTGCACAACGCGGATGAAAGCAGCACAGAGCAACTTCTTACCTCTCCTGAAGCCTTACAGATGCATAACAAAAGAAATAAATAAGAGAGAATTAGTTTAATTAGGGCATTCCCTCTCCCTCCCTTTTTTTTTTTTTTTTTTTTGAGAAAAAATACCTCTACCATGTGGAATTTAGATCTGCCACAAATGCTGTAAACATTCTTGCTAGTTCTTTAAACAAGCTTGGCTCAGAAGGGAGTAGAATCACATGCAACTACCCAGAGCAAAGCGAAGGAATGAGTCATCAGTCTGCAAGCTGAACACCAGAGCACATTGTAAATTCAGACCAAGGTAAGCACAGTAATGAATGAAATGTCGCTTTCTAAATTACACCTCCGAAGAAAGCAGTCTAGGAAGGCAACTTGTAAACATACCCACCTAGCCGAGCACTAAAAAGTGCTCAGGGAACCCAGCGGGCCATTTAGAGAAAAACTCCATGAAATCTAAGGGGTGACAAATCTCTCTGAAAAATGTCCAAACCAGCTGAAGGAATTCAACTACAGGAATTTAGGTCTCTGTGACTTTCTTGGTCTATTCTTGTGTCCTGTACTCTTACAGGTTGACATAAATATTACAGATGAGAAAAATGTCATTTTCTAGTAAAAAGGACAAAATTGTTAGTTTTGTCCTTACTAAGATCAGCATGATTTTCCCCATGGAGGGGGAAAAAAAAAAAAAAAGACAGTAATGGATATGCTCTCTCATTTTGGATTCAAGTAGTTCCTTCTCTGACTAAACAAAGATAACATGCCCTCATAAAACGGGAGTATTTCCCACCAACCTAACTGACCAAAAAGGCTCAAATTCTGTTTGCATCTTCATGGGTCGAAATGAAAATAATCTAAGTAATAACTTTAGATTTCTGTCAAAACAAGTGAAAGCAAAACACATCTCCACGCTTTTGATTACTGACAACAAGCTCAAATAGCACAGCCCCATCTGCTCAATACTGCACCAGGAAACAGGTGGTCAGATTCAGAGAAAGTTGCATAGAGTGGTCTCACTCCTATGCACGATTTACCTCTAATGTCACTCACCTATTCCCTCTTCCCTAAAGCATGAAATGGTAGTTGCTTAGATTTTACACTCTTCAATATTCAACTACTGCCATTGCAAATTGCTAAAAAAGAAAAAAAAAAAAAAAAATTCCACATCATTGTTCCCGAACATCATGCTAGCCAAATGTCTATTGAGATGCTTCACTGGCCTCTCAAACTCTTCTGCCCTCGCACCATATCATAGATTCATGGATTCAAGATTCACAGGTTTAACTTAGGTTATGCTAACTAACCTTTATTTTAGCATTAGCCAAAAACCAATAGCTCCTGGACAGAATTGGATTAAATTCTACTTGAAAAGTACATTCACTATACTAAAATATACTATACTATACTGCAGAAGCAGTGAGTAATAATTATTAATTGTTCAGCTCGGAACATTTTCATACTATACAGACTGACTTGGAAGGGCAATTACTATTCTACAATGGGATTTTTTTTTGTCTGTGATGAGGACAACCATTTCAGATTGCAGACACTAGCTCTATATTTCCTTTTAAACTATTCAGACTTTGGAAGCAGAAGAAATAAAATCTCAGTACATAAAACTGCAACTCAAACGTTACCAGCAGCCTAGCAAAACCTCTTGCACACATTCTTGTGAGTTAAAAAACAGATCTACTACAAGGCACAGCATGTACCTCATGGCAACTGTGTAGATTTATGCTTCTGTTCCCTGGGAAATCACTGCTATGTAAAATGATACAACCAGCTTTACAGGTCAAGGTAAAATCTATTGCTCTGAAATGGACTGAAAATGGAAAACTGATCTTGCTGTCTAAATGCACATCACCATCAGAAGGACTTGAGAGATAACGTACACTACAGCTGATTTTTACAGTTTAAATGGCACAGCCCATCCCTTTCCTTGCATGTTCGCTCACTGACAACTTCTCTTTTTGCTTTACATTTTCCTTACTTATCAGCCTGTTGGAAACAAGATGGGAAAAGATGTCACATCTCCTCTAGAACAAAATTGGATTATGACACGATGTTTAATTCCAAAAATAGTTAATGCATTACTTTGACATTACGTGTATCTTTTCCAGATACACTTAGTATTTTTCATTCTGCCTCTGCCATCTAATTTACATGGCTTTAAAAGAGAGATAAACTCTTCCCTCTCACCTCCAAGTTGTTCATATGTGAGATTCCTGAATCTCTGGGGATAGGTCTGTGTGTGTCTCCTGTTTAATATACCATGTGCTCATCCTACTAGGTAATTATTAGTGAGCTACCTTGATTTTTTTTTTCCTATCTCTTCTTGATTTCTTTTTCCCCTCATTTGAAGTGCTCTCATTTTTCCTCATATTTCAGTTAGTTTTTTTTCTTTTACCTTGGTTCTACTTTCTGGATCTCCATGTCATTCCTCTTCTTTACTACCAGACTATTATGCATACTGGAAGGTACTGAAAATTTTAGGAAGGATGACAGCAGTGATTCTATACAAGATTCTCCAAGTCCAGGAGTTTGAACTTGAAACTGTTTGGGCAGGTGCTTAAAACAAAAGTGGATCGTTTTCTATAAGAAGATATGTGCTTCTGCAAGTGTGTAAATTTTATGCCCTCCTACGTTCTCAAGAATTAGAGGTGTTTTGCTTTGTATGGAAAAAGATAAGGATAGAGGAGGTAGAACACCAAGCTACAATGAAATGCTTTACAAAATCTTCTGGGGGATATCCCCAGATCTCTGATGGACAGAGAACTGGAAAAGATCCGGTCTCTTACAGGACTGTGTCCTGCCTCATGAATTTCAGGAGCTGCACACCATCTCAGGTAGCCGTTTTATCTTCTCAACAGTCCCTACTGCACTATGTATTGCATATAGCTTACAGAAGGCCGAGGATTATTTGCAGAGCTAGTATTAATATGCAACAATCCCTCCTTTTTGCTTCCCATAATCCCGAGCTAACCATTCAGTGACCTAAGGCTGGAAGACAGCAGACCCACAGGGACAGGAGATGACGTTTCTACAGGGAACGCTGTCACAGACTGACCTAGGACCTCTATCTTTTCCTCATCTCCCTTATTATATATCTTTTCTCACCTCGCATTCCCTGATTATACATATGCATAATCAAATGACCCGTTGCTATGGTTTTTCATAGAATATCCAAAAGCCAAATTCCCTAGTCTCTGAATTTGATGGTGCATAGAATAATGGTATGAAAACCCAGAAAGCCACTCAAAAAACAGGCTGCTGCTGTCATCTTGCATCTCTAAATCAACTCCAGATTAAAATATCAAAGAATGCTTCATAGAGGTGTAACTGTTGGTCATTATTCTTCATATCTTTCCATACACAGCCATTTGCACTTCTGAAAGACAATTACAAAACATTATTCTGACTCTACGGATCACCAGGTCAGGACCATGGATGCAATGCACCAAAACATTCACTGTGAATAGGCAGGGTCAGCAGGGAAGAACGCAAAACAATGCTCACAATTAAAAAAAAGTGTTTTTAAAAGATTCCTTTCCCACTGAATTTTTATCAGTCTTAGAATCAACTTGGCTTCCCACTCTCATCATCATAAACCAGGCGACCTCCACTGCAGGGGGGTTGTGCTAGGTGATCTCCCTTCCCACCGTAATCACTCTGAGTCACTATCGTGTGTTGAAATACATGGGTACAAACACACACCAGTTCTGCCTCTCACCTGGGAAGGAACTGAACGGGAGGCCCGCAGCCAGCTTTGAGAAAACAGCAAGCAGCTTTAAGGAAACAGAAGGGGGAAAAGCCTGGAAGATGAGTCTCCGTGGAGCCAAACGGACGCTTAGTCACGTCCTTGCCAACAACTACTGATATTTTTCCGGTTAAGTTTGCCTAATCCTTCACAGACGGGGCTATGGGTGACACACAATTTATCAAAAAGAAAAAAAATTAAACAACGCTTTTTTGAAGCCTAATCTAGAAAAGCTATAAAGCCTGAAATATTCATAAAACCTTCAGATTATAGATTTTTATCCAGAAATATTTCATTATGCACCACGTGTGTGCAAATTTATTAGAAGAAAATGCTACCTAATTGAATTTATTACGCTTTGACTTTTTTGTTAACTTATTTAATTAAAAACTTCTCTTGAATTATGTAATTTATTATAGCATGACCATTGTTAATGAAGCTCACAAAAGGTACTGTTGGATAAATTCATGCAAAGTAGATGAAGCATAACACAGTGAAGGATTGTGTTTTCAGAATTCTGAGGCAAAAAGCCTGAAATAAATGCAAGTTGTGAGTGTTTGGAGCAGAGGATGTATTCATTGTGATTATTTCAGACTACATGCTGATTGCAAAAGATTAGCATAAATAGAAGTTGTTTTTGCAAATGTTTCTATTCTTGCTAGGAAATCCTTAGGCAACAGAATTAAAACCATAAAGACTGTACTAGAGCATTATAACTTTTCTGCTATCCTTTGTTCTGCTCTGGACGTACCAGAAGAAACATAAATGAAACTACATCTTTGGGCACCAGTCCGATCCATTGACATGCCAAAATATCTGGATGGGACATCAGTGCTCAGGAGCAAGATTTTTGGCAGATATTCTCTCTCCCCTCCCAAAAGCACTCTTAGGTTACATGGCACTAAGTTACCCGCTAGAGCCCACATGGCTCGCGGCTAGAACCATCGTTAGTAACAATAAAATTCATAGTAATTAACAGCTTTTAACATCCTTTCTCCTCCATTCACAATAGCAAATTGGACACATAAATAATTCACATGTAATTTCTGTACTTCCTATTCCCTTTCCACATTAAGCGCTGGCAAAAATTCATACAACAAACCATTCAGTCTGGGGGGAGCAGGGGAAAGCTACAAATGAGTCCTATTTCTGAACGTTCCCCCCCACACACTGAAAAATAAAAAAAAAAACTCTGATGATGGTACTGGAGATATATAAAAGACATGTTATTGCATCCTCAGCTTTGCTTCCTCTGCTTTTCACTCTTTCCTTTGTTGTCTCGGCAGGGTCACAATACATAGAAATAAGGAAGAAAAGTAAGTGTGGCTCCGGGCTGGCTTCTTTGAACATATCTTCAGTCTGCTCAGATCTATTATTGTAACACATTTTTGGGGGGTCAGCTGTATGAAGTACAGCACCTTCTATGCTCCAACAACATCTGGAAGAGTCAAAGATGCTGTTAAAGGCCGCATGGCTATAATGGTCTATTGGTATAATGGTATATTTGTGTATAGAGGAGGCATTATTTCCTATTGTTTTGCATTAAACACGACATAAAAAGGTCATACGAATCCTTCTGTACAGAAGCACACATCTCTGTATACTATTTTTCTGCTAACCACCAACAACACGGCAGTAATTTAGAACAAGGCCACCCAGACCCCAGAGCTCAGCGCGATTGCCTGGAGACTGCAGGAATATAAGCAGCTTCCTTCCCACTGCGTCCCTCCATCCCGCGCCCGCTCGCCCTGCCTGCTGCTGTGATTAGCTACGACAGTTTTACCAACAAACTCCTGACAGCTTAGCACGTCTCCCGTCCCAGACTTGTTCCTCTGCCTCAGTACTATCAAAGTGTCATCATCTGCAGCACTGGTACAGTTTTAAAATAAAATGTACCAGAGCAAAAACAATAAACCCTAACATTTACAGAGCGATTTCCTGGGCAGTGCATCTTGAGGGATTTTTTTAGTCCTTCCAAGGCAATTACATAATGCCACAGGTTCTCACACAGCACAGCTGAGGGCAGCGTTTGTGTCACTGTAGATAGGATTTCTCCTGTTCACTAGCACTGCAACGGGTCAAACGCTGACAGCGCACAGAAGTAGTTCTACATGGAAACATTACAGGAAAAGCAAAGAACGATCTCCTGCCATCGCCAAGGGAATTGATCGCAAGCAGAATGCAACTGCTGGGGACTGAAAAAGCGGGAACAAGCAAAAAATGCAACAAGCAAAAAAAGATGCAACTGGTGTTTCCATAACACAGAATAGTACCATTTTGATAGAAATTTTACAGTACTTGGAGGGAAGAGGCAGGGACAGAGTGGGATTTATAGACACTACTTTGAATTCTACTAATCCTTGTGGAAGGACTGTCCTTGAACAAGTGAAGCAAGATACCAATCTCACTGAACTATCTACATAGCAGCGTTCTGCAGGAATTAGATGTATTATATGACTGTCATTTTTATCATTTTGAGCAGAATCTTGTTTTAGTAGCCTGTCAGATGACAAGGGTAGATATAAATTCAATAGATTCAAAATTGAACTTCTGGAAATAGTTATTTCAAGTATTTTTATATCACAAGTAAGAAACAATACCTCATTTCCCATTCAAACTTATGCTGTGTCCAAATTAGTATGAATAATATCCATTCTGAAGATATTTTCATTACGAAGAGTAAGAGTCTATCAGAAAATGAGGCAGCATGCACACTAGAGACTTCAATCTCCTATGGCTTATACCCACTTTAACTGAAACAATCTCAGTGAACTCAGAATTATAGTTTTATCGCAATTCTTTACATGGGAACCAAAACTACAACAACAAAAATGTGTTTCCAGAAAATAAAAAAGACAACTTAATCAGTAATGGAAATACCTTTAACTTAGGTGTTGTTCTGGGATTTAAACCTATATGCATTCCTGTAGTTCCTTTTTCCCCACAAAATCCAGCCCCAGCCTTAACAGAATGACTCATCCATCAGCTGAGGAGGGGGAAAACAGAGGACTCATTTCAAGCACCTGCACTGAAATTCTTTTGCTAACCTGCTCCATGCAATTCCTACCCTGCACAAGGCGTTAAATTGATGCCCCTCTGTGCACGAACAACCCTTTGACATCTCAAACAGAGGGGAAATACAACTTTCAAAAAGAAGCAACAACAAGAAGGGAAGTGAAACAAAAAGAAAATAGTAAAAAGGTGAATGACTCGAAACATTCTCTTTAGTATCTAAACATCTGCAAAGAAAATTATACAAAATTTACTTTTGACTAGCTCACTACACTGCTATGTTATAATAAAACATTTTCTCACCCTTATTGGGAAATGCGAAGTGCTGTACTTGTTTGAGACTCTTGAAGGCTTTTTTGAATTACCACTTGAGAATACCCTACTTTCTTACTCAGAACAATCTCTTTCGCTTGAGGAAGGAAAGAAATACACCTCTCATTTCAGACCTCTGAGCCTATCTCACATGTTCTAAACCTGTCTTTCTTTATTATGCCAACGTTCAGCAATATCTCTAATGGACTTTGCTCTTTAAACATGACATTGATTCTCAGAAAAACTAGAACAAAAATTCAGCAGTTCTGGGGGGAAAAAAAGGGATATTCCTGGCAAGTTAAGAGATTTTTAGACCCATATTGCACAACCAGCACATGGGGCTCCACAGAAAATTCAAAGTTCATCTACCTACAGTCCCCCAAACCGTTCACTAAGGGGAAAGTGCTGAGCACTTCTCAGGGAGGTGGTGAAGGAAGAAGGCTCCTGGAGCCCTGAAGCAGAACTCTGAATCCTTCATGCAAACTGTGGCAATTAGAAACATCTCCAAACTCACCCTGACAATATTCCTGTCACATATTCCAATGGCAGCATTTTGGAGTGCAGGAACCGGAGCTAAATTTGGCTGCAGGAGGCCCTGAACATTGATCATCATTCCTGTTACACCCTGAACTAGCCAGCCATCCTACAAGAAAACCCATCTTTTGCAGAAAAGCTCAACCCTTGACTCCAACATTTTTCTTAGATGATCACTTCTCATTACTGCTCGTAGCTGCGAGTTCTTCATCCAGATGCCCAGAGACAAAGCTCCTGTCCGAGGAGCTCCGCTGGGATTAGGGCCTCCACAACCTGGCCCACATCTCAGTCTCAGGGAATGCCCAAATCCTATGCCCAACCAAAATGCCAGTTTGCTCTTAGAGCAGGCAAATGTCTGCAAGAGGGCTGGTAAGAAAGAAATGGTCTGCTCAGCACAGAACCATATTAGTGTGAACGGGATGTTTTACCTTTGCTCCTATCGGGGAGTCACACAACACGTTCCAGCACTGCCTGACCTTCACCTCCTCCTCTGCCTTCTGCAGACCAGCCCCATGTTAGAGTAAGGTCAGGCTAAGCCATCCTTGTTGCCCCTCATCGCTTTAGCTGGGCCTTACGCAGGTGCTTGATCAGGTACGACCCGCTATGTCCCCAGCAGCTCTTTACAGACAGCACTTTGCTCTTCTACCACCTTTAACCTGGCGGCCACAAACTCACGTAGAGCAACATCGACTCCTTCCTGCCAATGAGTTGCTGCGGACAGAGTTTGGGGCGAGGGGGTTGTGAGTCTAGGCAAACACACACTTCACTGATGGTCAACCCCCGGATTAAAGAGCAAAGGAAGACAAACTGCAATAAGGATCCACCATGGTGTAAGGATCCACCATGAACCTTGCAAAATCGAGCAGAGCCCCTGAAGCTAAAATCAACGGCTGAATGGTGATGCGGAACCATCGTGCCTGTGAGAGACTGAGCTTTGATGTGGACGTGCACGCAGCAAGCTCCCTGACTTTCCACACAGTATTTTCCTTTCTCACTGTCACAGCTGTTGAATAGTAATAACCTCCTTATCACATCAGAAGAATACAATGTTCTTCTCTAATTTGGAAAAGAAAGGCTGGGGCACACAAAACAGGTTTCAAAAGGTTTTCATGGATTTTTTTTTTCCATTCTGGTGTGAAGATGATTAAAAGATAATACAATTAAACATTTTTATATTGATTTTATTTTGGAAGTGAAGACACAAATGAATTTTTTAATTTCATTTTTTTCAGGTTCATTCTTTATTTAGCAAGAACCATAAAAACTCTTTTGAAAAGTAATATATTCAAAACTAATAAAATCCAAGCACAAAATATTATCAAAGGCAGCTTAGGTGCAATTATTAAGTTTTCAAATAAAAAACTCCTAGTCTAATACTGGAGAAGGAACAAAGTTTCTGGCTGATTTCTCAGCCCAAAATGAAGCTATTTCCAGAAGCATCCCTTTTATTCAAGATCATCGGTAGATAACTCTAAGAATAATGTGAATGACTTAAAACAGTAAGTCTGACTTCAATGTTATTAAGAAGTCCAACTCTGACTAGTCTCCAATTTTCCATGCTGTGAACTTTCTACTTCAGCAATCAGCCAGGTTACTGATACCAACTGAACACAATTTCAGACTCAGTAGCTAAAACAAGCCAGCTTTATTTTCTAGATGGCAATAGCAAAGTGCACTTCCCTGATAGCTAATTTTTAGAAATGAAATACTGCGGCTGACAGATGGAATTCACTAAGAAGTTATTCTGTCAGCCTCCTTCATCTGCAACTGAATGCCTCAAAACGCAAAAACAACAAAAAGAGAAGGGCTGAGACTGCAAGGTTGCATGCTCTTGAAGCCGTGTTAAACTCTTGTCTACGTCCATCATTTCTGCATTAGCCAAGATGCAACTTCTATTACAAAACAGGTACTTCTTAAATTCAATTATGTGTTTTGGCCGCCTTCATTAAATAATTTTATAAGAAAACTATGAATAACAATATCAAAAAAGTGAGGAAACTATGAATGCCACAGTGAAGCTAATTACTGATCTATGGAGGGTTTGGAATGCGGTACTTGGCAATTCAGGATTCAAGGCTCCAATCCACAGCTTTCAGAACCCGCATTGAAAATTAGCAATTTTAGCACATGTGATTAAAATGGCTTTATTAAAACAACAATCAACTGAGATACAGTAACTCCTGTCAGCAGGGCTGCTTCTTTAGCGTACGCCAAAAGCCACCACTTACCCATCTGCAACTCTACAGCAAGGAAAAAATTAAAACCAGTGCAAACTGCAGAGTCCTCATTCACCTCACGCTTTTCTAATGATGCCACCAACTAGATCAAACATCCATAAGCTTTTTAAGGTGAGTTACTTATCATCAAAGCATTGTCTGCTGAGTTGTGCATGTCACAGTGCCAGTACTAAGATGACACTGAACATAGAGGATTTCTCTCAGTTTGGGAAGGCCAGACTTCTGCAGCAGTATGCTTGTGGCGTAGCAATACTGCCATACAAAAAGTCCAAAAAGGTATTTTTACACCAACTGAAATTAACACTAAAATCTTCTATTGGATCCGATTGGCAATCTGATTCCATATAAAGAAAGATATCGAGCCCAGCAGCTTTTTGGAAAGAAATATGCACGGAAGAACTGAAATAAATGGCAAAGTGTAGTAGCAAATACTCCAATTCTTGGCTTGTGAAAAAAAGCTGTTCTCAGTTCTCAACAAAGAGAGAGTGTATGCCACTTAATGCCAAACAAAACACATCAAAAGCACAGCGTGCAGCAGGTAGGTTCATAGTTGTCCATGCAGTAGGACAATGAGAAGGAGTGAGGTGAAACTAGATGATACAGCACCATGGATTCAACTTTTAACAAATTCATGCAATTTTTTTTTTTTTTGGTTCACAACCAAGGACGTTGCAATACTACTGACACTGCACAGTTGACTGTTGTTGCTCGGTGTGTTAAAAAAAATCTGCTATAATTAAGGAAGAATTTGGCCTCTGTCCATTCTGTTCCACACTGCTGCCTCACACTTGCTTAAAGAACTGAGAAAATTTGTTGAAAATGTGGCAGATAGTGAAAAATGTTAAGCTTGAATGGTCCAAATTAGACAGTATTTGTACAGATGGAGCACTTGCCGGGACTGGCAAGAACGGTAATAGTGCCTTGCAAGAAAAGTTTTTGGATCAAAAGTTATTGAGAATACCATTTGTATCCATCAGGCCAAAAATTTAGGTTTCTTACATACCTAAATCCTGTCATCTCCTACTCTAGCAAAATAAGTATTTATTTATGAGAGCTACCAACAAGCACACCATGCAATTGGTGGAAATAAAAGCAGACTACATATACACAATCTGTAGTACATATACACAATCTTCTTCTGTGAAAGGGCAAAAACCTTGGGAGATTTTGGAAACAGAGAAGGGCCAATACAATTTTTAAAAACAAAGGATTAACCCATCAGCGACAACAGTCTGTTTAAAATGAAGTATGGGATCAGAAAGCTGCTCTTCTGTACAAGCACAACATCTCAGTTTCACAGCCTCAATTCATTGGCAAAAAAAAAGGATTGCCTATTTGAGCAGAAGAGAGGAAAAGGATTGCCTGTTGCCTGTTTTCATCCATGTGCTGCTTTTGAGGCAAAGCTGAGAAGTTCTTAATGCATTTCAATTGGTATGCTTTATCTAGTTCAGTGTTTGAGAACAGCTGAAGTTCTGCGATGCTGTAATCTCATGTTTTCCTAGTTGCTTCATTCTAAGCTTGGAGATTCTAGAAAACAACAATTTTCCCTTCCCCCCTTCTACTTTATAGCATAATGTAGACGATTTTCCTTGAACTGCAGTTTGAATTTGCCCACCTTAAAATTAAGAAGAGATGTGCCAGTAGCAAGAGAATAAAGGACAATCTATATTTTTATCTAATGAGTAGGAGCAGACACTTAGCCAACAGCAAAACCTGAAAATGAGTTCTTAAAAGCAATTTACCTCTGATACAGGCCTTAGCTTTAGGTGCTTGTTCAGATAGGGGCCAACATGTATTCACGAACAGTAATACTCTGCTCCATTACAAACTTTGTTAAATATAGACTATTCAAAAGTTACCAATTCTCTTAGTGACTTGGAGTCAACAAAGCTGAAAACAAGGGCAAAAAGGGCAAAAAGGGCATTTAGAAACTCGACCAGACTATCTGAATGTTGTGATGGCAGTTGTACTTCTGTTACCTTCATCACTGGTAAAAAAGCGTTAAGGGTCACTCTCTCTTTGGACACCTTATTACCAATAAATCGCTTGTAATAGTATGGATGAAATGATACATTTTAAAGACTGGATCATCTGTAGCATATCTGGGAAAAAAACCTAAGTGCCAGCCATATTTGTGGTAGAGACTGGCCCCCTGGATTTCCAAATCCTATCTTGTGAACTGTCATCTGCCTTTCAGCGTTTTCCCTCTCTTCTGCATCTCCTAAATTTGCACTCACTGATTCAAGGCTTTCTTTTTTTCTTGGCAAATACCATGTTTGTCTACAAGGAGGAAAACGGAACACCACCATTTCAGGATGGTGAAACTTCCTACTAAAAAGCTTCTGTTACAGAAGTTGTTTTTAAAAGTGCATGAAAGGTTTTTTTTTTCAGAATAGACAAGCTAAGAATTAAAAAATTAACATACTGGTATGTTAAACTTATTTTGTGATCCACATGATCTAGTGAGTAATTTCATATAAAATTTTGTTCCAGTTCTCCTCCAAATAGGAAGAAGCACTCACCTAACAAAATCCCAGGGTATGCTTGAGGTAGGAAGACAAATTTTTGGTACTCAGTATTGTACACCCAGTGTCTTTGTATATTCTTACAGTGCCTTCTATAAGAGTCATCAGCATAGTCTTATTTGAATGTCCAAATGCTCCACTCTTTTGCTGAACACTACTTACACAAAGTATACATTTTGTGTGTGTAAGTGTTGTAACAACGCTATATAAAGAATGCAAAGAATAAGTGAAACAACCTTGACATGTTTTTCGCCCTGTCCCTTTAGCTCTCAATGCAAGCATGTTAAGTGCTTGGTCCTTCAAGCAGTCTTAAGATTAACACCAAACCCCCTGAATGCCTGTGATCATTACAAGCAAAGTATCTTTAGTTAATTTTTCACAGTTTACCAGAAGTGGGTCACGTCCTTTTGCAGCTTAAATATTCCCTTTGAAATCCACCTACTATATGTCTGGAGGGAATGGGAAGGACGGCAACATTCACTGCAACTTTGAAAGACGAGTGGGAGAAAATGGTAACACCATTAGAAACGAACCTCCCCAAAGCACATCTCTTAAGGCTGCCTGTCTCTGAGACTCCAACCTCAAAAACACAGATTATGAAGCAACCCTCCAATGGAAGAAAAGTCTGCCAGACTTTCAGCACTTGCATAAAGTGCAAAGTGCTATGTAAATATTACAATATACAGGTAATATTTTCCAAATGAAAACTCGATGGAAAAGTTAAAAAGATCCATTCCCTCCCATCCCTTCCTGTCCATCTATTTTCCTTACGTGATGTTTTTCTTTCTCAATTTGTTTATTCTGTTTGCCTCTCTTTTTACTGTTACTTTATAACCAATCCTTTCATTTGTTCTTCCTTAAATCATTAAAAAGCCTTCGTTTGCTTTCCTGCTTTCATGCCCAGGTAGCATCCCATCTATCTGCTATCGCTCATCTCCATCACCTCTCACCTCCTCCTGGTCCTGTATCTGTGTAGCACTACTGGCAGATATCAATGTTCTTCTTCCCAAGACACAAGTTAACACTTTCACAAGACTCTTAGGAAAGCCGGCCAAAAATGTATTTTAAACTCCCATTAACTAGCTAAATTGACTCTGAAAAGCAGAGGTAAACCTTAATCAAATATGTCAAGATCTGTAGCATTAATTTTCATCTCTGTTTCATTAAAAAATCCAATTATCCAGAAAAGACCTTTTTACCGGGACCCGTTATCTTTTTATCTGTGGCAAGCTGAGACACACCACGAGTAAAGCCCATGCAGGCTTCTGACTCCCACTGAAACCAACTCACTTTGCTCAACCTTTTCCTCCTTTTCCCGGTCACTCCGTAAGGCCGTGGCACAGAGGAACCTGACCTAGTGGCCATGCGGGCGCCAACTGCTTCATGCCCAGGAAAGAACACCAGCAACAGCCCGGTTCAGCCTATACCTATCCCTTGCCTCTCACTTTCCCCCTGCCTCTGTGGAGTCCTGCCTTCTTCCTCTGCTCCCATTTCTCTCTTTCATCCCTATCAACATGCACCTGCCCAGAGACACAAAAAACACATTTTATTTTGGCTACCATTGACTTTCCCGTGCTGAAGGAACACGGGACTCGTGAGCTGTGCTGACCCTTACGGTAAAGGCTTATCCCATGTCCAGAGTTCCATCAGTGAGGAAAGAAGCTGTTTTCAAACTTTTTCTTGGTGAAGGCAGAAATAGAGCATTTAAAAAACAGAACAAAAAAAGTTACTTTTTCTGTTTAGCAGCAACTAAGCATTGCATTAACTCTTCAAAGTCCAAACAAAGTCCCTGTACAAAGCAGTTCAGGCTATAAATGCAGTGTAACCTATAGGAGTTACAATACAAGTTCGTTATCGACTGTGTGTAGAGACAGCAGTTGCCCATGGAAATCTTCATGAAGCAACAGCGTACATCCGAATTACTGCCAGATCACGAGATCTCTGCGACGGTGGCCTTGGCAATTGTTTATCTGGATCATGAGCTCAGGCGAAGCTGCGAGTAGAGCTGGCAGCGCATCCTACTGCTCTGTTTGTCAGCAGTGCACTCGTGGGTCTGCTGTGCGCTAACAAACCGCACCAGAAGGGGAGGAAGCACAGAAACCACCTTACGATCGCCCCTTGTTGAAACAAGTTGAGATTTAAATTCACAAGAAGGGAAGACCACTGAATTCGATGCAACTTAACTTAAAGCACGCTGGATTTAAGAGTAAAAGGCACATGTTCATGGAGTTACTTACAGGCTTTAATCCTACTTAAAATGCTGAGAAATTCCTACACCCTTATTCCATGCAGTTTCTGTAGATCTATTAACTTTTGATTCATACCAGCACTGAAGCACTCGAACAGATCTGCACCTTCAGGAGGTTATTTATAGTTAATAAGTTAATATTTAAAGAGAGTTGGTCAAACTAGCTAAGGTAAATGCTGTAAATGCCATAAACTCCAATAATTTATTCTTGGTTCAAAATACTTGTGATGATTATTAAATCAGATTCTATTCGAGCATTGTAAGCTTCTGAATTTCATAGCTTCAGAAGTTTTCTTTATATTTAAAAAAAAAAGTGTCCTGGATGAAATAAAAAACCCAAACATAAAGATTACTTCACTAGCAGCACAACACTAT
Organism: Crypturellus undulatus; assembly: GCA_013389825.1. Taxonomy (NCBI): domain Eukaryota; kingdom Metazoa; phylum Chordata; class Aves; order Tinamiformes; family Tinamidae; genus Crypturellus; species Crypturellus undulatus. The sequence goes on along the minus strand of VWPW01006702.1, from coordinate 198,671 downwards.
TTTAATCTGCATTCTCAAGTAAAGAAACTGATTCAAAACCACGCACATAATCAACGAGGACAAGCCATTGAATGTAAAGCCTCTGACTGCAAATGCCACTCTGAAAAAGTGCCATCCTTAGTTGATTTTCTAATTAATTTAAACAGTAATAAATATTCCTACACATTTTCCTGTTTTCTTAGTATTCATTTCATTAAAACACTTAAAATGATCCTGGCAGTGAGCCAGGTATGTCTTGCATCTCTGATACTTGAATTCTTACCGAATCACAGAAACTACCTGTAAAGGCTGTACTTAAAAGTGTCTCATTATGTAACTGGTCAAAAGGCTATTTTGTAATATGGCCAAACACTTTCCCTGAATTGAAATGTCCAGGCTTGGATTTCTAAATAAAGTTTAAATTTAAAAATTTCAATTCTACTGTTCGGAGATTATTTCTTGAACTGACATACGATATGTTTGCTCTGAGGATACTCAGGCCCTAACACACCTTCAATGGAAGCAGAAAAAAAATCCTGTCTTTCAAAAAACTGGAAATGCCGTCCGGCTGTAGGACACATGCTGTGGAAGCGAACCACAAGAGTTTCCTTAAGCCTTGTTCATGTTTTTTTCCTGTGGCAAAACTCTCATGGACTTTACTAGCTACCACAAAGCTGGATCCAGGGCATAAACATCAAATGATTTTTCTTTTTCAGGCAGTGGCCCATGTGGGGCAAAGCCCACGGATCACTGGTAGGTGCTGACATGACCCTCCTCCTCGTTCAACCTGGGCCTGGTCTCCAAGATGCGGAGCAGCTTCAGCTTGCCCTAAGCCAGGGATAAACCACCGCTCCTACTCAGGCTGGAGTCAGGGCAGATTTTAGAGCAGAGCTCAGGAAAGTCAGATCACGGCCCAATGACCCGTGGGCGATAGCTGCATCCATGCAAGAGGTCTGGACATGGCCCAGGTTCTGCTCCTACCAAAGGCACAGCCCTCTTGCTGGCTTCAATGGGCACAATCCCCACGTCACACCGTCCTTCGGACTACCCGGCCACGGTCCCAATCCTGCTCTTGTGAGTCATCCCAGCATTTCCTACCACTAGCAGTAATCCCCAAAACCCCCAGGCAACTTGCATGGAAAAAGGCTGCAGAAACAGCTGAGCAATCCCACTGCTACCATTAACCCCAAGCCAGACTACTATTTAGAGCCTAAAATAGAAAATTAGAAGCAGACTAACCCCGAGCATAGCAAAGGTTTTGCAAATTAAGTTTATTCCACAGCTTTTGTTCTTTCCCTCTAAATAGGGCTATAAACTTGCTGTGTGTCCATCGTTTTCAATTAAATTAGAAAAAAATAAAAGCAAAGTGTAAATCATACAACCACTGCAGTGCTCTACACTGAAGCCTTCAAGCTGCCACTTTGAGCAGGGTGTGACACACACCTTGCAATTGCAAGGTATAAACCATCAGACAGATTTACCACAAGAACAAATTGTTGCCAGTTGTGTGTCCAGCACTCAGGACAAAGTTGTAGGCTCTCAAGCTGCTCGTTTTCCTTTCCTTGCAAATATCCAACATCCTCTCGCAGTTGCTGTTTTTAAATAATTACAGTCGTCTCAAAAGCATTAGCTTATTCTGTCCCTGTCAAGCACATGCAGATGCCTCTGCGCTCGCTTCGCACACACCAGCATTACATGCAGTTTGCCTGGTTCTCATTCTAAGTAGTTGGCTATTCCGTGCTTTTCAAGTTGACCATTTTTATTTCGCAATCACGCCGCTTTCTGCTGTCTAGAGGCACTGAGAAAGACCCGTCGAGAACGCCGCAGCCCAAATCACTTCGGTATTCCCCCTAAAACACCCCCGATCCCCTTGTTTCTGCGGGAAGAAGCCAAGAAGGAGAGAAACGTTACCTCTGACACCTCTTCATCCCACATTCTGCGGGGGAAGGAAGGGGAGCAAAGAAAATTCTGGGGTGCGCGAGGCGGGCGGGAGAGCAGCCCGCGCCTGGCGGGGCCGGGGGCCGCAGCTTCGGGGCTCCCGCTCTGGGGCATCGCGGCGGCGCCGCCCGCGGGAGGCGGGAGGCTGCCCC